>CM073762.1:88894547-89474985 GCA_037127475.1 Arma custos
AACGGGATTGAAAAGAAGATTTATCATTTAATTCAAAGGCTGGAAAAGTAGAACTGTTTTACAGTTTTTTTTTTTTGCTTTTCCTTGCATAAGCTTGATATAAATATTACACGTTTTAAGTAAAATTATGGACCACGAATCCTCGTTAAGCTTGCACCCTAATGAATTCCTACCGAGGAAGGTAGCTACTTGTTAGGTAGGGATCCTTTTTAACAGATTTACCTACCGGCGAGGAGTCGTGTTATTTCTAATTAGGCGAGGGCTTTAGTTGGAAAATAAAAGGTTCTTTATATAGGTAATTAAAAGGATATGAAGTTTTGCTAAGCGCGGAGGTGAGCTCCTGCAACTTCCCACGGTTTTAGCGAGTTAAGGTTCCACCAAGTTGGCAAGTTCTGCCGAGGAAGGGGAGAGCTAATAAGGAATTAATTACATTCGAAACTGTTTCTACTCTCCAGCGATAACATTTCCCCATTATTTATGATTCCTCTTATACCTTCGATTTATCACAACCTCCTTTTGTCATCGCAAATTATTGTTTTAAGCACTATCATTGCTACGTAATGAACGACTGTAGATTAGTTCCTGGAAACTTCGAATAGCACACAAGCTTCAATATTAGATATTTGATATTACTGTCTAAGACGAAGTATGGTTATTGCATCACTATCAATGATTAATATCTACAACAAAAACCACTATTTCTTATTATTTCCGTAGTCGATTCGAAATTTCATCCTAGGTTTTTGGCCCATTCGATATAAGAACGCTTTGCTAAGCTGCAGCCGTTCCACACGGTGTTGTTATACGTGCCATTATTTAGAAGGCTAGGAATATTTAAATACACCTGTTGACCGAGCAGGTGTCTTCAGGTATTTCTGTTGACTGAAAAGTATCACAGGGTCTATACCTGAAAAATCAGAAATTATACTGTTGTAGGCATGGCGGGAGAGACTCAAGATATAAGCACTCACTTATCGTGAAAAGGGGCCCTTCGTAAGTAGAAGTATATTTTTTTAACCTAAATTTAAAAATAGACTGCTGTATCAGTTATGAAACAGTGACGTTTAAGGAATATTGTCATAGTTGTTTGTCTAGCTAAATTAAAGTACGCCATCACGTCATGCAATGTTGGTATTGGTGGTTTTAATATTCAATTCAGGTTTAAGTCCAGTTGGGTCGACATACAAAACCTACAAAGCCTCCTTAGCCTCTGGACCTTTGTTAGGCTGAAAAAAACTTGTGGTTGAGATATTGATGTCTCTCAGGGTCTACCTGAAAAAGAAGTGATAGCAGGCTCAAGAAATAAGGAATCACATATGATAAAAAAAGGGGCCCCATTGAAAGTATATATATATATTATTATTATCATGATCACGACATAGTAAAAGTAAAATTATTTTGTCTGATGTAAAAGGATCTTTATTTACTAGATTGCTCCCAGTCAATCAACCACGTCCTCCTTTGGAAAAGAGAGTAATATGCTTATAACCAATAATGAAATATTACTGTACCCCAGGTGTAATGATCTCAGGATGGTATCCCAAATTATTATTTAAGAATGAATAAGATCAAAGGCTCTGTAGAAAATTAAACCGTTTCTGAAACTTAAATAGAAATTAAAATTACTGGTACGAACACAATTAAACACAGAAAGTGGTATACCAATATCGGTTACCGGAGAAGTTGTACTTAAGTAGCTAAGTTAAGTTGTTAAGTAGTTAAGAAGGGTTTGCAAGACATGATATCCAACCTTACTTGATACTGGGCTTACAAATCCGATTTCCTCTTAAACATCACCATTACACATAATGTCTTGACCCTTCTTCCTTGGGGTTTAAGTTACTGCTTAAAATTTGAATTTGAATTTTCAATAGATTTCATTACAATTTTCTTCCAGAACTATGAGCTTGACTAATATCGTTATAAATTAATAATTGTTGGAATTATTAGTTTTTTAATTTGTTCAGGAAAGCCAGTTTTCCTTAATTTTGAACTATTAAAATTTGTTTTCCTCGTTACTTATAAAAACAGTTCAAAGAAAATTTTTCACTTTGATAATGGCGTTGATAAGTAATTGGAATTATTGAAAATAGTATTTTTTATGACAATTTAACTAAAATATTACCTATTGTATGTGCATGGTGTCCTTTACTTCTGGAGCACACTGTTATGACTGTTGACATCACCCAAGATAATAAATAATATCTCACCTAAGAAATCCTTTTCAGTTCACTTCTCGATGTATCTTGGCTTAAAAATAATTTAAAATTATGTAATGGGATTATCATGACAAATTTTTTACGCAATTTCTTCGAAGGAATGTAATTTTTTGAGATATTGGAAACAAAAAACACAGTTATTATCAATCGAAGTTACAATATTTTACATATTATGTTAACAACCTAAGAATAAGTATGAAATAATTAATTGAATTTATTTTAGACTAGATTATGCCCACGGCTTCGCTCGTGTGGAATTTTGTCTGCCACACAAGTTTCGTGAATGATAATTTTAAATAAATAATAATTTTTTTAAAATATAAGTTACTCATACGTCCAAAATATCAGGTGTCTAACTTAAAAAACTGACGGATTCTATACAACCTTTGAACCCCTATTATATTAAAGGGGGACCCTTGGGGTGGAATTATCAAAATTTCTTTTAACCTAAAACCTATTTTACTCAATAAGCATCATCAAAATCCGTTCAGTAGTTTTTGCGTGAAAGAGAGACAAACATACAAACTTTCACATTTATAATATTAGTAAGATTAGTTGGATATCAAAACAAACAGTTTCACTCATGTTCTTACTGTTATTTTAACAACTAAGATCAAATGATTTGCCTTTAATTATGTACAATAATGGATTCTCTACAGTACTTAAAAAACTGTCGGGGGGCACGTGCCCCCGTGCACTCCCCCCTCTTAAATCGAATTGCTATAGCCTATGTGTTATTCTGATGTATAACCTATATTACTGTAAAGTTTTATCCAAATCCGTCCAGTAGTTTTTGCGTGAAAGAGAGACAAACATAAAAACTTTCACATTTATAATATTAGTAAGATAATAAACGAATGATAAATTAGTATTTTCTTTCTATTGTTAGCATCTCCCATATGATATTGTCTTATATGTAACCATCAATACTCATTTCTAACGTAAATATGATCGCTTAAGTCTCTTATGTTCTAAGGAAAGCAATCTAACTGAAACTTGAATGATTAACTTGTAAAAATGAGAAAATCTTGTTAGGCTAAGATTTCAATGTTATCTTGAAATACAACAAAGAATCCAGCAAACCTTATATATCAGTCATGTGCTGTAAAAAAAACAACCTATAACCACTACAACCCGTGAAGGGTCTGTGGTTCAGTGCAAGGTAGAGACTGTTCATGGACAACGGTTCTGCAAAGAGGTGACTTGTCCTAGATCACGCTCAATCGCCAGATTTCCCGCCCTTATTTTGGGTATATACATATCTATATATACATATCTATATATATATATCTATATACATATCTATTTTTATAATATTTTACAGAGGCTTCTAGATCCTAAATAATCCATCACTGGCTACAAAAGTACTGCCTTGCAGCGGTATTTGAACCAGGATTTCCGGCATGGCAACTCAGTGTTCTACCACTGAGCCACTCCGCTCTCATGTGTTGTAACAATAATATAAATATTTATTTATTATTTTGTTATTGCCTCCACCCTCCAAAGTAACGCCTTTATTTTGATATTGAACTTTACTTCTTTCATTAATTTGAGCGTCTTTCCTACCTCATTATTTCATCATCACATGAATTATTCTTCAGTGAGAGTAAAATTTAGTAAATTTTTTATGTGTACTTCATTGTTATTCAAATATTACAACTTTCATTTGTTTGGGGTTCGATTCTCTAGTATGTCTGTAGAAATTCACAGTGCAATCCTTAATCGATATAGAACAATTGCTAAGTTTTTTGTTGATCTATTTTGTTTCCCAGATTCTTCTTAACCTTTACCTTTTGTTTTCATTTTCGCTGACCCAGACGAATATTATTTGTTTATGCTGATCTGTTAGTTGTCATCAGATATTTCTTATTTCAATTTCAGAAACATTGAAACTGTGCAGTTATCTTGATGAACATGTTTTGTCAGAATTAACAGCTTCGAAGAAGAGAGAAACTGTAGTATAAATACGAACAAAACCAATAAACTACTTTCTACATTAAATATTTAAATTATAGTGTTGTTAATAATAACTGGCTTAGAGAACCAGAAGATGGATATGTATGTATTATTTTTTTTTTGCACATTACTGTGTAATGCGTTTATTTTCAATTATATTTGATGTGTGCAGACTGGAAAGTAACTGTGTGTGGAAGCAGAAAATAAATAACTATATATATATTTCCATATATGTTGTGAAATGTTCTCGGAAAAATATAACCCATTAGCAAATGTGCAATTATTATCCATTGATTTTACTTGCTTATTAACTATTCTAGAAAGCCTTGTATCTTCAATTTTCTTTCAGCTAAGCTTAATTGATAAATCCATCTCCTTTCATTCCATATTCTAATAAAAATTTAACACAGACATTAAGTCCTAAATAATTACTAAGAAAAGCGGTTTTTGGAGATCTTTCAGTTCCTAAAATAGTTGTTAAAAAATTCTTAATCATTTATAATTTAAATTAGACTTTAATATAGACTAGGCAACTAGAGAAAAATTTATGGAAAATGATAAAAATAGTTAGTTCAATGTCAAATAAGAGTTAAATTACCCCTTCTACTAAGTGAATTAGTCAACCTCCAACACATGAGGCTTAATACCTATTATTAACATATTAAGACTAATTGTTAACATATTAAGGCCAATGGTTAATCCTCTTTCCTTCTTTCACTTCTCTCTTCAGCTAATTCTTTGTGATATTTTAACCTAGCATAAATTTGAAAAAAAAAACCTGTAGCACTACAAACCATGAAAAAAACATGGTACATACTGTACTGTTTCTTGGACGACGGTTGTGCAGAAAGGTGATTTCTCCTAGACCACGCTCAGCCGCCAGATTTTTCACCCTTAATTTGGTTAGCTTTGATAAAGCTATTTACTATCATTATAACTTTTGACTATACTAACCCCTAACTTAGAGACAACTTTCTTACATACTGTAAACTAACAACTACATTTCTACTCTCTATTCTCCTTCCTTCTACCTTCTCTCTAGCCTACTCTTAGAGCTAGCATGTGCACATGTAAAAGAAGAAGGGAGGACAAGGAAGTTTACATACTACACGGAAGGATCGATGAAACTTCCTTGTAACAAAAATATTTTATATAACAATTATTAATTGTTGGCCGGTAACTCCATAGGTCCTACATCCCATAGAATCCATCTATGGTCGTTAGAAGATGAAATAAAAGTCTGCCAGCGAGCGGGATTTGAACCTTCGGCACGTCAACTCAGTCCTCTATGATTGAGCCACTCCGCTCCCTCTAGAATAAATATATATTTTGAAAATTTAAATTTAAAATCCATAGAAAGTTTTAACTTTACTCATCATAAATGTATAATCACTCTTCTAAATTGTAGTCTGTTTATCAAGCATGTTTTCAAAAATAAGAAAAAAACATGCTGAAATGTTTCAGGGATTTTCTTTTTAAAAATGCAAGCGTTTTTTCTGAGCCCACTTTTCCCACCCTTCAGAAAAAAAAGATCCATCTTTATCAGTACATCCTAATGATCAGTTCGCCATTTTTCAAAGTCTCTCTTAAGTATACTATAAAGAAATGGTTCTTAAGAAGTATTTTTACCTCGGGTCAAACATTTATTTGAAAAAGAAAATATAATGCTATTTTTATGAAAATGTTTCGCAGTATAACCGACCACAGGTTCTGCACCTCAATCTGCAAAAAAAAAGTGGATATTTTCTTATCAGAGAAAAATGACTTAACCAATTTAGAATAAACTTTATATTGTTGTTATTTAAAACTTCAAAAGGGATTTTAGTAACATTTAATAACATCCGAAATCTTGAGACAAAAATCGGATAAATGCAGGTTACGAGAAAGAGGCAAGAAACTCTTGGTACTCGACTTAGCAATCTTATAGTCTCTTTGTAGTCTTCTTTTATATTTTTCCTCCATTTCAATTTCCTTGAGGGTGGGGGATATTAGTCTCTTCTTATTGGCTAGAAATTATTTTGGCGTCTCCAGTTGTTATAAATTAATCTCATTTGGAAGCTGAAGTGTAAGGTGTGAGGTAAATTCCTCCATTGTTTTTGTTCTAAATTTTAATATGATCAATTCAATAATCTTTGACACAATAGTTTTTATATGAGCAGCTTTGTTATTTATATATACAGAAAAGCCTATAATTTGTCTCCTGTTTAAAAGGAAATCAGTTGACTGGAAGATCAAATGAAGGATGGAATTAGTTGGGGATGGTGCAGTCATAAATAACACCAATAAGTGGTGATAACAAGTGAACACTACGTTGACCTACGTCGTAGGCCATCTTCAGGGCTATGGGAGAAAAACAAAAATAGCTATAAAAAACATTGCAGTACCAAGAAAGAATATAATAACATAAGAGTATTGAAAAGTAAAGAAAATTAGCGGTGGATATAATATTAAGGATATATATGAATAAAAGATTACAAAATAAGTGTACAGAAAGGTGATGACGCCTAGCAATGATAAAAAAAGAAAAATGAGAAGGTAAATAGTAAGCTACAAAATGAAAAATAAAGAAAAGGTATCAATGTAAAATGGTGAGATATAAAAGTATAGAAAACCTAGTTAAATTACAGGTAACGATATAAAATGTAAAATGATTGATAATTTACTAATATAATGTTATATAAGTAAATATGTATGAAAATTTTACTTATATAACATTCTATTAGTAAGTGTTCACTTATTTGGTGTTATTTATGACTGCACCCTCAACTAATTCCATCCTTCACTTAATTTGTCTTTTGGTTTTCTATGCGGAATTTCGTGTATACAACTATTATTTATATAACTATGTAAATAACAAGATAACTATTAAATAAGAATATATTAGCTATTAATAAGGGAGCGGGGTGGTTCAGTGATAGAGCGCCGAGTTGCCGTGCCGAAGAAGATTAGAGTTGCCGTTCTAATCCTCCTGTGGCAAGTGTGTTAACTTATTTAGTCTGTTAGCAGCCGAGGGTGGATCCTGTGGGATCTGAAGACCCTCCTGGGGCTCACCCGCCTCTATAAAGTAGGTGAATAAATCTGGTGGTTGAGTGGGATCTAGGCCAAATCACCTCCCTGAAAAACTTTGTCATAGAAACAGTACAGTCTCTACGACATACTGAATCCAAGAGCCTTCACGGATTGTAGTGGAACAGATTTCTAAAAATTAAGAATCTGGTCAATTATATTGACAGTTTCCAACTCAGGCAGTCCTTTTTTCCCTGTTTATCATCTCCCCACTTACTTAATTTCGTTTATTTAATTTAACTCGGGGTATAGATTGTCATTTCTGATTTTACAAAAGTTAACTTAGTATTTACAGCAGCACCTAATAAGGAATAGGAAGATCAGTCACCAATTTTTACTAATTTCTAGTTAAATGAGGACCAAATATTAAATAAAATTAGGAATTTCAAACTGAGAAGAATCCATTAGACTTTTTTTATTAGTTTACATAAAGCACTTAAGCACGCAAGAGCCTAGTTTGTGCTGGAGGAAAGTAATCGTGGTTTAATACTCTTTTAGAGAAACTTTCTTCCCAAGAAGTCGAGAAAGAAATATTCCTAGTGTTACACCAAGTAGGTGGCCGGAGTTCCAAGTCATAACTGGAGTAGATGGAATGATAAACTCACTTGGTGAATATTTGAGTTGACTCGTTATAAGGCGTCGCGTGCTGTTTCATCTTTTCTCACTTCATTTGTTATGCCACCTGGAGCAAGGACTTTGTACTTTGGAAAATATATATGCGACGTGTTCTTTGAAGGCGCTTCACTAATAGAAGATACTGTTTTATTCCGAACACTCTTGTTTATACTCGGGTCGCTTTATTGGTTAATTACCCGTACAGATTTTTTTAAAGAACTAATTTACAATTTATTAGTGTAAAATAGAATTTTGCTAGAATATTAAATCTGAGACTTTCATTAAACGAACTGATAGAGAGCATAGTTTTCGATACAATTTAATTAGTAAAATTAAATATCAAGAATATTAAACGTGTGAAAACGGTTGTGACTTATTTGAGATTACGATCCACCCCTGTTTTTTCTCCCAACTAACCACCCCCTCCTTGTAGAGGCTGGGTGAGACCCTAGCCTGCAGACCCTACATGGTCAATCTATGGATGTTAATTAAACATCAACAAAAAATATTTCACCTAAAAATATCTTAAATGATATTATTACTATTATAACGACGTTATGATCCATGGTAGAACATAGCCTCCTCAACATTTTTTCGCCATTCTGTCCGATCCTCCTTGGCTCTTCTCCATGTTCTCATCCCCCAGGAGTCTAAGGTCTGCCTCCACATTGTTATGCTATCGCAGACTAGGCCTGTCTCTGGCGCTTTCTAAATAATATTAGCTGACCTTATATATATATGAGGAACAAAATGAACCGGGTTGATGTCAAAGAATTAATTCCTTAAACTGTGATAAACTACTTATTTTTATTATTACTAATGGTAAGATGTGGCATGAAGAACAAATAACCCAGGAGATACCACAGGATATGAACCCGGGTTCTTCAGTTTAGCAATACGGTACTCTACTCATTGAGCTTCACGACTCCCATTCATAACACTGGCTATCAAAAAACTTTTTTAACTTTAATAGTTTGGATATGCAAAAAGGGATAAATCCATATTTTATAATTTTTAATTTTTTAATTAAAAAATTTAGCGTCCTCTATGCGGTGGTGCATGGTTCAAACATAAAAACATTTTAAAGCAAATCTAATTTTTCTAAAACTAATTGTCTCAAATAAATAATCATTTCATAATAATCTAAATTATGCATATGTTTGTGATTCCTGAAAAAAAATTAAATTTGGATTTATCCCCTTTTGCATCTCAACGCCTCAGTTGATATTTATAGATTTTTATGATTATAAATCTGGCCTTAGTTTTTTTGTATCACCCATCACACTGGGAATGCCTGAACAGTACACTAAATCACCTTCTTGCTAAAAAAACTTGGAAAATTGTTGCTCTCTCTTCCTGTAATATAAATGTTCGTTCCAACGGCCAACAAGTTCTTTTCTTATATTCTAGAGCCAAGCAATTCAGCTTTTTCTTTCGTTAAGCTAAGATCCATAACCAAGTCGTTAAGCTCGATTTGGGTAAACAGTTTAGGCTCTATATTTTCTGTAAAACATTGGAATTCTTTTCATCTTGTTCATCTAACTCTGTATGTACAATAACTATTGTGCATAATAGTATAACTATTGTACAGTAACTATTGTGTACAATAACTATTTGAAAAATAGATGGTAGGATTAATAAATTTGAAAAATTAAAAATAGTGCTTATAAATATGAACTCTTTGATTACCAACATATGATGGATGCCAAAATGATAAGGGGGAAATAGGAAAATATGTAGGGTGAAGAATGGAGAAAGGCTAAAGAGAAAAGGATATAATAAATAAAATATTAAGAAAAGACGTACCGATAGCGTAACGTACCGATTTTTTGTTCTGTTTGTTTCTCTCTCATAGCCCTGAAGATGGACCTATACTGTAGGTCGAAACGTCACAAAAGTCTAGTACTTATTTAAGATTTAAAATAGGTTGATTTTGATTTTCACTATTTCCTTCATTTATCGCATTTGTTTTTTTTTTTTACTGAAATTTGAAAAAATATCATATATTCGTTGATTTTGGGAAAAGCAAGAAGCTTGATACAAGTAATAACTAAAGAGTATAAATATTTTATTTTGTATTTATTAATGAATTTTTAAATCAGGTAAACCATATGACCAGGTGCCAGTGTAATAAGTGTAAGGAAAACTATTTCACTACTTGTGGATTAATAAATTATTTTTTCTTCTTTCGCAACACCCCCTTGTACCTCTCAGCATAGCGGAGCGTTTAGCCATTTGGAGGATATTCGCTGAGTTTCTCTGAATGAAATGTACCTCCTAGCGTCCAGATTAGTCCAGCAAGAAAGGCCTCATATCCTCAGTACAACTGGTTGTTTGGCTGTACCCTCCAAACTTGGGTCTTCCCAGGAAAGGTGGCCTGGGGTTTGTACTGTGATTGGCGTGGCCTTACGTCAGAATAATTGTCGAGTTTACTGTTGTGTAGCCGTGTACTGAACTCGGGAGTCCGGGGGTTCGTTAATTCCCTCTAGCCTGGCACGTAGACTGGTCCCTTTATTTTATTAATATCGTTTAATTTTTCACGTTCTTTCATTTTTAATATGCATAATGCAAGAACTCATTCCGCACCAAGCAATACTCTCCATGGTGTATTGACTAAGATTGGTCTAGAAACTGAAATAGTAGTGTGGACGCTAGAAGAGACTAATCCGGCTGCTCCTATACCGTCGCTGAGGGAAAGAGAAAAATTGCAGATCCTAGGGTTGAGCAACTCGAAGCAGAATGGAACTTGGAGGAAGTAAAAGAAGAAGAAAATACTTACCTATAAGAAAAGCAGATTTCCATAACCACCCTTGGGGTACTGCTTGTGGTTACGTTACCCATTTTTTATAGTGGATGGTTCGCCGCACTGAATCCAGTAGCAGGAATGGCTGCCTGCTAATGAAATCAGTGTAGCCCTATGAAACCACTGGACATTCAGTCCCTGCTCTCAGGTCATCAAACCGCTTTCCTCCTGTCCATCCATATAGCATTTTCTTCGACAGTCTGTTTGGCTCCATCCCTGCATTCGACTGAACACGGCGGATCTAGACTGGGAGGTTAATAAAAATCCATGGTTTAACAATATTTTTCAACAAAAGATTGGTGTATTAAAAGCAAGATATATATGTTACCTATGGGTGACCTAGGAAGAGCTGGGAGGGGTGAGCGAGGGGAAAACTTACATGTAAAGGGAGAAACTGGGTGAAGAAATAAACCCCACATATTTATCTATCACATTACAACCGCTAATATATTGAAATAAAAGTTACATATAGCATCATGAAAATAAAACTCTAATTTTACATAAGAATCCCCCTCAATAATAATACTTAATAATAACATGTGAACGAGACTCATGCACCTGATTCTCCATCAATACTCATAGTCCTAAAATCCACTAAAATAATAATAAAACCAGTTCCATCATATATAACAATCATCAAACCCTTTATCTATACAATAATTCAATGCACTAATAATTACAACGTCAGCATTCCCCATCAGCACTCCTTATCTTATAACCATTAATAATCTTAATAATTTACAATTAAACCTCCATCCATCCTCCATAACAGTATCCTTTATAACAATCATCCTATGCACTAATAATGTTTACAATGTACTCATTACCTACTAGCCGCTAATAAACACCCTAATTCTATTATAAAACATTTTCCAGAATTCCCTATTACATGACAGTTACAAATCAATTATCCACCATTGATCCTTATCTCATATTCGCTAATTTGACAATTTCAAATAAAACTAGTTCTATCATTTACAACAATAATCAGAGGCACTAATTACAACTTAAACATTCGCCTCAGTATTCATTATCTCGTAACTATTAATAACAAAACTCTATGTGCATTAATACTTAAATAACGATTCCTACTTGCCTTATGGCCAAACGCGACGATTCTCAACGAAATAATTTACTGGCTCTATCTTCAACTGACCACCCACTGGCCTCACCCCAAGTCTAGTCAGACTACAGTAAATAGAGGACATAATACCTTTCTCTGGCGTCTTGCTCCGGAACCAAGGCTTCTCGCTAGTCCCCGTCTTCTGGTCTCGCCCCCATCCTGCGAATTTCCCCACCTGCCGTCGGCAGAGGTACTCTTCTTCTCTGGGCCACGAGAGGAAAAACCCTCGGGTACTTAAGGTTATTTACTGTCTTGTCCGTTTTGCGCCAGTTAAACCGTATTTTTCCAATTTACTCTCCAAAACAATCTCTGAGGTAATTGAACAGATTTTCCTGTTCATATTATCTACTTATTACTCGAGTGGTTGTTACATAGTTTGATATAACTAATTTAAATTTAAACTGTAATAAACAGTTCTGATTTTTAACTATGAGCTTAGCGCTAATCCAGGTATTGCATTCCATGCTCTTCGATACCATATCAATAAACTTGAAGAATGTGTAATATTTACTGGAGGATTAATATAAGTTCCCACAAACCCCGTCAAATCGCCTTTTCCCTTCGTAAACCAATGACTTCCTGTTCTCAAGTATCCTTAAATAATATCCCACAGACTCATGTAGAACAGACCAATAGGTACTTACTAAATAGGTACTTACAACCGTAGGCGTAACGAGGGGAGGTTATTGGGGATGTAACCCCTCCCCCCATTGATTAGAAGAAATTTAAAAACAAATTTAACAGTTAAAAAAAAAAATTGAAGGATTCTACTTTTTCAAAGTTATTATTGTGAGATTACAGAAGCAAGGGTCAATAATGCCAAAAACAGAACAAAGAAAGTGCAAACACAGTTATTTTAATGAATAAAAGGTACACTAAAATGACAAAACAAAACGTAATAATGTTTATTTAATTAATTATATTATTATAGCGGCAGTAGTGGCATCTAGCGGCAACAATAAGATCGCAAATGTGTGAAGAACAGTTTAGACAATTCTTAGAATCTAGAAGTAAAGTCTGGATGGGTCTAGAAAGTTCCCTATGCAATTAACTATAGCATGTTATTGTAACCAATTAATAGGGTTACTTGTATTTAAAACCTACTTCTTGATTTCCCTTCCAAAAATAACATTTATAACTTCCAAAATAACATTTATAAAAAATTACAATCTATTTATTTAATTTGAAGCTACATGATTATAGTATAATACATTTTACACCTATATTACGAGACATCTTTTTTGAAGGGAGTAATACGTTGGAGTGGTTGACTGGTGGGGGGTAAATACCCCCCATGAGTCAACTCTAGTTACGCCAATGCTTACGACTACATTTGACAAACGTTTAACCTGGAATCCTCATACCAGATTGAAACGAAAAAATAAATTGCTCGAATTAATTACAAAATACTCATATACATGTCTTATGACTATTTAATAATAAGTAATGTTAATGAAAAATTACTTTTTTTAAATCTATACATATTATAAAACAAAGTCATTGGACGCGTTTGTTCGTGGTAAACTCAATAACACGTATTTTCATGCGGTTTTCACCAATAGATAGAGTGATACACCAGGAAGGTTTAGGTATTTAATTTGTCGAGGTTTTGTGTAAATGGATTGGAATATCTGTGGGTTTCACCGAAGACGCTGATATTTATATATATACACAGGGTGTCCCATTTAAAGTGGATCAAACGTTTTTAACTTTTAAACGAATCAAAATTCAGTAAAACGATTCAGGTAAATGTTGTAGTTATTCAGGTCTAGTTCGAAGAAATAAAAAAACATTTTTTGTTTTTTTACTTTAAGTGGTCAATATCGAAATTCAAAAAATGTAGTTTCCTCTTGAACCTATTTTTTGAAATGTACAATACAAAACATGAAAAAAATGTATCTAACATTTTTTTCTATCTTTCATAAGTCACGTAGAAGAAGTATCTGAAGCTCACTACTTCAGTATGCTGTCTTCACAGAAGGCTTTTAAATGTCCAGACATTTTCTGAAAGATTCAAAATACCTTGATGAGTAAGTTATTTCGACTAAAAACTCTTAAATAAAATAACTTAATGCTACATTACGTTTCCTATATATATATATATATATATATATATATATCTTTTGATAAAGAAACAAAAGATATTTTATCGGAAAGAATTTCAAATTTTCCTGCAGTTATCTTACGAAAAACATTCTTCTGTGAAGAAATGCTGAAGTAGGAAGAGAATCCAATTTCAGCTAAGTTAAGACATGACATACAAATATTCCACTATCCGGCATGACCCTATATTCAAATAATCAACAATTGTCTTGAAAGGAGATATTTCATATTGCACACTATAATAAGATATACAGTATGCAATATAACTATAACAAGATATGCAATAATATAATATAAAATGTACATTATGTAAATTATATAAATTTTATTTATTTTTATTTTTTTGTGATTATTTAAATATTTTTATTTTGAAGAGAAAAGATTTGTCCTGGGCGGGATTCGAACCCGGGTATTCCGCATCTCTAGTGCGGCAATCTCAAGTTTTTGTTCAGAGAGGAAGATAATGATGACATCTGTCTCTGTGTAACTTTATTTTCTGGGCGTTATTTATATCAGATAATCACATTTTGGGTCCAACCGTGAAAACCATACATATTTTATTCCATGAGCAACAAGCCATTTCTCAATTTAACAAATCTTAAACAAATTTAAGATACCTCAGTATAATATAGAATATCTCCAAATTATACATCTTCCTTCCAATTTGATTCATTCCTCATTAGGATAAATCAACTCTCGCGTAGTTTGTAAACACTCTCGGTTACACACAAACATTAAGTTATTTACTCAAGATGGTGGAATTCAGGTCAGAAGGAGAATCTTGTCTTTCAAATTCGCATTTTAAATAAATATTAATTTACTGGAGTCCAACCAACCGCTGGAAAGTGGGTACCCTTAATTGATGGAACAACCAGGTGGTTAAGCGTGATCTTGGAGCATTCACCTCCTTGCAAAAGCGTTGTCTTAGAAACAGTACAGTCTCTACAATGTACTGAACCCATGCCCCTTCATGGTTTTCAATGGTTGAGGTTTTTTTTTTTTTTAGACATTGATAGATAATCAATTTAATATAAATACTCCATAAATCCTCATTATATATTTATAAGTTAGTATAGATCCTTATCCCGGCTCCCAGATAAAATGTATTTAAACATAACTTAAAGGACACGAATGACCTCTGTAGTTGAGTGTCCAAAAACCACAAAACCTAACGTAACCTAAAATGTATTTTGAGATTTTGATTTATTATTTATTTATTAAAAATCGATCTTCCCTATCTGTCTGTGAATATTTAAAGTGGTTCTTAGTGAGTTTCTCTTTACCTAAATCTCTACATTTCTACTTGCACCAGGAATTCCCTGAAGCATACCCTACCCGGAGGTCCTGACGGGGGAATAGTTTACGTTCGGATTACGTGCGTTTTACCTTAGGAAGATCCATGACTATTGGATATATTTTTTAAGTAAAACGTAATGTTAGTAGGGCGTATCAAACTACGCTTCATCCCTCAAGCAAGCCTGAGGGGGAGGGGGGCGCTCACGTTGTTGATCAGTGAGTCCATTGGAATTAGCCGGGGTGAACTTGCAAGGAATTTCCACCGACTATCCCCAGATCTGACACCCATGGGCCGTACTTCTGAAAATATTCCTAACATTTTCTTTTAAAATTTGTTAAGCGAATAACGGTATAATAAAGATTATTCTGTTGCTATGATACTTGAGTGTATTTAGATAAAAGAATGAACGAATTTTGTTCTCATTTGTCAACTGAGTTTCTGATGGAATAGTCAATGTAAAACAAGAAAATTAGTATAAGCGAATTTTGGGAAATATCAAAGAATCCTTAGCGCCAATGTTTGAAGAGTCTTTTTGAGTTTAAGCATTGCAGAAGAAGTTACAACACCATCAAGAAGCTAATTCACGTAAGTAAAAAAATTTTTATAAATATTTAAGTATTTGCTTAAAGAAATCTTTTAATCTGCTCCTCAGTTATTAACTTGGCTATTAGCATAACTAAGATTTTTTTTTATGGGGACTTTATAAGAGTAAGACACTCTTAAGTTAGTTCTTCAATTTGGATTGAAGTGTCATTTCATGATTTAATATTGGCATAATTGTAATGATTTCTTATTTGCTTTTTTTTACAAAAAATGTTTTATATTTTATATAAAATATAAAATGAAATATGTTTACAAAAAATGTTAAGATTAATTTGAACTGAAGATGTATAATAAATTTTTTTTTGTTTCGAATCTCCATTTATTTATATAAACAAATATTTACAATATATATATATACAATACATAAATATATATATACGGAAATAATTATAGTACTTTTTCTACCCGGAGGTATTTTAAGCAATACATAGAATGAGTCCGCTGAAGGCGGGTTCTCTAATAATAAATTCATTCGCACAGAACAGTATATTACAATGATATAAACTACAGTTACGGGAGTGAATAAATATATATTTTTTTTTTTTTACCTCGAGACGTCAAAAAAAAAAACGCTGTGAGCAGTCTTCTCGAGGTTCATATCCCGAGATGACTGAGCTCATGCAGGCGGTGAAAAATCTCATCTCTCCTGGACTTCTTGAAGTACGTAGCGCCGCGCGTGATGGTATGGCATGGGCGTCGCAGTTTCTGGCATCTGGTCAAAAGCATAGCTCGCATTTTCACGAAATCCGCATTGTTCCTCTTGGAGCAATCCATCGACTCGTCTCTTTTCAACGATTTTGGAATATATCTTAGAAAGTTATAAAAGAAAACTTAATTTGGAGTCGAGAGAGCGACCTTTAGAGCGTTTACTTAACATTTTAGCATTTGTAATCTTTTTCTGCATTATCAGAATAACGAAATTAAATTTATCTCGTCTTAATTTGACGTATCTAGGTGATAGAATAAACATTCCTAACATTTGTTATTAAAAATTCGTTGAGCAGCCGTCTTGTGAACATAGATTTATTCAATTATTTGAAGAAAATGTTCGAAGAAAATTTATTTTGGAGTCAAGAGGAAGACCTTTAACACCGGTTAATGATTTTAAACAAGCAGCGCTCGCATGTGTTCGGTATACTCTAACGCACCAATCCGAGTGCTGCTCGCAGGTTTCGACATGTTCAAACAAAATCAAAAAAGTATAAATTAAAAATTACAAATAAAAAAATACATGAACTTTTTCAATACAACATTAAAAATTTTTTTTTTTTGTGTGAATGATTTTTGTGGAAAAAAAAACCGAGCGTAAAGGGGTTAAAGCGTATATATCAAATTTTATCATGTTTAAAAATTTTCAGCATTTGAAAGACAACAGAATTTATCATTTGACAGCAGAATCATAATTTGACGTACCTAGGCGATAGAATCATCATTCCGAACATTTGCTATTCAAAATGCGTTGAGTAGCCGTCTTGTGAACTTAAAGTGTGTTCAATTATTTGAAGAAAGTAATAGAAGAAAAAATTTATACTTTATAGAGTCGTTTTTTGAAGGATCAAAAAATAAATTTGGCTTAGTAATTAATTATTGCATCCTCTGGTCCTTCGAAACACGTAATGATCTACCTTATCCAAAATATTTGATCATCGAGAAAAATATATTTAATAGAAATATTTGATTAATTGTCTGTGAACAATTTATATATATATATATATATATATATATATATATATATATATATATATATATGTAACGGGCTGAGATATTTTTTTTTATATAGATAGTTAGTTAATGTGCATTAGTTACAGCTTTTGTTCAATGCTAAAAATGTTAACGAATTTATATGTATATAAGGAAAGTAATCTGTGTAAACAAATTTTGAACTCTCATCTTTGTGATCAAAAGAAGTATGTTATCATTTGAAGTCAAAAGTTTATTGTTAGTTTTACGTATTATAGAAAATGATTAGCATTTATTTGCTTCTTCTCATTAATAGGTTTTAAAAAGACTTTAGGTTGTAAGGATTTTGTGCATTAATATGTAGGTAAATGTTATCCTCTGCCAAATAAGATTTGCTAAGTATTTCTTTTTGTGACTAATTACACCCATGTTCTTTGTATAGGGTTTTGGTTAAAGGCCGTGTTGGTCCTTAACATTTAGTTTTAATAATATTTAAGTAAAAGTTAATTCTTAATAGAAGGTAACGTCCGTTTGTGGAGGCGCTGAGCCAAGCATGCCAGCTCAGCAGGAAGTGCATCAGCAAGTCTCAACGAAAAATCCACGGCTCTTGGACACTTTGAATATAATTATTTAGATTCTTGGGAAAATAATGACCACCAGGGGCAGCACCTGTCAGACGAAGAAAGAAGAGTGCTGACGACAGCTCGGGGAAGCTTAAGTACCCGAGGGTTTTTCCTCTCGTGGCCCAGAGAAGAAGAGTACCTCTGCCGACGGCAGGTGGGGAAATTCGCAGGATGGGGGCGAGACCAGAAGACGGGGACTAGCGAGAAGCCTTGGTTCCGGAGCAAGACGCCAGAGAAAGGTATTATGTCCTCTATTTACTGTAGTCTGACTAGACTTGGGGTGAGGCCAGTGGGTGGTCAGTTGAAGATAGAGCCAGTAAATTATTTCGTTGAGAATCGTCGCGTTTGGCCATAAGGCAAGTAGGAATCGTTATTTAAGTATTAATGCACATAGAGTTTTGTTATTAATAGTTACGAGATAATGAATACTGAGGCGAATGTTTAAGTTGTAATTAGTGCCTCTGATTATTGTTGTAAATGATAGAACTAGTTTTATTTGAAATTGTCAAATTAGCGAATATGAGATAAGGATCAATGGTGGATAATTGATTTGTAACTGTCATGTAATAGGGAATTCTGGAAAATGTTTTATAATAGAATTAGGGTGTTTATTAGCGGCTAGTAGGTAATGAGTACATTGTAAACATTATTAGTGCATAGGATGATTGTTATAAAGGATACTGTTATGGAGGATGGATGGAGGTTTAATTGTAAATTATTAAGATTATTAATGGTTATAAGATAAGGAGTGCTGATGGGGAATGCTGACGTTGTAATTATTAGTGCATTGAATTATTGTATAGATAAAGGGTTTGATGATTGTTATATATGATGGAACTGGTTTTATTATTATTTTAGTGGATTTTAGGACTATGAGTATTGATGGAGAATCAGGTGCATGAGTCTCGTTCACATGTTATTATTAAGTATTATTATTGAGGGGGATTCTTATGTAAAATTAGAGTTTTATTTTCATGATGCTATATGTAACTTTTATTTCAATATATTAGCGGTTGTAATGTGATAGATAAATATGTGGGGTTTATTTCTTCACCCAGTTTCTCCCTTTACATGTAAGTTTTCCCCTCGCTCACCCCTCCCAGCTCTTCCTAGGTCACCCATAGGTAACATATATATCTTGCTTTTAATACACCAATCTTTTGTTGAAAAATATTGTTAAACCATGGATTTTTATTAACCTCCCAGTCTAGATCCGCCGTGTTCAGTCGAATGCAGGGATGGAGCCAAACAGACTGTCGAAGAAAATGCTATATGGATGGACAGGAGGAAAGCGGTTTGATGACCTGAGAGCAGGGACTGAATGTCCAGTGGTTTCATAGGGCTACACTGATTTCATTAGCAGGCAGCCATTCCTGCTACTGGATTCAGTGCGGCGAACCATCCACTATAAAAAATGGGTAACGTAACCACAAGCAGTACCCCAAGGGTGGTTATGGAAATCTGCTTTTCTTATAGGTAAGTATTTTCTTCTTCTTTTACTTCCTCCAAGTTCCATTCTGCTTCGAGTTGCTCAACCCTAGGATCTGCAATTTTTCTCTTTCCCTCAGCGACGGTATAGGAGCAGCCGGATTAGTCTCTTCTAGCGTCCACACTACTATTTCAGTTTCTAGACCAATCTTAGTCAATACACCATGGAGAGTATTGCTTGGTGCGGAATGAGTTCTTGCATTATGCATATTAAAAATGAAAGAACGTGAAAAATTAAACGATATTAATAAAATAAAGGGACCAGTCTACGTGCCAGGCTAGAGGGAATTAACGAACCCCCGGACTCCCGAGTTCAGTACACGGCTACACAACAGTAAACTCGACAATTATTCTGACGTAAGGCCACGCCAATCACAGTACAAACCCCAGGCCACCTTTCCTGGGAAGACCCAAGTTTGGAGGGTACAGCCAAACAACCAGTTGTACTGAGGATATGAGGCCTTTCTTGCTGGACTAATCTGGACGCTAGGAGGTACATTTCATTCAGAGAAACTCAGCGAATATCCTCCAAATGGCTAAACGCTCCGCTATGCTGAGAGGTACAAGGGGGTGTTGCGAAAGAAGAAAAAATAATTTATTAATCCACAAGTAGTGAAATAGTTTTCCTTACACTTATTACACTGGCACCTGGTCATATGGTTTACCTGATTTAAAAATTCATTAATAAATACAAAATAAAATATTTATACTCTTTAGTTATTACTTGTATCAAGCTTCTTGCTTTTCCCAAAATCAACGAATATATGATATTTTTTCAAATTTCAGTAAAAAAAAAAAACAAATGCGATAAATGAAGGAAATAGTGAAAATCAAAATCAACCTATTTTAAATCTTAAATAAGTACTAGACTTTTGTGACGTTTCGACCTACAGTATAGGTCCATCTTCAGGGCTATGAGAGAGAAACAAACAGAACAAAAAATCGGTACGTTACGCTATCGGTACGTCTTTTCTTAATATTTTATTTATTATATCCTTTTCTCTTTAGCCTTTCTCCATTCTTCACCCTACATATTTTCCTATTTCCCCCTTATCATTTTGGCATCCATCATATGTTGGTAATCAAAGAGTTCATATTTATAAGCACTATTTTTAATTTTTCAAATTTATTAATCCTTTAAATTTATAAATTAAATTTTTCAAATAGTTATTGTACACAATAGTTACTGTACAATAGTTATACTATTATGCACAATAGTTATTGTACATACAGAGTCAGAAAATAATTCCGTTATTTGGCCAGCAAATGTGTTTCAGCAATGCTACATCCACACCAGCAGTAACTTCATCCACACCAATAGACCTGGTTTTTCAGTTATTTATTTTAAATATTAAAGCTGTTCAATTCTTTCAAAATCGCCTAATTTAATAAATTTAACTATAAAATGTGAAGCTTTGTTTTTTATAAGAGAGCTAAAACCCGGTTACAGGTCTTGACTTCCTCCAAACTTCACGGTGTTGTCGACATCCAGTTCCTAACTCGGAGGATGTTTCGAGTATCACATGCCAGACCATCTGACCACCTCAGTTTTTAGGTCTCCCTCTTATCCGTTTTCTATGAATCGGGATAGTAAGGAATACTTTTGGCATTTCTCCATCTTCCTTCCTGGAAATATGCCCTCCATATCTTCATTATTCTAACGTCGCGACTTTGTAACTATTATACAATTGTTGGTTTGAGCGTCGCTTCCACTCATCACCAACTCCAATATGCGGCGGAGAATCTTTCTTTCAAAAACCAGTAGTTCCCTTTCACCAGCACTTGAAGTTGTCTAGCACTCAGAACCATATAGAAATATGGGCCGCAGCAATGCTTTATTAAGATGGAGCTTGGTGTGCCTGGAAAGTATTCGCCTGCTGATTTGTAACTACAGAATTATCATTCATACCCCTATATGGCGTGGTTTTCCAATAAATGCTTTAAAAAAATACATGTGCATTTTTATGCCGTAAATTTCAAAATATTTGATTGGAAATGAATGAAGCACATATTGATTGCTTTTGTTTTATATTAGAGATATTGGAACTTCTCTTGAAACATGAATGCTTTAATAAAAAATCGTTTTAACTAATAAGTTTCTTATGTTATCCCACAATCAATAATTTTGAATGAACATACTTTCCCTCTATTTATTACAAATAATTGGACCGCTCCCCTTGCATAGTTACAAGGACGAAATGAAAATATGGGCTGGTCTTATGAAGGACTAAGCCGGATGAGAAGGGTGAGACCTAATAGGGCTTCCGTTTATCCGGTTAGATGAATTCCTGAGGAGGCGATAAGAGGACCCAGCCAGCCGTGGCTAGCTCCCGTTAGGTCCTCAAAGGGAGAGGTTAGTTGAGCCAGAAAGAACATTCCGGCCCTACGAGCAAAGCCACTCTCCCTTACCTATACTAATCGACATTTATAAACCTAACATCCTACGCCCTTGCTGGTACTGATATTCTGCCCTACATCCTCGATAGCTATCTTTCAAAAGCCTTTTCCTTGTAAATTAGACTTTACCGTTGTTATTTCTTCTCTGTACCGACCTGGACAGAAGAAAGAAAAAACCTTCAGTGAAATCAAGAGGCAAAGATGGGCCGAGAAAAAACTCTCACTCACTAGAAACTGGAAATATTTTTGTAATAAACTAAAGAAAAAAAAAATTGTAATTAGATTAAGAAATTATATTGTTAAAATTCTCATCTGTGGTCGAGATGTGCTATCCAATCATTTTCTCACGCCTAAATTCTACAAATGTTGCAGATTCCTTTACCGGGAATTATCTATTTGTATTTAATTTACACGGGAAAGAAAAACATTTGCCAAATCTGGCCGCTAGGGCGCATCAACTTGTGGGGGAGTATTGAAAATGTTTACGCTTGCGGGAATTAACATTTTTAAGAGCGGTTTTTTTCCCAACAAGTGTGAGTTAGAAGTATGATACCCCGACGAGAAGGGTGGTGATCCGACCAGAAGAATGATGAACTTTCAAGGCTAGAATCTCTATTTTTCTGTATTCTTACTAGTTTCTTCTGGTTGCAGCCAGATGTAGTTTCAGTTGATGATAGAGCCTACTAACTAAGTATAACAATTAAATATTTTATGTTTCTTCTCTGTTTTATTTTTTCACCCTTCGTTTGTAACGTTTCAATCACTAAGCAGTTGGGATGAAGAATCTTGATGTAAATTGTAGTATTTTTATTAGTGTCTTTAGGATTATTATTACTCTTAGTTGTTGCGTTTAATTCTATTTTTGTTTTATTTTTGATATGAGGTTGTTTTGATTTTATTTCTTTACCAATTTTTTCCATGTGTTCTTAGCTTGTGTTACTAGCTGATAACTGAAGGATAAATGAGAAAAAATATTTTGTTATTTTGGCTCAATATGGTAACTCTTGTATAAAGAACAATTGTAAACTATTAAGGAGGAAAATTTATAAATACACATTTGTCAGACAATAATAGAAAGTCTGGGATGGATAATTTTTGTTCTACTGCAGAAGAAAAAATAAAGAATAGAAATTTGAAAAATCCATATCAAATTTGTATTATTTTTGTCTTCAATATACTATTTGAATATATGGAACAGATGAAAAAGTATTTATTGTTTAAAAGTGAATTGATCAATAAAGTTAGGTAAAGATTTACAAAAAGAAGTAGCCCTATTGACGAAGGATTTACTTAAATTTAACCAGAGTGGGTATATGAACCTATGAATCAGAATAGGCAGAGATCTCATATTCAGAGAGAGGATAGAAGATAGCAGAAGAAACTAAAAAAGGAAGTCACGAAAGGCATATTGCCGCCAGGGAATAGGGCAAAGCCACTTCAACTCAGCATAGCAACGAGAGACATGAGAGCGCCAGGGGAAACTTATGAAACAAATCGTTAGTCTTTTCAATCTCATCTTTGTTCAAGTAGATACATTTTAGTACTCAAAGCAACCACAGTAGAAGTTCTTGTAGGCCGGTGGGACGGCGGGTTTAAGAAGGAATGGAGTTAAGAAATTTTAGAAATAGTTGTGCTAGCTATGAATTTTCATATTATCTGAGGAATAAGGCTTGAAAGGAGTTAGTAGTAGCTTTTTTTATATTCATGTTGCGAGGTGAGGCCAAATTTTGAAGTAAAAAGATCATAATTGATAAATTAAAGCAGGAAGCTTAACATTTTTTTCTTAGAATCGACTACTATTCGACCAATATTTAGCCGCAGTTTTTATTTTTTAAAATTTCCTTTCACTGATAATGGTTACTAGGACAGAGAGGTTAATCTCTATACATTAATTAAAAAAAAAAATTAAAACGATAATTGACACAGAGATTAAACTCTATACATTAAAATAAAAAAATTAGAAGAGAGAAAAAGTATAACTATTACTTGGCGTCTTCTACGATTCTCCTCCACTCAGAGCGATCCTCTGCAGTTCTTCACCATCTATCTTCTCAGCCTGTGTCTACCTCGTCCTCTTCTACCATCCGGGAGTCCCTCCCTCCATTATCTTCCTTGGTAGTCTTTCCTGATCCATTCTATGAATATGACCTAACTACCTTATTCTCTCCTTCTTGATACACGAAACTAAATCGGGATCTTTCTTCAGCAATGTCAGTAAGTTCTAAAATGATTTTTGTTTCATAATTCGACTTTGGTTGGGTTATATATTTGTCCTCTTCCAAGCATTAATGCAATTCTCCTGGTGCTTTGCAAGGGTCCACGCCATACAGGTCTGAGAACTTCTTAAACATTCGTCCTTTTTTCTCTCGGGATATATACAGTTGCCTTCCACTTGTTTTAAAAACGGGTTTTTGGTTATATTAAGGGATGATGCAATGTAACAATTTCCCTAGGCCATAATGAACTGGGTTATCCTTGATGCCGGAGATTTGGGAATATTTTTGACTCCATTGTAAAGTTTTTAAAGGGTTTTCATTAAAATTAAACCAAAAATTTAACATTTCATAAGATAAGAGACTGACTTATTAGCTGGTGCTCAGACATATGTGGCACCCTCTAAGACATTAGTCTTAATACTCTCCACCCAACAATCTATTGTGGTTCATTGGTTGTTTAAACTTTATTTGAATTGCAGAATCAGTTTTATGAAATACTTTTGGGTAACTTATTGTTTATATCGTTGCAAGTATATTAAGTTGATAGCCAGCC
Organism: Arma custos; assembly: GCA_037127475.1. Taxonomy (NCBI): domain Eukaryota; kingdom Metazoa; phylum Arthropoda; class Insecta; order Hemiptera; family Pentatomidae; genus Arma; species Arma custos. The sequence goes on from CM073762.1 coordinate 88,919,290, forward strand.
TGGTATGCAAAACAGTCACCGTATTAAGCTGACCTCTTAAATTGAGATGTCTCCATCTGTGCAGGAATACTTGCCCTGAAGTTTATTCACAGATCTACATCAAAACTTTAGTAGTTGGGGGCCACAGTTCTATTCCATACTACATTATCCTTAATGGCTATTGTACGGTTTATTGCCGGTTAGGCCGCGTAATCGAGACGTGTTAGGAGTCCTAAAGCGTTATTAAACCAAACTTTAATAATAACTATTATCCCTTACATTATTAAATTTTATTAGAGAAGTTACTCAATGTGAAAATGAAGGTATTAAAAATAGTTTGAGAAGATTCTTTGTTTTTGAATTATTCATTAAAAAAAGTTAAAACGATAAAACAACAATAATAAACTTAATGTATATAACAATCCTAAACTAATGAAGAGTGGTTTTTGTACTATCGATTTATGACTTTATTTAAAGTAATTTTACGTAATTACGAGGGGTTATAAAAATTATTGCAATGATAATAAAAGGCTTACCGAAGCTGAAGACTTCGAATCCATAATATTATCCTTAACGTAATCCTCCCACCTAAGTCTTGGTCTACTCTTCAAACGTTTACCTGTAGATTCGTTCGTAATAATTTCATCTCACGCTTCAGGATTCTAAAAATTTTACTACCCTTAAATTTCTTTAAACGGATACAGACATGATATAATTCTCTAATTTCAAACTCACAAGTTCTTCTTCAGAAAAAAAAAGAACAAATAAAAAATAATCGAACAGAAAAAGCGTGAAATGTTGCTATTTTATTTTCATGATTATGCAGCTCAAAGCCATGAAGAATTTATACCAGAGACTGAATATTTCCATTTTTTGTGATAGTTAAAATTTATTTTTGTTCTAAAGAAAAGATCTAAAATTAATTTTCTAATTGATATGATTTCTATTAACCTAACCCCTCTTTTAAATAAATTTTATTAAATTGTTTGGAGAAATAACAAGTAAATTTTCATAACTTAATGTACTCCTACAAACTTTTTGATTAACTATCATAAATACGAACCCAATATGATAATAAAACGGCAGTCTTGTAATGAACTTAAAACATGACAATAATGCAAAGAATAATTGCCATTTATGAATATGATTATATGATTGATAGAATAATTAATTATTACAAATATCCATTATGCATTATTGAATACTAACATTAATTAAAAGTATGAGATAATGTTTTTATTGGACTTTTCCTACGAAACAAGTATTCGTGAGAATGGCACAAAATATTTCTATCGTGGTAATTATATTTGTAGGTGACAAAAGTATTGGTATTTAATACATTTACTTAACCATATATTTACTTTAATTATTTATAATATAATTGAGTAGGGTAGTAATATTTATATTTTCATTATAAAACATTACATTAGGGTACGATCAATCCCTGAAAAATTCCTCCATGGTTTCGTGAATCGGCATCTTGTCGCACAGATGTGTAAAGATTTTGGAAGTTATTTCTGGCGCATCAATGGAGTTGGTAATGTGTTTGAGGGAAAGACTACCAAGTTTTAGTGGACCTAAAAAGATTATAGAAAACATGAAACTTTCTTCTTAAAGCAAACTTTCCGAAGAAGCAAACAGATAGAAATGGGGCAAGGTTTGAACTATGTGAGCTTATTCCAAGTTGAAAAGCACTCCATACACAGTTTATCCATCCGATATTTGTTTTATTTTTTTCTCTAGAGAAAATTTCTAGTCTAAAGTAAAATAATTGAAAAAAACTAATTTATTTCCAATTTGTTTGATTAAAATCAATGTTTAGATTTTCACTGTACTATATAGTTTTAAATAGAAATTTCCCCTTTTGTTACACGTCATTAGACAAACAAATGCTCTGTTCCGACAGTTGAGACAAAGTTCTCGCATCTCAGTTTAATTAATTGGAACTTTAATCTGTTTCAGCAATTGCTGTTCTGTTAATGAAGTGTTTTAATTACTCAAATAAAGCTAGAGAACCAATCAAATGTGTTCTAATAATATTATGATAGAATAGAATAGAAAAATAACTTTATTCTGGGAGCAGGTCCCTTAAAAATAACCGATATTAAAAAAATTAAATGAAAGTATTTTAGAGAGGAAAATAGTTGACTGTAAGATAACAGTTGACCCAGCCGCCTCTCCTATTAGGTAAGTACACATTTTAACATTTATATCTTCTCTTCATCCTTCTCCATCTCCATTCTTCACACCTATTTCTCCCTTCATCACTTTGGCATCTATTATATGTTGTAATCACAGAGTTCATAATTAATGAGCATAATTTTTTTAATTTATCTCCTTTCCCGATTGGAATTTTCATTCAATTATTTCTATGCGTTTATTCTGTATTTACATCATATTTTGTATTAATATAACTTCATTCTATTGTAATTATATACATTTATATAACATCCCATACTTATATTTTCAAATTTTTACATCTCTACCTGTCATTCAACGAGAGTCCTATTCATTACTTTGTACATATTTCTTCTGTATTTAGTTTTTGGCATCATATTATGTATCATTTTTCATACATTTTACTTATGTAACCTCTAGGAGTCTATTATCATACATGTTATATTTTATTTGTAATTAAACTAGGGTTTCCATACCTTTATACCTTTTTATTTATATTTTTTCATTTTGTATCTTTCGGTTTACCTTCTCATTTTTCTTTTTCTTTATCTTTGTATCACCCTTCTGTATATTTATGCTGTAATTTTTTTATTCATTATCCTTAATTATATATCCATCACTATGTTTTACTTTCTATTATTCTATATGCTATAATATTCTTGGTACTGAATTGTTTTTTTATAGTATTTTGTTTTGTTTCTTTTTTCTCCTGCCCTGAAGATGACCTACAAAGTAGGTCAAAACGTCGGCACAAATAAAAAATAAGACTTGACTTATTTGGTGTTTTTTTTTACTGCACCTCCCCAACTATCTCCATCTTCCATTAAATGAATATATACCTGGCTAAATGGCTACATTACAAGAATGATGCTATATTTGGAAAAGCACTTGAAAATAAATATTAACTAAATGGTATGTTCTGGTAAAGAAAAAAGAATGGAATAAAATTCTAAAATAACAAGAATTAAACTGAGAGAAATAAATAAATAAAAATATCCAATATTATAAAAAATAATATCGTACATAATAAATGAAGAAAATTAAAGTAATTCATCTATAACTAATGATGGGTATGATCTATTAATTATTACTGATTAGGGAGCAGCTGTTTGCAAATTTAGGAGATGTAAGAAAAACCTGGATTTGAATGTGGATAAGGAAGACACATGAAGGATATCAGGTGGGAGTGAGTTCCGAAGTGTGGTAGAACAGGCGAGAAAGGAACGTTCAAATGTTTTGTTCGTTCCGTGAAAACGAGATTACAGGTTGGAAAGGCGAGATCTTGTGCCCTAGGATTGGATGGAGGATTTAAATTGTAGGAGACTATAGTTGTAAGAGGGATATTGTGAGTTGATGGTTTGGTATAGGGATGGATCTAGGATATAGAGTCTACTGATGGAGGGAAAGAACCACTTTAACTCAAGGTAGAGGTGAGGAACACAGGAGGCTTCCTCAGGGTATAGAAGACAAAGCGTAATGATAATGGCGTCGATACAAATACTAATTATCGAAGGATCGAAGGAAGAAACAAAAACAATTTAGTTTGGATTAGGATTGATAATTCATAAAGGCAAACAAAAATGTATAGTGGCATAGGTAAAATACGTATGACGATATGGACTGATTTTGAATGACCCCTGAAACAGTTTATTTAACTCTCCCTAAATGTGTTTTTTCCCCTTTCGGTACTTTTCAATTTAATGACGATATGGAAAATTAAAATTTAAAAAAAAGGGGGGGACTATAATGTGACAATTTACATATGATAAAGTTGTATCCAATTAGTTTTCAAATACATTATTGGATAAATAGATTCGCTAGCTTCAGTGGCTTCCCACCAAACCTAGTCCAGTTGATAAAAGGTTTAACCAATGTTGTAAAATGTATGTAAACGCTAATTAGCTTTTTATTATAGAATGACGATAAGTAAGACTCCAAATTTTTTTAGATTTATTAAGTAAATATAATAGCCGTTTCTCCTACTTATGATTTCAAATTAGTATTCAAAATCGTTTGCTGTCTAAGCAAACGTCTTTTAATAAAGTCGGCCATTAATATCGGTAAAGGTGGCACGCCTGTAATCTCTTGATTAATTGTTTGATAGTGATTAATCCTTCCGCATATTAAGCATTTTGAAATTTCATTCCGTGGAACAGGCTTCTTGAATGGGTTGTCACTTCTAAGATATTAAACACAACTGGCAGTGAACTTTGTCATTATAATGTTTATTTTTTTTAAACCTTTTATTATATAGGTACTTGGTCATGATGAATTATAAATCTATTATAAAAAACTTATAAACAAATGATAATAAAACTATATATTCTCCTTACAATTTAAATCCCGAATCTTGAAATTTTTCTTACTTACTCGGACATTTCGTACTTGTCTATCGATTGGGGTAATCTTTTAACCGTAGGAAATTCTTATTTAGAAAACAAAAAAAGAACAGATAGACTTTGAGAAGTGCGTGTCATTAAACTAAATCTTATAAAAGAAAATACAATCTTCAATCATCAGGCATAAATTATAGGACACTGAAATAAAAGTGAGAAGATTAAGAAACTAGAGACGGTGACTTATTTTCTATTAGGAATTTTTCTATTATATAGTATAAATGAGATGGTTGAATGATTTTTTTATTGTATTCTTTTTCTCCTAAATCAAAGGAAAAAAGTAGTCCATCTTTTGAAATAAATATTATAAATATACTGAAGACAAAAATATATACTATAAATATAATGAAATGTATGATCGAGAATATTATTTGACCTTGGTTTTGCTTACCATACATTACATATTTATCATGTTTACAAATATGTTACAAGTATTTATGTAATGTATTTATAAACATTCATACTACTGAGCCGATTAATAGTAGGTGATCCTCTGGCAACTTGTATTGTCAGACGACCAACATTGATATAGGGACTTCTAACTAAACGAACTAACTAGACATGGCTGGAAGTTTCTAGTTTGACTTGGGGGAACAAGTACATCTTAATACGTGTCAAGTCTCAAGTTAGTGGCATGACTTCGTTGCCCGAGTGTGTTCCTAAACTGATTCTCAACCTCTCAGTTTGACTCGAACTACTGTAAGTTGGTTTCCTACCACCAATATAGCCTTATCATATTTTACCGGTAACAAGAATAAAGTGTGTTATTTTAAATTTCCAACATTTCATGTTCCCATTTTGAACCTAATTGAGTCTAATTTCTGAATTTATTTAAGAGTCATAAAAAATTAAATTTTTATAGCGTTTTATTTTCTGACACCATTTTTATCCAGATTCTGGCCTATTTCATCTTTTCAATTCATTCATATTCTTTATTCTTTCCATCTGCCTTCTAACTTTATTCCGCAGTTGCCTGATGTACGTATACAAGTCATGTAACACATGTACAGTCACAATGAAAAATATAATTATCTGAAGGATGTATGTAGAGGAAAATATAAATATTCGTAATTAGACTGAAACATACCAATAGAAAAGGTGAAAAGTACTATAGAAATGAGTGAAAAGGATAGGCCGCTAGTGGTTTTGAGATCAGCTTATTATGATCACTAATTACTATGATAACATTTAAAACACCAAAGTATTTCAGTGTGTAGGGCGCTGAGTTGCTTTTGGGTTCAAATCCGGCTGTGGCAAGTTGTTTATTGTTAACAGCCACGGATGGACCCTGTGGGTTCTAAAGACACTACAGTTGCTCACCCAGTCTCTATAAAGTGGGAACTCTTAATTGGGAAAAACCTGGCGATTGAGTTTGATCTCAGACAAATCTCTCTCTACAATTGTTGTCATAGAAATAGAAATGGTTTGTACCATGCCTTGAACCCAAGTCCCTTCGTGGGTTTGAGTGGTACAGGCTTTTTTATATTAAACCTTAACGGATGAGCTAAATATATGACATTTTATCCCGATTTCTTGACCCATTGTATCTGCGAATAATACACAGGTAGCATAATAATATTTACAGTACATACCACAATACTATTTATTGTTTATTATGGATTATTATACCGATTTCTATTTCCAGTTATGAGTTTTATCTTTTCTAAAGATTTTGAAAAGGAATGATAAGGCAATTAATAAGACTGGTGATGAAAAGGGTATATTTCAAATGTCGCGAAGAGTTGTTGAACTTCCTTCCACGTGCACCTTCAGCATCTGAAACTTTTAATGCAGTTTTACTTTCTCCCCACGCAGTTCGTATTTCAAGTTAATTTATGTTATAACCTACAAGGGCGGATCCAGGATTTTTTTATGTGGGGGCACAACGGGCAGACGGGCAAAAAAATCAACAATAACTTTGGAATAAACTTGTAGTATTTATAGAAAAGTTTCAGAGGTTTATTAAAATATCTAAACAATAGTTTCACTCATGTTCTTTTATTCATATATTTTAACAACTATGATTATGCGATTTGCCTATAAGTATGTACTGTAATGGATTCTCCACTGTGCACAAAAACATACACAAAAACCCTACATCTTGTTGGCTTTATTGTTGTTATTTAAAAATGGAATACGACGAAAGATTGTATCTCGCTTAGAGGACGAATATTCAAATTTCCAGAAGAGTTGGATTAGTTTTTAGCATTTTATTGTGAACTAGAGCCGCTTATGTTGCTGTAGAGGATTGAATAGCTTTGACATTTGAATAGCTGAGTTGAAGAGGAGAGGAATTTCGGCCGGTTCAAAAAACCTTTTATTGTTTTTTTTCTTCCTTTGAAAGAGGATAATGGGATGACAGAGTTTTTAAATTTGCACCTTAGTTTATTATAAAACGAACTTCAATGGCCTTTAAAGTATTGATTGAAGAAAAATATAATGTATATATGTAAAAAGTAATTAATATTAAATTTGATGAATGGGCATAAACTAGGAGGAATGATTCACCTGTGGTGTAGTGGTTAGCATAACTGCCTACTCTGCCTGAGACCAGAGTTTGCAGCCCGTGAGGACACTACTCCCTTAAAAGGAATTGAAATCCTTAGTTAGAGCCGGTACCGGTGTCATGTACTCCTTGAAGATCACTATCCTAATTTTACTTGGATCCTCAAAATTTAGAACTGTCCCATCGTCCGATTATTCACATCAGCATAAATTGAAATTTAATGAATAAACAAACAATCTGGAGGAACATCTATATATAAAAAACTTTAGTACATTTTCATTCTTTGATGAAATATTTCTTGTTATAATTTACAAGATTGAAAATTTTAAAATCTTAAAACATTTACTTACAGTTACAACTTATTTTCTATTCTTTAGCTGATACACTCTGATACATAAATTATCGTATTACCATAATGTTTATTTTTTTTGCAAGCAATTTATATAATAAAAGGAGCCTGTCAACAAACACTATAAACAGCTTCCCTCCCCAGCATTAGATGTAGAAAGTAGAATACTAAGAAGATTTTACAGCATAAAGAAGAAAAAGAAGACACAGGAAAGCTATAGGTTGCCTGATAGATCTTGTAAGGAAATATACAAAGAAGTAAATGATTTGGAAACGGACATAAGAATAAGAAGATTAAGGTTCTACGGGCATATGGTGAGGATGCACTTAAAAAAATCAAACAGAGAAATCTTCTATAAAATGAGAGGTTGTTGAAGGAAGGAACTGAGAGACTGAAAATAACAGACCAAGACTGTTTCCATAGGGATGACTTTGGGAAAAGACTAAAAGAAATTAAGGCCTTTGTGGGAAAGAGAGATGCGAGAAAAGGAATAGCGTGGACCGAGGAAGGAATGAAAGAACAATCGGAAAGAATGAGGAAAAGGTGGGAAGAAAGGAGAGAAGGGGTATGAAAAGAAGTTTTTTTTTTTTATAAAAGGTGGAAATCTCAATAGACTCATCTGAGGCCAAGATCCTCAGATATGGGACTCCAACCCACTGAAACCACCTTGTTGTGCAACAACTGAGCTAACCCAACAAGTCGCTCCTCTTTCACGTGCAAAATCTCGGGTGTGGTATAATAGCCCATTGGCTAATCTCCCAATCTAGTGGAATTTTATTTTATTTACTTTAATTCACTTTAATAGCAAGTCATTAGGCTTCACTCTAATAAGCCGCCTTATTTCATGCAAAGCCTCCTCAGCTATGCTCTGCGTTTCAGGGTTTACGTGGATTTTAATTCTTTCATTATCACTATCCGCAAACCTTCCAATCTCTTCTCTGACAGAGTTTGCTTCGAGGTCCCTATGGAAACTATCGTTTCTGACGTACTATTGAACATCAACTATACTTCTGAGTACTTAAATGAAAATAAGTGAAAATAATAATATTCGCGTGGTATCTAAGGTCGTTCCGAGAAAAAAAAATACAAATTAAAATTGCTAATAAATAATAAAAAAATATTAATTTGTCGGACAAAATCGAATAAGTGAATCTTAAATTCATACCAACAGTCTAGAACAGGGCTTCCCAAACTATTTTGGGCCATAGACCCCTTTTCCGCTCATAGCACCGACCCCAATTTCTTTATTTTTTTAACTTATATTTTTTATGATTATTAGTTTATTATATTCTAATGATTGTTAATTTATTTTTTTACTTTTAATTTAATTTAAGTTCAAAATTCACTACTAATTTGAGCTCTCAACATAGAGTGAGCTTGTTTAAATGGTAAAAATATCAGTAGCAATATTTGTCCTGACATATATATATATATATATATATATATATATATATATATATATATATATATATGATGCCCATTTTGTACGTGTTTATGAATATCCTACTTACTTGATATCTTCATATCAACTCGCAGTCTCGAACTGATCATGTAGCGAGTTGTGGATGCTTATAGAATTCACATGTTTGCAATAAGTATAACGTGATACCTGTCTATTTATGGACTACTAACATATAAATTTAATATATAATATAAGCAGTTATAAAAGAAACATCAAACTATCATAAAATATCTTGAAAGTTTCATATTAGAAGCGGTTAGGCGCAAGGTGGTCGAATTCTAGACTTCATCAACCCCCGTTTTTATTTATTGGGCTGTTTGAGCCTCAATTATTTTTTTTTAATATTAAGATATTAAATATTAATTGGATCTATTTAATAATGTTGTTTTATACGATCCCAGGTTATGGTACAATCTTTCAAGATTCAATTATTTTATCTAATGTTATTTATTTTCATTTGAAAACATTTTAACTATGTTAAATAAAATTATATAACATCTTATGACAGTTTTATGTAGACCAAATGTCCTAACTTAAACCAAAAGTAACTAGCTCTCTTAAAAATACTGACAGGCACCTGCTTTTGACATCATATAGCATTCTACTTTTTAGTCTCTCTCGAGTTGAACAATGTTAACTTATTTCATTCTTTTTTAATTTCATATTATAATTATTTCTCTTATATTCTATAAAGTTTCCTTTATCTCATAAGAAGCATTCTATATTTTAAATGGAATAATTTAACTTCTTTGAGGACTGTTTATGTCATAGAAATTAATATGGTTGACTCGTTTCCCCCATTTACTGTCTTTAGAAAATATAAAATTTACTTTTTTTTAATATATTATTTGTTCAATGTATATCATTTAATAAATCATATTCAGTCGTCAAAACTTTTTGTCACAAATTTTCCCTCCTTATAAGTGTTTTATTAAGGGGAACTGGGAACTAATATTCAAACCTAAAGGTACTCATGAGGAGTAAAAAACAATATACTGTATTTTTTCCCACGAATCGGCCAGCAAGGACCACGCGAATAAATCTTCTTCACACTCTCCGCCTTCCGTCTAATCCAATACCCTCTCATCTTCCTGGACTGTTCCTCTAGCTCTTTCTTAGTCCATTTTCTACCTCGCCTCTTCTTCCTTCCCACAAGAAATCAAACCTCTTTTAGTTTTTTTCCCGAAAAGCTCTCTATCCAAGCAGTTATCCTTGATTTTTAGCCTATCCAGCTCCTTTTATTTGCTTCACATATCCACCTAGAGCCTTATAGTTTAATACTTTATCAAAGATTTTTTTGTTCAGCCTCTTATTGTTCATTCTGACCATGTGGCCGTAGAACCTCAGTCTCCTGGTCCTGATGACTAATGTACTGTATATTGGTTTGTACATATATAGTATATTATTATGTTATATTGTATATTGGTTTGTACATGTATAGTATGAGTTGAGTTTACACTGCACTTCTAGGACCCAAAAGTATATATATATATTTATATATATATATATATATATATATATATATATATATATATATATATATATTGGATTGGTTTCTACCTATCTACTATCGGTTCATGAAATCTATACATTACATAACTTCAGATGCACATATGAAATATAATTTAAAGTTCTAAAATGCTAAACTGTAACAAAAAATCTATGCATTTGCATAGATCCACACATATACAGCAAACAAATTGGACTTCGCACCTAAGCGATAAGGAAATGTGAATGTACATCACCTAAATATTCTAATTTACTGGTTTGATTTATTGCTATTCTTTCAACCAATAAGTCAACAGATTTATAAAATATTTTATCAATTTATGTCAAAATCCTAAAGAAAGACAGCCTATAAGTTGGAGTCTCTTGAAGGCCGTCCTTTACAATTTATATTACGGCTTCCTATTGAGGTTCTTGGCTACCCACATAGTTCTCATATGGAGCCTGAAAGTAGATAACTATTTTTATATGAATTATTTATCTGAAATATAATTAAATTACAAGAAATGTTTACTATTGCTATGTGATTGTATCAAAGAACTTCTTACAAAGTACAGTTAGAAACAGCTGTATCAGTTAGGATTAGCAATGAATTATATGGAATATTGCCATAACTGTTTATCGAGCTAAATTAAAGTTCACCATCACCTTATGTAATTTTATAATTAGAGGTTTTAATATTTATGGAAGTTATGATTACTAAAGAAATTAATGTATATATTGAAGATTGATATGATCTACAAAGCCAACTCAAGTTCAGGCACAAGTCCGGTTGTGTCGACATACGTTCGAAAAATCTTCTTAGCCTCTGGACCTTTGTTGGATTGAAAAGAAAACTTATGATTGAGCAAGATGTTGATGCCTCCCAGGGTCTGTACCTGAAAAAGAAAAGATGGCACAGTTGTAGGCTGGACGGCAGAGGCTCAAGATGTAAGTATTCACGTGTAATGAAAAGGAGCATTTTGTAACTGTGATCATGATATAATAAAAGTAAAGTTAATTTATCTGATGTAAACGGATCTTAATTTGCTAAACAACTCCCAGGCAATTAACGACGTCCCCCTTTGGAAAAAAGAGGAATATGTTTCATTAATTAATACTAATATAGCATTACTGTACTCAGTTCTAATGATCTGAGAGTGAGAGTAGCATCTCATATTAACATTTAAAAATGAATCAAATCAGTGAATCTTAATTTTCCCTGAGATCATTTTTAGGGAAGTGAGGGCAGTATAGCACAAGATTTCCCCCCATTTGAGGGTACCTTCTTTATAGAGGCTGGGGGAGCCACATGAGGGTCTTTAGATCCAGCAGGGTCCATCCATGGCTATTCACAGAATGCATAACTCATCTGCCACAGCCGGATTTGAACCCGAAAGCAACTCAGCGCTCTAAACACTGAAATGCTCCGCTTCTGTCCGTGTCTTAAATGTAATCATAATAAGCTGATTTGTGATTCAGTATCAATATCACTAGCACCCTCTAATTAATTGAAAATACAATAATATAGTATTACTGTAACTCAGATACAATGATCGCAGTGTAGCATCTCATGTTATTATCCAAAAAAAGGATCAGACCATTGGATCTTAACTTTTCTTGAGATGTTTTTGGGTAAAATAGCAGTATAACCAAGTTATACCGTTCCATTGCACAATAAATATAATTCTTTCTTATTAGGCAGTCTATTGTTTGTTAACTAAAGGAATAATCAGGTTGTTGAAGCAGGTTACTTCATCTTCTCAAAAAAAAAAGGATTTGTTCCTTTGGCTCTAAGTGATGATCAATTATTTCTGTACTCAGGAGGATACCATGTCCAATTTTTTTATTTTTTAAGGAGAGCCAATTTTCCATAACTTTGCACTATTAGAATTTGTGTCTTAGTTAGATATAGAAACAGCTAAATTGTTCACATTGCTATTGGCATTGAAACGTAATTGGAAGAATTGATCATAATGTTTGCTTATAACAATTTAATAATAATAAGGCTTAGCAAACCCGAAGGGCCGACGCCGACAGCACCAATCTCTACTTACAAACTTCATCCTCGAACAACAACTCAAGACCAAATCCACCAGATCACTCTTAGCGCAATCATCCCACCTACGCCTCGGTATACCCAGCAGATGGTTACCAGCAGAACGCTTATTAACTTTTTAGGACTTTGTTCGTTATCGATTCCTACAATTTTACAAGTCCATCTTAATCTTCACGACGTTATTACTTCAACAATATTACCCAGATACCAGCTTCCCAATTCCGCGTTATTGCGCCTCCTAACACTTCCAGTGGTTTCATTTCACTTATGACAATTTACCTAAAATATAACCTATTTTGTGGGCATGGTGTTCATTACTTCTGGGGCACAGAATTTTTTAATTGTATTTGTTTAATCCCCTTGAAACCATTCCGTTCAAGGTACCCCCTAATTTTTCTTTTTTCCATGATTATTTTCATTCTGACTCTTATCCAATAATGAATAGGTTTTCGATATTGTATAAATAATTAATCGATTATCGGTTTGTATAGTATTAAGCATTAGATGAGAGTAGTGATTAAAGCGATGGAGGAGAAAAAGGAGAAGGTTTGTATAGAAGGAAGGAAGGGCACATAGCACATGATTGGATCGGAGGCACATAGAGGGCAGGTGCAAACAGGGAGGTAATTACACTAGGAGCTATATTGCTATTGTAACGGCTCAATTATACAAGGGCGCCTTGATGAATAACTAGCGCCCCCCCCGCAGTTCGATCTCGTACTCTATCGCCCTTCCTATCATTCACTCGCTCTGCACCACACCTCCTTTATCAATCTTTTATGCTATCGTCCTAACAGCGATATTCATGATAAGGGTAATGAATAAATTAATTACGAATCATTTAATAAGATGAAGCTTACAATTTTATAGTTATTGCGAATGAGGCCAATTAGAATAGGCAAAGTACTTAAAGGCATTTGCCTTTCTTTGTGCCAGTACTTCTTTCTTTATTTTTCTTTGGACTTCCTCTCTCTCTCTCTCTCTCTCTCTCTCTCTCTCTCTCTCTCTCTCTCTCTCTCTCTCTCTCTCTCTCTCTCTCTCTCTCTCTCTCTCTCTCTCTCTCTCTCTCTCTCTCTCTCTCTCTCTCTCTCTCTCTCTCTCTCTCTCTCTCTCTCTCTCTCTCTCTCTCTCTCTCTCTCTCTCTCTCTCTTCTCTCTCTCAATGTACAACCACAACATGTGACCGGATCTGGGGTTCAGTATATGATAGAGACTGTACTGTTCCATGGACAATGGTTGTACAGGGAGGTGATTTGTACTAGATCACACTCAACCGCCAGATTTCCCCCTTATTTTGGGTACCCACGCAAAATAAAGAAATAAAACCCTTTTTTCATAACAACATTCAGTTTCCTTGGGTTCAAAAGAATATATGATGTTGTAACCAAGAGTGGCAACACTGTGGGGAAAATACCAAAAAAAAAAAAAAATCTCTAAAAGGTATATGTTAAACTGAAGGTTAAGCATTACAGTAGGTTATAAGTTGTTATAATTTCATTAAACTTACAGATGACCTTGAATCTAAGCTGATCACTGAAACTAACTTATTTTCTTATTGAATTAGTTTGAATTATATGAGAATTTTCTTGAGCAAATATGATTTATTTTTTTTAATTTAATTTATTTTTTTATTTAATTTAATTTATTCGTTATTGATATTTTTTTTTTAAGAGAATATCATTGAATGGTCCATTTCTTAATACCCTTATTTTTATCATTGAATGAATTATTTCTTTATAAAATTGTGAATTTCAAATTTTATCACCGTAAATCAATTTAAATCCGATAGATATCTCTAATTGCATGAATTTATTGGCTTATATATTTTTTTGATCATTTATTAAATTTGGTAAATTATCTAATTTCTTTATCATTGATTTTCTAAGATTATCTTGTTTAATTCCAGAAAAGATTTATTTATTTTATTGTGCATCACTGGATTTCTATTTACATTTTTGGTTACCAAAATTAATCATCATTGGTTTAATCAATTTTCTACCTTAATTATGACCATATCTTGAGTTACATTTTGTCTCATGAAATATTTTAAATTTCTATCTTGTTGGCTTAATGCTATATTGCCTTCTATGCTTTATCTTTTGCATGTTTCTGATTTATTTATTTGATTAATTTTTCATCTTTCCAATTATTAATATTAGCATTGAGGTAAAAATTTTGTGAATTTTCCTTTATGTACATAATCAAACACAATTATCCCTTTTTTTTTTAATTTCGTGCCGAATGCTTGATATTAATTTTATCCTCTCTATCCGAGCATATTAGTTAATGGTTAATCCAGAGGAGAGTCAACCTAGCTTGGAGGAACCGCGCTTAAGCTGGCTTTATCATTTAAAAAGGCATGAATTAATAGAATTAAAAGAAATCTGGCAATTAACCCCAGTCGACGGCACAGTTGAAGCCTTAAGAACTGTAATTAAAAGTTTCTTTTTGAGTAACCCTTGGTTGTGGACAGTATCTTCGACACCTTCGGACTATATAGAAGCGAGAATGCCTAAAGATCAGGAACCAGGACCATCTCATCAAGTAACTAGACCACCAATTGCTACGGCCAACTGGATCTTTCCTCCGAATTATACCTTACAATTTTTCACTTCTCTAAAATTTGACAATACACCGTCGACCCCCTGTGCAGAAGATTTTCTTCAAAGGTTAAATGAAAAGCGTCGAACTTGTAGAATAACTGACGCCGATCTGCTTGCCTATCTACCTGAATTATTCCATGGTACGCCCCTTAATTGGTGTCGATTGGAAGTAGATGATTGGAAAGATTAGGACGATTTTGAAAAAGCTTTTCGTGCTACATTCTTTCCTCTTGACTACCAGGAAAAGCTTAAGAAGGAAATCGATAGACGAACACAGGGAGATCAAGAGAAAATTATTGATTTCATCGTCAATCTCAGAACTTTGTTTAAAAAATTGGATCGACCTAAGCCAGAAGAGGAACAAATTTCTACAATTTATAAGAATCTTTTACCTCGATACCAATTGTACATTAGAAGATCTGAAGCGACATCTCTAGCTAAATTAATTGAATTAGGTCAAGAATTAGAAAAGATTGAGGAAAGAGCAAAGACTTTTCGAGCACCTCCTGCTAAAAGTAAAAGCGCTTTCCCTGAAACTGCCTATGAACCTCCTCAAGCACCTGGAAAACCGGCTAAAAAGAATAATATAGCTATTGTAGAGAAGCAGACGAAGAATACTAGGAAGAAAAAGAGTAAAGATGAGAAAAATGTAACTTCCTCGGAATCTACTCAAGGAAAGCCTGAGCCCTCTTCATCCATTGGTATCACTAAGAACCAACCTGAAGTAGCCGCCGTACAGCCTCTTTGTTGGAACTGCCTTCAAACTGGACACCGTTATCCGGAATGTTCTAAGCCCAGAACAACCTATTTCTGCTACAGTTGCGGTACTCGTGGCATCACCAGAAAAGATTGCCCTAACTGCAAGAAGCCGGAAAAACTGTTAAAGGGCCAGCATAAGGAGGTCGCTACTGACCCTAATACCTCGAACAGAGACCTCAACTCTCAAGAGCTCAACCATATATCCACCTTATCGGTGGAGGAAGAAAGGTTCTTCGTCACTCTCAACGTAGGAGGAGTCATTCTTTCAACACTTATTGATACTGGAGCCAATCACTCGTACATCAGTTCTTTAGGACTCTCTTCTCTACCTCAAGAACGCATTTCACTGCTTTCTATACCCTCCTATCCTGTCACGGTAGCAAATGGAGCCCGTGAGACCGTTAATAATGCTGTTGCCTTTCTAGCCAGCTTAAACGGCCGTCAGGTTCAACTATCTTTTTATGTCCTTCCGAACCTAACAATTCCTTGCCTTTTGGGAATGGACGCCATGAGAGCATTAGGAGTGGTAATAGACGCTGCTGGGGGATCTTGGTGGTTCAGAGATATGCCTTCAAGTCGAACTACCTTTTCTAAAGAATCCTTGGCTTCTCACGAGCAAATCGCAGGAATTAGAAGACTCGAACCAGAGCAAGCTAAAAGATTGGACAGATTATTACAAGAGGAACTGCTCAACACCGATGATTCCATTGGCCTTACTAATCTCACCGAACATCATATCGACGTCGGAAAGAGCCAGCCATTAAAACAAAGGGCATATCCAGTTTCACCTGTCATACAAGAAGCTATCAACCAGGAAGTGGATCGTATGCTACAGGAAGACATCATAGAGCCTTCACACAGTTCTAGGTCTAGCCCTGTTGTAATGGTGAAAAAGCCGAATGGAAAATATCGTTTTTGTATAGATTACCGCAAGGTTAACGCTGTAACCAAACCAGATGTTTATCCTCTGCCTAATATGTCCTCTCTACTAGACCAACTTAAATCTTGTCGCTACCTATCTAAAATTGACTTGGCACACGCCTATCACCAAATACCTTTGGCTAGCTCTTCAAAAGAAATTACTGCCTTCATCGTTTTAGGGAGAGGCCTATTCCATTTTAAAAGACTTCCCTTTGGACTTTGTGGTGCTCCTGCGACATTTCAGCGGCTACTAGATAAGATCATCACTCCCGATCTCGCTCCAGCTTGCTTCGCATATTTGGATGACATCGTCATAGCCACAGCATCGTTCGAAGAACATATGCACTACCTTAAGCTAGTCTTCCAAAAACTTCGACAAGCCGGCCTGAAACTTAATCCAGAGAAAAGCGAATTCGGGTGTAATGAAATTCAGTACCTGGGCTTCTTAGTAAATGAGAAAGGGTTACAGGTAGACCCTGGAAAAGAGTCGCTTTTACTGTATTCAGCACCTAAGAATGTCACCGAAGTAAGAAGACTAATAGGCATGGCTTCCTGGTACCGCAGGTTTATACCCAATTTTGCGGACAAAATTCGACCCATAACTGATCTTCTTAAAAAAGGAAAACCTTTTCTTTGGGGTGAAGAGCAAAATGCCGCCTTAGAAGAAATTAAGAGTATCCTTACGTCAGAACCTGTTCTCACGAGACCCAACTTCGATAGAACTTTTACCCTACAGACAGACGCTAGTGCTACCGGCCTTGGTGCGGTTCTCACTCAAGATTTTGATGGAGGCGAACACGTGATTGCATATGCCAGTCGATGTTTAACACCAGCTGAGATAAACTACAGCGTTACCGAAAAGGAATGTCTGGCAGTTCTATGGGCTGTAAGAAAATTTAGACCTTACTTAGAAGGATACCATTTTATCGTCATCACCGACCACGCCAGTTTAAAATGGCTAAATAACTTAAAAAATCCTACTGGACGTTTGGCCAGATGGGCTCTTGAACTACAGGGTCATGACTTCGAAATAAGGTACAGGAAAGGCTCTGCCCACTCCGTTCCAGATTTTCTCTCTCGTTTGCTTCCTGGTGAACAAGATATATGTGCCTTGGATATGTCGGATGTTCAAGACCCCTGGTATATCGCCAAACTTAAGAGTGTCCGAGATCGACCACAAGCTCTCCCAGATTGGAAAATAGAGGGCAATCGGCTCTATCATCACATAATTCCAGAGGAACCAGAAGATGATTCTCTTGAGTGGAAGCTAGTAGTCCCTAAAGATCATGTAAAGGAGATCCTCCAGGAAAATCATGATCGACCTGACGCTGGACACCTAGGGCTAGATAAAACCCTCCATCGCATCAAAAGACTCTATTACTGGCCTGGTATGTTTAAAGAAATTTCGAGCTACATTAGACAATGTCAGATTTGCCAGCAAGTGAAACCATTACAGAGGCCACCTCAAGGAAAAATGAACACCAAGAATTATACAAAGCCTTGGGATGTTGTTGCTGCGGACATTATGGGTCCCTTGCCACGCTCTACCAATGGTTGCTGCTACATTCTTGTGTTCGTTGATACTTTTACCAAGTGGACCGAAGTAATCCCTTTGCGAACAGCTACAGCTCAAAATGTCTGCAAAGCGTTCAGACAATTTATTGTATATCGCTGGGGTGCCCCTAGAATCCTCCATACTGATAATGGAACGCACTTTGTAAATAAATTGCTAGAGGGACTCGCTACAAGCCTTGGAGTTACCTTGAGCCGCACTCCACCTTATTGGCCTCAGGCAAACCCGGTAGAGCGAACCAATCGGGTCATTAAGAGCATCATCACCTCATACGTATCTGACCAGCACAAGAAATGGGACAAGTATCTACCTGAGCTGATGTTTTTCCTCAACAGTTCTCTTCATAGCTCAACGGGATATACACCAGCGTACCTAAACTTTGGACGCGAACTTTTACCCCCTAACTCTTATTTTAGTAAAATAAGTAGCGCCCAAGTTCTAAATCCTCCCGATAATTGTGTTTGGTCCGAACATTTAAATAGGTTGAACGAGTTTCGGAAGACAGCGGAGGCACGACTCAGCCGAGCATCAGCACGCCAGAGCCACTTCTACAACCGAAACCGCAAGGAGGCGACCTTCAAGGTAGGAGATCTAGTGCTGCGACGAGCTCACCCTCTCTCATCTGCTGAACGAGGTTTCGCCAGTAAATTAGCTCCGAAATTCGAAGGACCTTTTCGAATTGCTCAGAAAAGGTCGACAAACGTTTACCAATTAGTGACCACTGCAGGTACACCGGCCGGACTTGGTCACGCAGCGCAGCTAAAGACCTATCATCCTGACTTGCAGCGTGAGGGGTCTCACGCTCCCGAAGAAGGGGAGGTTTAACCAAGAGTGGCAACACTGTGGGGAAAATACCAAAAAAAAAAAAAAAAATCCCTAAATGGGAAAAAGAAAACCTGACTGGTAACCTTCCTACCTTCGCTCTTACCTTCTTGCCTCGCACGTGCCTCTTTACCTTTTTTTTTCCCTTTTCCTGCGTTTTTTTTTGCCAATTGGCTTATTTTATTGTATATATAACATCTATTTAAAAGTTATCATTTATTTTTGGTCTGTATATATATAATTTTTTCCTTATTTCTTGATTATTTAAATTTTGTTTTATTTTATTTTATTTTCTATTTCTTTTGTAAATAATTTTTGTAAATACTTTTATTTTGTTGTAAATAGATGCATGTAAATTAGCTTGCTGCTTTATCGCTTAAAACCCAGCCCTTTCTCCCCTGAATGCTAGCTTGGGAATGAGTATTTTTATATGATCATTATGGTATGTACCTTTTTTTTTCTTTCTTTTCTTTTCCTTACACTAACTCTGAAGAAGAGAGAGTAGTTATATTGTATTTTTAAAATCTGGGGCTATAAGATAGCCAGGCGCCCAACTTTATTATTATTTTTTTTTTTTGTTCATAAGTTTATCTATTCTTTTTTATTTTCTTTTATTAATTTTATTTGGTCATAATGTGTACAAATGAAGAAATAAATCAGAAATACCAAATCCTAATTAATCATAGGTGTCTTATTTTAATGATGAGACACTTTTATTTAAGTCGAGGTCTTGTACACCCTAAAACAGTATTTTGGGTTTATTATTATATATCCAATGTTTTCGTATTTGTCTTAATCTTAAAATAATGAATAAGTTGGAAGCTGTTGGAAATACAATAGATGGTTCTGGGAGGGTATTTAACGGTATTTAGAGCTATTTAAAAGAAATAGAAAATACTGCTTTGATGGAATCCAGCAAGTTTTGGATGAAGATAAAGATCAAACAATAGATAACATGACCGAGTGAAAGTAAAATGGATTTGAAAATAATTTAGGTATAAAATAATATTTTCTTAATTCCATAATAAAACAAATGCAGATCATGAAGGAATATAAAAGTGAAAATTTGCTATATTAAATTTTTTATATAACACATTTGGAAATCAGCTGGAAATGTTTATACATATTATAGATTTATGTTTTATTATATACTAGCAACCCACCCCAGCTTTGCGCTGGTAACAAGGCATATTATGCCTACATATATTCCAACCCATTTACCCAAAACCTCGACAAATTATATACCTGCACCTTCCTATATAATGTGTATAGGTACATATCATTGATTTATGTTTATAAAAATTAAAGTTAATAGATAATCGTACAAACATACTGCTTATAGAATATTGATATTGTGTGTTGATATTTGAAATTAATATGAATTTGAGGAGAGATATCCTATATAGCGTATTGATCGCATCGCAAAAACATCTTAACATAATAATTCATAATGACCAATCATATAACAGATAATAAAACTTCTGTTCTGTCTTTTTTTTTCATGGTGCGTAAGTATCTGATTTGAGTAACCTGAAATGGATCCATTTTTTTCCCCTTCCCTGCCTGTAAGGCATACGGGTCACCTCCAGTGGGGGTTCACCACTGGAGGTACAAATCGGGTATTTTATACTGTTTTTTTCCTTTATTAATCTAATCAACTGGAACTATGGTGTAGCCCGGTGCACGGTTGTACACCTTAGGGATACACCTTATCCTTATCCTCGCCATCTTCCTTCAGCTTGTCCTTCATCGGGGTCATTCTAAGGTTGATCCGGCGGTCTTCCCGGTGCCGGCCCTCTCCTGGTGATCAGGAAGTGGGCTGGTTCTACTGCCTCCTTCCATCCGTATACATATTTCCTGAAACTTGCGTAGTTCGCCTCCTCCACAAGTTCAGGGAACACGTCCTCGGTAATATCGTAGATTCCCGTTTTTCTGGATAACCACGCGCGCAGGGCGTCGTATGCGGTGCATGATGCTCGGCAGTTTCCGGAACTCCGCAAATTGGACCTGAAATGGATCCAATAAGGGACGTCATTTGGTTTATATTTGGGTTTTAAATGTGATAAGGTCTCATATTCTATGCCTTTGAAGTACCTGCGTAAACCCTAAAGAAATAAGAACAGCGACTCAGTTTTTTTGCTGTTCCACGAAGGCCTGTTTCGAAAGAATAATAATGTAGGGTAAACATTTTTTAATATATTTTTTTTGCGGATTGTAATAAGGAAAGCTGGGAAAGGAAGAGGAGTTGTATTGTTTGGTGACCCAAAGCCCAACTTATCGGGCCCTTTTGAATGAAATGTCCCTTTTCATGGGAAAGTATATTTAATAAAATATTGTATGTGAAAACCAGACCTATATTAATAATTAAAACTCACAAATTTGTATTAATTTAATAATTGATTTAATTTAATAGTTTAGACTATAATTGATTGAAAAAAGAACACAGTTATGCAAAAGCTTTGAGTTAAGAGTTGGGTAGTAGTTAACTACATTTGTAATTAAGTACACAGACAACTACTTAAGAAAATAACTTTAAGTAGTTGCAACTACTTTCAGTAGTTGGTAGTTGGCAGCGCGCAACTACTATTTGTCAATTATCAGTTATCTAGTTGCAGTTTTTAACTACAACTACAACTACAGTAGTTGGAAAAAGTAGTTATGATGGCGAATACCAACTAGTAGTTGTAGTTGTAATTACGGAGCTACAACTACAGTTACACTTCAACGAATAATTCACACTACACGTTTTTGCAAACTTTTAGCTTTTGTTAGTAAATAGTTGCATAATATCATTTAAATAATCAATTTAATATATTTTAGTTTAATCGTGCCCGTTATTTCGCTAAAGAAGCCAAAAAATATTATTTGGAAAAATAAATAGAAGTTCAATGAAAAATTGTTTCATTCAATTATTATTATTTATTTCATAGTTGTTACTCATAATTATAAATTTTCAGCAATATATAAAAACAATAACAGAAATCAAACTTCTTTCAGACCAAGGCGAAGACTTCACAGTAACTGGGAAAAAGTTCTGCAAACCCGCCAATACCACAACCAAATTCAGTGCGAGCACGTCAAACGCGTTCTCGTTTTTGGGTGAAAAAGATATATCGGGCAGTGATAGTGCGAAAAGTGCGAAAAGGTACCACGACTGTCGCGATTCGGAAGAAGCCTCCTCCGATCGTAGTTTCAGGTGTGGTGAGCACACAAAAGGCCGTACAAGAGCTGAAAACGGCCGGTTTTTCAAATTTTGAAATCCAGAAGACTAGAGATGGTGTAATGATATTTCCGGGCACTATCGAAATTCACGAAAAAATGACTGGGTTCTTTCAACAGTCAAAGAGCCCCTATCACACCTATTCGACCAGAAAAGGGCAGAAGACGAGGAAATTTGTGATCTATGGGCTGGACATAGATCACAACATCGAAGACATCAAAACATGCATCAACGTACGCCTGCAGGGCATCCTCGACATACGACGGATGCAGAAGAGCGACAAGGACGGCAAGAAAACCGACCTGCCCCTCATTCTCATTACAACAGCGCTTGAGACCAAGTTGGAGGACATCAAGCAGCTCTCTCACATTAACCGGATCCGCTTCAGCGTTAAGGTGTACCGCGGAAGGAGCGGCATTGTTCAATGCCACAGGTGCCAGGAATTCGGGCACACCAAGAACCACTGCGGAAAGAAGGTGGTTTGCGTCCGATGTGCCGGCCCTCACCTAATCTCAGACTGCCAACGCACAACCACACCCGTCAAGTGTGCAAACTGCGGGGAACAGCACGTGGCATCTTTCACTAGATGTAAGGTTAGGAAGACCCTGCAAGAAAAACTTGAGGCACTGCGCCAGAAGATTGGTCTGCGAAAGAACAACTCGGTGCCGACAGAACAGAAGAAGACCGAGCAGCGAGCTCCTCCACCTCAGCGCCAAGAACCTGGACCAACCAGCGCACGACCGCCACCCCCACCCAGACAGACCCGACCTACGACCACTGACCAACCTCAACAGACTTACGCCGCGGTGGCTCAGCATAATGAACCCCCACCATGGGTGGAACTCATTATGCAGAGTATCGCAGCTTTAACAAACACCACGAACACACTCATAAACCTTATTACTGACTCTCTGACAA
The DNA here is from genome assembly GCA_037127475.1 of Arma custos. Classification (NCBI taxonomy): domain Eukaryota; kingdom Metazoa; phylum Arthropoda; class Insecta; order Hemiptera; family Pentatomidae; genus Arma; species Arma custos. The sequence goes on from CM073762.1 coordinate 88,942,519, forward strand.
AATGAACAGGACAGTAAAACTTTTAAACTTCAATACTGACGGGCTTATGCCCAAAATTACGGAAATCTATGCGTTGATAGCACAGACCCAACCCACCATAGTGATCCTCACAGATACAAGAGTTAACTTCCGGTATATTCGCATCCCAGGATACGCCCTCACAGGAGGCGACGGAGGAGGGGTCATCATAGCCATACGCCACGGGCTTCGGTGGAGGGTACTACCTCCACCAGTGGTAACTGGTGACCCGCGAATCCACCACAAAACCGTACAGGTGCAACTCGACAAACCCACTATCATCACAGGTTTATATAGAAGACCCAGGTCTTCTATAGACATCTTTTCGAAGATATTAGCCGAGTGCGCCAAGCAGAACAACCATTGGGTAGTGGGTGACCTAAATGCTCGGCACCCGATCTGGAACAACATCAGGAGCAACAAAGCAGGAAGTAAACTCATCAAGACTCCTTTCACTGTAGTACATCCGAACACCCACACCTTCAGACATCGAGCGAAGCCATCGTTCACATCTACCATCGATCTTCTACTCATGAGGCAGCCGCATCGATTCGTGGATTGTTCAACGATGGACTTTATCACCTCCGACCACAGACCTGTGCTCTATATCATAGACGAGGAACTACCAGTTCCGGCGGCGACAAAGTATAAATATGAGGAAGCAGACTGGGGCACATACAGGGCACAGGTCCATAACGTACTGTCAACAGTTCCCACACTCTTGACGAGAAGTGACGTGGACGCCTACGTGGACCTCTTCACCGAAACCATCAGAAGAGCCGCAGACGAAACCATTCCGAAGTTCGGGCCACTCCCACCAGCTCTACGTCCTATGCCAGATCACATTATGAACCTTATCACAACTCGCAATAAGTGGAAGAATAAATGGTATAGGACCAGGGATTATGAGGCGAAATCGGTGGTAAATTCCCTTACCACGCAGATTCGCAGTCTGATAAAACAATGGAGGACTGCACAGTGGCACGAGAAACTGAGGTCCACGCACGGTGACTACAGGAAATTCTGGAAGCTGTTAAAAACCAGCACGAAGAAGAGAAGTTCCACACTACTCCACGACGGGGACAAGCTGTTGACAGTAGAGGAACAGGTTACCAAGTTTTCAGATCACTATGGTGGAATCATCGCAAGAAGAACTGATCCTGCACAAACAGACCTACCTACCGAAGAGACAGGAAACAACTATATGTTTGTATCCCCGAAGCAGCTGAAGGCGATTCTCTGTCGTACGAAGGGGAATAAAGCACCAGGCCACGACGGGATACAAACCATATTGCTGAAACAACTGCCAAGAAGAGGAATAGCTGACTTGACCAATTTATACAACACTTGCCTCAGGTTAAGATATTTTCCTGACATTTGGAAGAGAGCTATTCTTTTTCCTCTACTCAAACCCATGAAGTCGGGATCACAGCCAGCTGACTACAGGCCCATCAGCTTGCTTCCGCATCTGGGCAAAGTCTTTGAGAAAATTGTCCTCAATTATCTCAAGACATATTGCTCAGAGATAGCTCTCATCCCACCGGAGCAAACCGCCTATCAGGCAGGCCTCTGCACGGATCATCACCTGACGAAGATACATGCGGAAGTGAGCCAGAGCACAGCCAAGAACGAAGCGACCGCTATGATCTCCATAGACTGCACGGAAGCGTTCGACTCAGTGTCCCATAGTCTACTATGCAAGACACTACAGGACAACGAATTTCCGGAACAGCTCTACTCGGTCCTACGATCGTTTCTTCAACAGCGAACGTCAGCAGTCCGCATCGGTGAAACATCATCGGAAGCCATCGCATTCACCTGCGGAGTACCTCAGGGGTCTGTGCTATCTCCAGTACTTTTCTCAATATACACAGCTGAAACTGTTGGAGCCAACTACAAAAAAGCTGCTGTAGCAGCCTATGCCGATGACATAGCGATCTACAGCAGCTCGATCAGCGCAGAGAGAGCTCTACGGCAGGCGGAGGAGGTCTGCGCGAGCATCACACAGAAGCTAGAAGGACTCAACATCACAGTGAATCCTAAAAAGACGGACTGCATAATTTTCTCATTTCAGGGAAAAAGCGTCGCCCTCTCCCTAAGGTCTATAGGGTAGCGGGACGCGAAAACAGACCAGCAAGCAGCCTAGTCTACTTAGGTGTCACACTAGACCGACACCTGAAACTAGCCTACCACTGCAGGAAGAAACTCAGGGCGGTTCGGACCAAGTCTTACAGACTTAACCACCTGCTTACATCTCCTAACTTATCCCTCCGCCTCAAGCTGACCATCTACAAAAGCATCTTAAGACCGGCGCTCCTCTACGGAGCACCACTTTTAAGTACCATCACACCGGCGACAGCAAAAAAGCTCCATTAGTTTCAGAACGGCGTACTACAACGCATAGTGAGACACACGACATTAAACAAAACAAAAATGGACCTCCTACACACTACTCTCGACTTACCGACAGTTACAGACTTCATAAAACGCAGACACATCAAATGTTTTGACAGTCTGAAATACAGTACTAACCCTCTTTTCAGGACACTCACCCCAGCAGGACGGCCACAAACGTGGCAAGATCAGGTTCAAAGTCTCAGCCTGAACTGAGAAATAAATAAAATAAACAATAAAAGGAAAAGGACACGAAAGAAAGAAATTAGAACCTTCAGTTTTCTCATCCTCCTCATAAAATGTGCGCAGTACAGTAAAAGAGATTCCTCTCCAACCTAATCCTAATCCAGATTAGAAATCTTCAAACTTATAGGGGCTAAGAAAAAAAAAAAACTTCTTTCCGAAAGCCAACTGTTATATCATAAGGGTATTAAAAGTAAATGAAATACGTTCATGATTAACTGTCATCTATTTAAGAACATATTTGAACATAACAGAGAACTCATGATAACACATACTTTCATATGGCTAAAGGAAACATAACCTTCTTCCAAAGAGAAACACAATACGAACACAGCAATGAAACTTCCACGTATCTAAGGTAGAACTAAACTAATTGTAAGGCAGATAATTCGAATGAAATGTAATTCTAACACTTGCCTATCAAAATGACCAAAGTTCATTTTAAATGTTGTTGATATTATTAGGTTCCACCCTGCGTGACAATCAGTAAACAAATATTTGTCAATAGTAACAACTCTATGTTATACGAAAACTAATGTCAATTTCATATCGCCAATTATTTTTTTAATCTATGATTTTCAAAGATTCTTTATGTTTTATATATTGGTTAAGTTGCAATTTATTTTAAATAGTAGATACAATTCTTTTAATTTAGTAATACAAAAGTCGAATAAAAGATTGGAATTTTTTTTTAATTTGTATTTATTTATTATTATTTATTTTACAACCAGGTAGTTTATTTCAGTCTATATAAAATAAATACTTTCAGCATATATAAAATTTATAATTTCAGCCTATATAAAATAAATACTCCTTTATGCTGATTCCAACTTTTTATCATCAATAATTGTAGTTGTAATTCTAAAACTATAGTTACAACTATTAGTTAGTAGTTGCCAATGCAACTACTAGTTGTAGTTGTGAACTCCAACTACTTCTACTTCTACTGTAGTTGGCTAATAGTAGTTGTGGTAAGCCAACTACTAACTACGAGAGTAGTTATAGTTCCAACTACTAAGTTGTAGTTTTGTAATTTGTAGTTAACTGCTTTTTGCCCAACTCTGTTTGAGTTATCACATCTGTAACCAGTCTTCTTGACTGCTATTTAAAAAAAAATTATTCTGATTTTCATAAATGTATATAAAACTAAACAAAAAGGATAAACGGGATCTGTTCCGCAGGTGTCACTTCGAGTTGATTTACTGTCAGTTTTAACTGTTTATTCGATTCATTTTAAGTTCTTCCAAATATACAAGCTATCATGAGCTTTAGTATGGAAAATAGAAAGTAATTATGGGTAATGAGTATATTTCTGGGTATCTACTCTGCAGGTTGTCGTTTCAAGTTGAGTTACAACAATTTGTAACTGAATACTCTTTTCTGACTGTTTATTTGTTCAACTTTAAATATTTTCCTAAAAAAGTTATCATGAGCTTTAGTTTGGAAAAGAGAACGTAGCTATGAGTAATAAGCAGATTTCAGGAATCATTTCATCAAGAAATAAACGTTTCACCTAACATTTCGGTGTATAGATGATATATGTTTGATGAAACGTTCATTTCTATATGGATTGTTTATGGAATTACATTTCCCACAGTTACATTCTCTTTTCCATCCTGATCCTCATGATAATTTTTATTTGTGGAAAATATCAAAATGAAAGGAAAGTTAAAACTTCTGACTCAACTCGAAGCGACAACCTGCGAAATAATTACAGGATAAACAATTCAAAATAGAAATGAAATATAAAATAACCTGGAACTGCACATGATGTTCTATATTGATAAATGTTAAACAGGATAAAGATTTTACCTTTTATCAAAGCATACTTGTTTAATGTACTGTAAGTATACCTGTTTTAAAATTAATATTTAACCTTTGATTTGGAAGGATAATAATTAAAACAAGAGACAAACATTGCTATTACAAATTAATGGAAGATTAATGGCTTTGGGGAGGTGAAGATTGAATAGTGACCCTTGTAATTACAGGTGAACCGCAGGGGCGGAGGTCACGGCTACAACCAACGGGTCAAACACAACACTGTTCTCTCCAGCCCTCTCTCTGTAATCCTGCGTTATTATAACTCTAGGAAATTAATTCAGCTTTAAACAATCCTATAAGTTCTAAATTACAGTTTATACAATCGAGTAAAAGTGAGCAAAAACTCAAAAAGAGATAAAAGTTATAATAGGACACCATAGGAAAAATACCCATAACCAAAAATCCTTAAGTCTAAAATATTGGAATAAAACAGTTGACGCTCTGCCTATTCAGGCATCATCAGGACACACATCAAAGAAGTGCAACAGAGCTCACACCAATAGCCCTAACAGATTTTTCAAATAGAGATAGCAACCTTGTTCCGAGACGCTCCAAAAACAACTATTGTGGAATTTCGAGTTGTAACTATAGAGATAAATCTCTACAGCACAAATTTATCCCTAATTTGAAGTATTGTACTGCCGAGGTATATTTTTTATACCAAAGCGTTAGTAGTTTTTAACCGTTAAAGTGCTATGAACGCATATATGTGTCAGGCGAAAGTCACAAACAGGAACTAAGTGTGTACATTCAATTTTTTCGGTTCTTCGTACAAGATTAAAATATTTGATACAATTACATTGGGACTATACTATTACATTACTAATAATTAAAAAAAAATATTTCCCCTTTTTTTGGATGTTATCAAGTCCACTAATATGGAACCCACCGTTGCCTCCCAAAGGTAAATGAAATTAAGGAAGGAAGGCTGGATTATTTTCTTCCAGCAAAAGAAGAAAATGAAGGAGCAAGGAAAAAGTCATTTGATAGAGCCTAAAATTATTAATTACTTATTCTCAACTGAAACTGAAGAAGAACAAGAACAAATGAAGAAGGCAAGTAATTGAACAGTGGTTTGTCGATTTACTGATATGATTAATATATTCGTAATTATAAATAAATTAAACGCCTACTAATTCAGCTATCGGACAAATAACATAATTTGTTACCTAAGACAGGAAAGTAAAAAATATATATACAAGGGAAGAAGGACATGAAAAAAAGAGTTAATTTTGTTTTTCTGGCAAGTTCTCTTCACAGGGAGTGAATTCTGCTCACCGAGAGGAAAGTATTGGTTTCGAAATCCGTTTAAGCCTCCCTCCTACTTTACAAAGGAAAAAACGGCAGCTCCTGTTTCCCGGTGGTTCCAAGAGATACTAATCAAATTTCCCATCATGTTAGGTATCTAACGAAGTTTTTCGCCAACTCCCTTGTGTTCTACCGCCGTGTGGTATCCCATCGATCCCCTACAATGCGATCCAACTTTGTTTCGCCATAGGGGAAGAATAGGAACAATTTGTGGCTATGCCACAGGGTATGATTTTTCCATTTTGTTAACTCCTCCCATGCGAAATCAAGTAGCAGAGCCAGATGTAGTTGATTCCTGCAACGTTTAGAGCTTTTCGTTGACATGGAAAAGATAGTAAGTAAAAAAAATTTTTGTTTCTATATTTGCTAGAAAAAATAGTAATTAATCATGACAGTTGGATGGAAAAAAAGAGCAAGTCAACGAACGGTAGCAGTTACTATTGTCCACTTGAAACTTTCATTTTTAGTCGTTAAAACAGTTTTTAACTTCACCTGTAAAATTAATTTTTCAGGACTTACTACTTTTCCCATGTCAATGCTACTTAGTGCATCATAATGGAGGTAACAGCAGTATTATAATAAATTGCATTATTATCCGCCCATATCGTCCCTACCCATCGCAAAGTATCGAATCTGAACAAAACACAGTTTTCGTTTTCGACTTATAGCAGTTGCTTTAGGATTGATAATTGATGTAAAATTCATATCAATCATATAAGCCACAAACACAATGTAAAACTAATGTCATTGGTTTGACTATAGGCACTAATTTTTATTGAACCTTGAAACTGCTTTTTATTAATTCTCCTCAAAAGTACCATGGAAATGGAAGGGAAGATATGTGACCTTGCAGGATGATTATTTTACTATTCACTCATTGAAAAAAAAAATTACAATCTGCAGTGTCAAATTTGAAATCGGGAAATGAAACTTCATGTAATTAATATATTGATAATGGACTTTCATTTAATTATGCTAGTCTCTTGTTACTCAGTAATTCATAATGAGCAATCACTTATTCTTGTGATACATACTTCTAGATCTTGAAACAAAAATCTAGACATTCCCGTACAATATTATTTTCTATGATGTAACTAGATAACGGTAATGATATTGTTACAAGGAAATTCTAAGTAACGGTTAAAATCTAGAAATCTGCCAAAGAAAAATATAAAGCATAGATAATTTTGAGAGAATAGTTTCTGAAGGTATTATATTCCGCAAAAAAACAATCTAGATATAGATAAACAACAGAAGTTGAATGATCCAATGCAATCAAGACATCAGTATTTATGATTAGTTTAATTAGTACTGCTGTGGATACTGGATGGTCCTTAAGTATAAAATTCATGCTGGGTAAAAGACATCTTTAACCAGTAGTGAGTTTTGGTTTAAACAGACAATAAAATTAATATACTCTCTGATAAAAAAAATGTACAAGGCCTTAAAATAATGGAGAAAATGCAAATATATTGAACGGTATAACCTTTAATTAAAAATCCTTACAATAATTGTGCGTAATAAAAAAAAAAAAAACTTGTACTACTATGACCCATGAAGATTCTTGGGTTCTGTACGCGACAGAGACTATTCTGTTTCTAGGGCAACGGTTGTTCTAGATCGCCATGTTTTAATCCAATAAGAGTACCCACTTTATTGAGGCTCCGTGAGGTCCAGGATGGTCTTCAGATCCCAAAGGTTCCAAAACAGGCTGTCAACAGATTAAATTATTTATCTTACACTGCCAGATTTGAACTCGACTATACTAATAATAATTTAACGATACTAATAATAATTTTCCAGATAATTTAAGGCTTAGTTGCCTTTTTTGTTTCATTAGTAACAGTATCAATACGGAGAATGTTTTCAGACTAAGGCAAAGTTGAGCTCAACGACGTAAACCAAGCTTGAAGGGGTCAGTGGAAAATGGAGCTAAGATATTCTGCCAGGCGTAAAGGAATCGCTGGTATTCTCTGGAATGGAACGCTCGAGGGAGGTTCCAGGTCGAGGTAACGCCATGAAATAAGGGTAGGTCGCCCGGGTAGGTCAGCTTCTGATGTCCAAGCACCGGAACTGGCGGGGCTTGGAGCCAACATCAAAGTCTTTCGCAGTATTCTATCTAATATTTAAATTATAAAAAAGTAATCATTAGTGGCAATACAATAATAATTATTATAATTATTATTATTAAATAATATCTAAGGATCAAAATTTCACATGTATAAAAAAAATACATTAAAAAATGTTTATAAGGGACTACGAAGGTACAGAATTTCCCCTCGAAGTGAGGTTAAATGATTACACTGGTCGACAAAATTTAACTTTTTTTCTTTCACAAGAATTAAAATAACAGATTCTAAAAGTATTTTTCGTGCTGAATTCAAATATAATTACAGTTTTTCCCCATCGGGCAGGAGTTTTGTGTGATATTCATTTGAATTTTTTATAATATTCCAAAAAATCCGTAACTAGCTATCTAACTCAAAATTATAACTACTGATTCTGACTTACCTAGAAAGTGATAGATAGTGATTTTCGGGTGTATTTTGCATCTGGAACGTCTCTCATTTTAGTCCAACAGAAGTCAGCTAGCATATTGGAACTCCACTTGCCTTGGTACCTCTTCTCTATTGTAGAAATTTGCTGATGAAAACGCTCACCGTGTTCATCGTTGACAGCTCCAAGGTTTTCGGGGAAGAAGTCCAACTGAGAGTCCAAGAAGTGAATTTTTAAAGACATGTTGCATCCCATAGCTTTACAAAAATGCAGAAGATCAGCCATTATGTCACGATAGTTTTCTGCTTTATGGTTTCCAAGAAAATTGCAACACAAACTTTTGAAAGACTGCCAGGCTGCTTTCTCCAGTGGATTTAACAGTCCCTCGAAATGTTCATCAGCCATTAATGATCGGATTTGTGGTCCTATAAAAACACCTTCTTTCAATTTAGCATCACTGACTTTGGGGAATTTCGATTTCAAGTACAAGAATCCATCAGAATGTTTATCCATAGCTTTGACGAAATTTTTCATAACTCCTAACTTAATATGCAATGGAGGTAAACATATTTTTTCAGGCTTCACTAAAGGGACACATGCCACATTTTTCTGGCCAGGGATAAGAGATTCACGTTTTGGCCATGACTTTCTAACATAGTGAGACTTCTTATCTCTGCTGTCCCACTCGCACAAAAAACAGCAAAATTTGGTGAACCCAAGTTGCAAACCATGCAATAAAGCAATGACCTTTAAATCACCACAGATATTCCATTCATATTTTCCATATTGTATTTTCTCTAAAACTAGTTTCATATTTTCATATGTCTCTTTCATATCAGCGGCATGCGCTACCGGTATTGATGGAAGTTTATTGCCAATATGTAGCAGCACAGCCTTCAAACTTACTTTAGAGGAGTCTATGAACAATCGCCACTCATCTGGCCGGTGTTGAAACCCAAGAGTTTCCATAACTGAACAAATATTATTACAAAACACAATACCATTTTCTTCAGAGAAGTATACTTTGAAAACACTATGGCGGCTACGATATCTACTAATTCTTACATCTTTTTGGAGTAGATTCTACCCTTTGAGTCTGGAAGCTAAAACTTCCGCTTGCTGTTTAGACAAATTTAAATCGCGAATCAAGTCACTAAGGTCTTGCTGATTGGGAAAGTATGGTTCTGATGAACAGCTACTGGCTTCATATGTAAGATCATTTTTATTTTCATCTGAATCATTTGAAGTTTCAGTCAGGTCAGAACCAGATTTATCACTTAAGGTTGTATCTGCATATACTGGTACGGGGAACTCTTCACTGTGTAAGACAGGTCTCATTGCAGATTGCAAATTCGGATACTTAACTGTATATTTTGTTTTAGATGTGATTCCTTTAATATTTGTCAAACAAAAATAACAGTCAGTTAAATGATCCTTCGGTTCCCTCCAAATCATGGGAATTGCAAATGGCATATGATGTGTACCATTTTTCCACCCAGTCAGCAGTCTAACACACGAAACACAGCATGTATTTGGGGCCCATCATCTTATCAAAATCCCCAACTTGACAGCCAAAGTAAGGTTTATAACACTTCTTTACAAGTGTGGTCAAATTTCGTCTCTGAGACTTGAAGGTCAGCTCACCACAAATATAGCAGAAATTATCTGCATGGTTTACACAATTTCTTGACATGATGAATAAATAAAGCACAGAAATACAACATGCACAACATACACAATACACTTCTAAACAGAAAGGAAGGAAATATTTCACTACTCAACAATCTCACAGTCAGCTCAATACTGACACATCTCAATGCCAAAGAGGTCTGAACATGTATAAACAACAACAATGAACAACAATGAACCTGCACAGTCATGTTTTATTGCGCTTCAGCCTGACATTGCAAATAATTTCAATAATACAGCTTGAGTAAAATAGCTACATATGAGGTAACGGTTCCTATGACAGGTCAAAGAAAACGCTAAAATCATATTTTGGAAAGTAGCTTTTACAGAAAAACTATGCCTGATGGGAAAATTCTGACTACATATCTGAATTCAGGATGGAAAATGCCACTAGATTCACTATTCAGATCTCTTGTGAAAAAAACCTTGTCGACCAGTGTTATTTAATAAGCAATTACCTATTCAGGAATTATAAATAACAAGAAGATAAATAATGTTTAAGCTTAGAGTACTATAGAATACTGAGGTTATAGAAATTCCAATTAAAATCTGGATTTCATAAAATTTATGAAATGAATAATAAAAATGGATTTAATAAGAACGAAAAGCGGCAGTAAATCTTCCTTTCCATTACAATAAATTACAACCTTTCCATTACAATATATGACAAATAAATGAAAAAACAGGAGCTATCTACACTCGAATTCGCCTTTTTATTGCCTTTATCTCAAATATTACATTGAGCTTCATCTTATAACTACACAACGTTAGTACCAATATTTTAGCAGTGCAAGCGATTATAACTACCGTCTCGGTGAATTAGTGGTTAAGTAGAATTTACTCCAAAATAAGTTTTTTATTCTTAAGGAAGCGGGATCTTGTTATTTTCTAAGTGAATAAGTGGCTAAGTCAACCATTGGCTTGAAAAGGAGATTGCTTATATTAAACTCCATTTCAAGCCAAACAGTACAAGAATGACACGATTCCGTTTCCCTCAATAAGTTAGCTCTCTCTGAAAAAAAATCGACCTGACCACTCATTCACTGGAGCTGAAGAAATATTATTAGTGATAGATTATGTATAAGTATCAACTAATAATATTCCGTATATACATATTGACACATATCGAGCATATGTATATATATATTTCAGCAAACATTTATCCGAGTTAAATAACAACAAAATTTTTTTTCACTACCTATGGACATTGACTTTAAATAATATAAAAAAACAGACTCATAGTTTTCTTAAAGAAGGATTCACACGCAACAGAAGGATGATATGAAATCATAGGATACAAATACATTTCTTGTATTATTTTATAGGATTATATTATTTATATGTTAAATTTATGTACTAAACAAAAACCAATACAACTTGTTCAAACAAATATAAGTAATTTCTCTTGAAAATGAGCTATATGATAAATCTGCATGACAGAGATTATAAATTACACTAAAGTATAAAAAAATATTAATAAAAGTAACATAAAACGCTAGCTTAGTTTTTTTTTTGACAATGTAAATAATAAAGTTCGTGGAATAAATGTTATTTATTCATTAATTCAAACGAATATAATAAAAATAATTTAGAATTAAGGGTTGTACGTCTTTTGAAATCCATTTAATTATTAATTCAGGCTATAAGCTGGGCTTGTTCAATTAATTTCAAAAGAGTTTATGTTCTCAAGTTTTATGAATAGAATTACCTTCTATAAAGCAAGGAATGGGCTATTAAGGAGATTTATCAGGCTGGGAATTTGATAACTGGCACTAGGAGTAATCTCTTTTAGACCCGTATTAATAATTCATTGCCAACCAGTTTCCTGATGAACAGATTTTTTTTATAATAGGTTGTTGAAAATATTTATGGAAAATATCAATTATTCGGCTATGATTGTGCAGTTTTTTTCGATTAGAAAATATTTCAATTCAAAGGAATATGTTACCATGTTAACTAGACGATAATTATATTATATAATAAATGTATGTGTGTATGTGTATCATACTAAAGTATAGATAACTCCTTTGCAACCCAAAATGAAATATGCTATATTATTATAACCCAGCTCTTATCTGATATCTAAAGATGAATATCTATTATCTTAATGTTTGTATTAATCGTAAATGCAATAGCCATCGCTAGAAATGACAAATGATTCGTTGCATATGTGGTTTCTATTTAATTTACCTTCCGTGTTGGAATGTTGAGATGCATTTTAATTAAAAAGGATTGGGCAACTCAAATGATGGTTCGGATCATTTGGAAATGCATTACAATGCTGATGTATTTTTTAAATATATTGGTTATCACTACTTTATTTTTATTATTATGGCACTTTTACTATGGCTTTTTATTATTATCCAGCCAGAACCAGGACCTCCTCCACTATACCAAACCATAATAAACAAAATAGAACGATGAATCGTAAATAGGGGTTGGCAACCCCTATTTTTGTCATCAGGTAATGAATGCTTTTGAATGAAACACTTTAAACGACAAAAAGTCTGAGGAAGATTTTGTTAATTTAATTGTTAAGTTAATTTTGTGTATTAAAAAAATAAATAGTAAAATTGTATTGTTGTGTAATATGTATTAAAGAAATATTAAATGAAACTTGATTCATAATTATTGATTAAAAACAAAAATAAAAGTAAAATCCTACTTTTCCTATCTGTATTATTTCCACAAACTAATATTTTTCGAGGAAGGAATACAATGGAATAGATAAGAGATCTCTAAACGCTACTTAAGGAAAGGCAAAAATGCTTTTAAAAGGTCAATCACTAACCTTTTCTTCTACTAGGGCGCTAAAATTAGCCTTCACCACACCAGGACAACAAAATACTTATTTGATCAACCCTTTTTCCTTTGTAACAAGTTTTCTAAATTATAATAATCCATTGTAAACCAATATTATTAAATAAATCAAATGCGCGAAGTATGAATAAAATCAATTAAAGCTAAATATTATTACAAATTGAATTTATGATTTTTAATTTATTAACAAACAACATTATTTCAATTTTAGTATAAATTGGTTATTAGAAATTTATTGTTAAATATTTCAAGTAAATGTTTCAGATATGTAGATTTTGAATGTAAATATCTAATGAAAGCATAATCTAGCAATAGAGAGATGTCTCATTTTCGAAATTAAAGGCTCATATGTAAACTTATTCATATAATGACAATATGGTATATCTATTTAATGGTATAAGATATACTATAGTTAACACTAATTGGTTTAAAACAAGATTTAAGAGGGAAAATAACAAATAAACAATAAAGCCATATCAACCTCGTTCGTTGGCCTTATATGAAATATAATATTTTATAGTGTTAGTAAATAATTAAGCATTACACTACAACTTGTAACGATATCTCTGACCAAACATCTCTGACAGAGCACTGTAAATCTAAGTTACAAAAGTCTGATAATTATTTCCCGAAATAGAGTACGCATAAAATACATAAATACATTTATTCAATAAATAAAGTACAATCTGTATTTTAAAAATGCATACCTTATAAACCAATAGCTGGGAAAATATTTTTTTAGTTAATCTTCATTATGACTGACAAGAAACGGGAAGAAATTGTAATATATACGATAAATACCTGGGTTTCTGTTTATTTGAAAGAAAAATATGAAGTTAAACAACCGGAATGAAATTATAAATAAGAATTAATATTACGTAAAATAGGTATCATTCCGAAATACTTGTTTCATTTAATGGATAAAAAATAATTTTAGTTATTAGTCGAAGTGGTCTTCATCCAAGCTCAACCCACATGTTATTTTATCCAACAGTTCCATGGTTAGCTCTATTATCGATGGATTCCCTAAGAGGATTTCTCCATCGTTAAGATTGGAAAATCGGATATTATAAAAGGAGCCGTATTGATAAAAGCTGTAATCTAACAGGGACGGAGGATTTTTTATATCATATTTTAAATTCTCTATTATTTATTTCTCTAAGGAGTTTAAAACTCATCAGATTTACTTATTGTCAAATTAGTATAGCAGTTAGAAAAAAGAAAATAGACCTAGCTAATAATAATAAAACTTGGTGTATAGGTAATAGGAGCGAAATGGCTCAGTGTTAGAGCATTGAGTTCCGATGCCGGCCCTGGGTTCAAGTCTCGCTCGCCGGCAGATATTTATTTAATCTGTTAGACCTTATGGGATCTAAGACCCTCCTGGGATTCACCCGGCCTCTATAAAGTGGGTACCCAACAGAAATATGAGAGAAAAATCTGGCTGTTCAGCGTGATCTGAAACAAATCAACTCTACAAACAAACAAACGTTGTCCAAGAAACAGTTCAGTCACTGCTATGTACTGAACCCCAGACACTTCACGGGTTGTAGTTGTACAGGTAAGTAAGTATATAGGTATTAAAAACTGCATAAATGGATTAATAATTGTCCGGAATTTTTGTGATTACTATACTCCCAATGATGATAGGTTGGGCTATGATGCAATGTGATGGATTTCACTCCCTATAAACCATTTCATCCACTCGTGGAGTGGTAGTCTTTGATGACAACAGAATCAATTGATTTTAATTATATATTTGTGTTCCTCTGAAGTTTCAAACCACGAATGATGAATGATATTGTTGTTATGATATGATACCGATATAGAGAATAGGAGCACTGATACTCGCAATGTTCTGAAGGAAGTGAGCCAGCCCTTCCTCGGTAATAGGCCAAATTTACGCAGGGCACGCTCCTGTGTAGTGTAGGTAGGTAGCGCGGAAATCTCGTGATGGTAATCCGGATAAGGTAAGGAACAGCAAAATACAAAATATAGAATATTCGATTTTGTTTTGTTTTCTAAACTTAACTCATTTCCGGAATAGATTATCTGAAAAATACTGTGTGTGAGAGAGAGAAAGAACGTGTGAGAAGAGAGTGATTTAACTATCTACTATTATTGACTATAAAGATAACTTGATTAATAGTGACTAAAAAAAAGAAAATATATTAATTTGAATAAGCGCAGTTACTATATGATATAATTAGTATCAAACAGATTAATAGAAATACATGATCCTAGGTTATCTCAGTGATTCTATCTCAACCTAGTGACTGTTACTGAAAGCCAATGTTCCTAGAACTTAAAATAATAAGAATTGTAAGTTGCAACGTTTTGAAATTTTATGTAATTTATTTTTTATAAATTTGTTTTCTTACCCTCTTAATTTATAAAAAAATCTGCCAACAAATATTTTGGAAAACTTCTGAAGTTAAGAAAACAGAAGAAATCCAAGTTACGATTAAAAAACTTTAAAATTTAAGCATTAAGCTAACGAATCATTGGTTCTTTAATTTGGCCAACAAACTGTAACAAGTGGCTACATTTGTTTTCTATTGTTTTTGCAAGTAAAACATATGAGAAAGATATAAAATCTATACCAGTGATGTCTTTAAACAAATAAAACATGGTTGTAATGTTATTTGTAATCAAATAGAATTCCTTGATGCCCAAATATATAAATTTTCTATTTAACTTGGGGGTGATTTTAAATTACTTATTCTTCGGAATTGAATGTCATTTATTGGAAAACTTGGATTTAATTAGCATTAACATTAATACAGAGATATTAAAGAAAAATTAAGTCCAGTAATGATTTTAGAAAATGAAGAAGTAACACAGATCATTATGCCCTTCAACTGAACAGGACGGCGCAGGAACCAACACTACCCGCAATACTCTAATGCTCTGAACGAAAGTCGACATATTTTAATGATTTATAAATGACAAAAACGTATTATTTTGTTAAATTTTATTGGATCTATTTGTATTAAAATAGATTTATAACAAACATAAATATAAATTTAGGAGGAAAGTATTTTCCATATAATGCTAAAGGTGTTTTTCCAATTTTCCATATAATACTAAATACCAGCGTATGGAGTTTACAATACCCGCAAGACATAGGCGTTGAGAAATCGCAAAGTAAATTTTTTTTTTAAATTTGAGTTGTGTGAGAAGTGTATTAAACAAACTTTTAGTCAGTAGAAGTAGGCAAGATCGTTAAAATACTTTACCA
Organism: Arma custos; assembly: GCA_037127475.1. Lineage (NCBI taxonomy): Eukaryota > Metazoa > Arthropoda > Insecta > Hemiptera > Pentatomidae > Arma > Arma custos. The sequence continues at coordinate 88,958,552 of CM073762.1, forward strand.
GTTTCCCAAAACATAAAAAAAAAACATCTTTTGGTACAGAACTTCGAAAATTTGATATAATTGATAGGTCTCAAAATGTGTTATATATTACTCAATCAGTTATTAAAAGATAAGGTAATTATTCTGCAGGTTGCAACTTCGAGTTGAGTCACAATAAAATTTAACTTTTCACTCATTTCCCTTTAAATATTTTTCAAAAATACAAGATATCGCAAGCTAATACTAAAATAGCTCACGTCATTAAAAATGGAATGAATAAACGGTTAAAACCTGTAACTCAAATCTAAGCGGCAATCTGCGGGACAGATACCAAATTTTTATTATAGGATTTAGTTCATGCTAGAAAGGCATGCAAATTTTACCTTCTTTTTTTTGTATATTTTATTAGGACACTGATAAATATTTACTATTTTATTTCAACCTGTAATCCTTTATCGAAGCTGTGAAAAGAGGGAAAACACGTGGAGAATCAAATTGAAAGGGTTTTTTATTTTAACTATTCACTGGAAAAAACAAATTAAAGGAATGGAAAGGGACAAGGACAGGAAGCATCTGATTTTTTTCCCAGAGCGATGTGGGACCGATAAATTGAAAGCGAGAGTAGAATTTAATCTGCATGTTAAAACATCAATTGATATTTATAACTTGGTTTTTAAACCATGTTTCGTCATTTAATTTATTTATGTATTTTTTAATTTGTTATTTAACACAAATTTTCAATAAATTTATTTATTTTTACGTCACTACATTTTTATTTAGCTCTATGGGCGGAGTTTTAGAACTAAATAAAAAAACATTCAAAAATATTCCACAAGGTTGCAAGAGCTTAAGGGATCATAACTAATTTAAGTTAATAATTAATATATGTTTATTCCTTAGGAAATCAATTAATACGTCGGATGTTATTCTAAGATGCTAAGCTTAATTCTATAAATAATTCAGAATTGGCACTTAAATGGGTAAGTTTTATCATTTTATTGTTATTAATATTATATTATACCAAATTTTACATGCCAATAATTATAGTATAGTTATTAAGCATGAAATTAGTCAATTTTCATCGAATTATGTTATGTTTATTCTTAATTTGCTCTTTCCAATAGATCAAATAAATAACTAAGATTTTTTTATTATTGAGCGAGAAAATATTAATTTATTATGTTGTCATTTAGGAGTATGATTTTGTCTTTAATTAATAATTTTTTTTTACATTCGTATAATCATCTAACGGTGAACTTATTGCTACGGATCATCAATATAACTTATTGGCTATGGGACTATATCTAACCTAGAGGCTATTCTCTTACATACTACAAACTAGCCATTCCATCTCCTCTCTACTCTCTCATCTATCTCACTCTCTTTCATTCTCTCTCTCTCTCTCTCTCTCTCTCTCTCTCTCTTTTACTAATTTTAGAGCTCGTATTTATACATAAAAAAGAAGAGGGGAGGTCAAGAAATTTACATTGTTGACAACGCGGAAGATATTTCACCAGAAGATATCTGGCCGGTATATCTTCTTCTGACTGAGATCCTTTTCGTCTATTGAGTTTCTCTCCCAACTGAAAATCCTTGTAGTTTTTCCCCATTCGTCGAAATTCATCATTATTCGTGATTTTGTCCTCCGAAATAGCAATTTCTTCAGGATCTTATCACATTCCTGGAACCATACTGATAGTTTTGCCTTATGTTTAATAAAACTCCTTATCTTCTTTGTCAGAAGATTATCGGATATTCCGAAGACATCGTTGGATCAACCTTTTCTTTTTAATTGATGTTATTGGTTCCATCTGTGTGTATAGTTCATAGTTCGATCTCAAAAATATTTGATCATTTACCCATCTGTCGAATAAAAACTTCCATAAAGGGGTGACCTGTGGTCTAGTGGTTAACATAACATACTAAGACTAAGACCGAGGTCGCAGTTTTGTAGCCCGGCAAGTGGTCCAAGGATATTTTAAAGGGAGTTAAAAATCCTTGGTTGTGCCGTCCTTCGGAAGGGGCGTTAAACCTGTACGATGTCAGGTACTCGTTAAAAATCCCTATCCTAATTAAACCTGGATAGGCAAAATTTGGAGCTCCCCCTATGGCATTGTTGTTAAATATACAAACAAACTTCCATATTATTCTTCGTTCTCGTTTGACTGCTTGAACAACTCGGTCAATGTCTCTGAAGCACATAATCATTTTGGCTTAGCAACTGTACCGTAGTGTAACTATTAATTTTATGGTTTTATATAATTTATTTAATAAACGAATTTGAGGAATGTGATTTAATTTTTAAAAGATTTTGAAGGAAATATATCTTGGTCAATGAATGAATGGGAGAATTAATTTATGAGAAATGCCGATTCCTTTCCCTCTCCCCAAACATAAAGAAAAATTTAAACTGGTTTACATAGTTTTATATATATATATATATATATATATATATATATATATATATATATATAAATATATATATATGTTGATACTTTGGTTTGATCTTTACATAACAATTGTATATTAAGTGCAAGTGCGTAAGTTGAAGTTAGGTTTTTAGACCCCCCAGGGGAAAAGCCTGCACTACTTAAGGTGATTGTCCGTTGAATAAGCAATGCTCCTGTTTGCAGAAAGAGCTGTTTTGGTAAATATATGAGCTTTTGGATAAGCTCTTCAAACACAGGTAACATTATTTACTTTTAAATTAATATATCCAAAAATATAATATGAGAATAAAACTATAGTTATCTAATAATAATAAAATTATGAACAGAGCTTTATGTTTTATGTAATGCTCTCTATAGGCTGTGATATATCCTAACTTATTTTTACATTGCTACCCTGCAGATACTATTTAAATTACTATTATTATTAATATATATATATATATATATATATATATATATATATATAAGTAGTTAATATAATATATATAAATATTATAATTAATGGAATAGAAACTAATAAGAACCTTAAAAGATTATGTAGGAAAAGTTTGCTTACAAATATCTTTTGAAAACACAGTGTTTACAACAACAATTCAAAGTTATTTATGAACAATATTCACAAGAAGAAAGAATACAAAAAGCTCGTAGAGGCCTAGGATTGGTGCAAAATATAGAGATAGAGATGAAGAAAATACGTCTTAAATTCTAGGGCCACTTGAGGAGGCTTCCCGATCACAGGCTTACAAAGAGAATAGTAAAATACGTTACATCACTTGATAATGGAGGGGAATGGACCCAAAATATTAAGAAAGACTTGCAATTAGCCAAAATTACTAATAAAGACATGAAAACAAGAATTAATTTGAAACTTAAAGTTATAAAATGGTTGGTTAAGCCAGGGACAAAAGCGCCGAGAACTGGAACAAGATGGAGTGAAGAAAGAAAAGCTTAATTCCCGCAAGGAATGAAAACCGGTGGACAAATTAGAAGAACAAGAAGCCCCAAACGTGGAACATCTTTACACAGCGTCTTCCACTTTTGGGAGCTTTACGGCTAATAATAATAAAATTAATAACTATTACTAATGGAAAGCTTGTCATTTTTAACAAAAAATGCTATTTCATATAATATAAAATCAAAAAGAGTCTTTCAAGTTAAATTAAAAAAAAAAAAAGGATATTATTCCCATTGAAGTGTGTTGAAATTCTCCTTTATGCTGCCGTGTGCCTAAATCAAGAAGTCTTTTTTTACTATAAAAAAAAAAACCTGTTCTATTAAGACCCAGGAAGAGCCAAGTGCCTCAGTACGTGGCGGAGACTGTACTTTTTATAGAGCAGAGGTTGTGCAAGTAGGGCTTTGTCCGAGGTCACTCTAGACCGCCAGGTTTCCCCCCTTATTTTGGGTACCTTCTTTTATAGAGATTAGGTGATACCTAGAAGGGTCTCTACAAACCAAAGGATCCATCCCTACTGTTAATATCTAAATTATCTGCCACAATCGGATTCGAATCTGGGATCTTCGGCACGGCAACTCAGTGCTCTACCACAGATCCATCGGCTCCCCATAATTGTAACAATTTTAATTACTAAAAATGCCTACTTAAAAAAATAAAAACACTATATTTAAAATAATCTTCATCATGATTTTAAATAATGGGATGAAATTGCTGGATTTATGCTGTTTTTTTAGTTGTTTAGCTTGAGAAGAATAAGTGAAGTTAATTTTAAATTTCAAATGAAGTTGGCATTAACGGGTGAAACAAAGTTTTCACGATTTCGTTTTTCAAATTTTAGTTCGTTGGTTTTAAAAAATATAAATGTGGGATGTGCTGGTTTTCTTCATTCTGTTTATGATGATGCTTTGGAATCGCCCAATTGTATTTTAACTTTGCTTTTGGTTTAATATTTTATACAAGTAATAACGCTCTATAATGAATATACAGAATTTCAAAAATTAGTTTATTTATATTTCTTTATGATAATAAAAAAATATCGCAATCTCGCTTCGAGACAAATATCACAATGAGTGAGACTGTAAACGTTGGAATTGTTGGAGAGGGAAGGACAGAAAATTGGCTTTAAATTGGATCAGAGGTCTCTTCCATTTTGCCTTGCTATCTGAGGGAATGTCCGCTTTAATTCATTGCGAAACAAACAATTTCGGCTTTACCAAAATTTTAATTTGTTATATTCTACTCGGCATTTTTAAAAAAGGCTACATTTTTTAAAAATTTTCGAACGAAACAAAAAAACTTATTTCTCGTATGAGTTGTAAAAAGTTGCCTTTGAAGTCTTATGATGACTGAAATGGATGAGTTATATTTGACACTACAAATATTCTTCGAATAATGTAATGGGCTTGTGAGCGGTTACTGAATAGGTAGAGTAAATCCTTATCGGGACTCCCAAGCTCTGTACCAGGAAAAGGAGAAATGACACAGGGGTAGACAAACCGGGAACCTCATGTAGGCACTCAAATATAACAGGAATGGGCATATTGTAAGTAGGCATGTATTATTTTTAGCCATGGTCAACATATAATAGAAGTTAGTTTGTCTGATTAAAAGGATGTTCATTTATTAAAACAACTACCAGTCAATCAATCAACAAAGATAAGTATATGTATTTTAATTAATAACAGTTTAGTATTACTGTTATACTGTGGTCTACAGTACAAGTTAAGATAAGTAAGAGGTATACCTCTGTACTGTGGCGTCAGGGTGGCGTCCCATGTTACTATCTGTGAATTTATAACTTCATAAATTCTGGAAGGTTGCTGTATGCCATCCTTCCTATTTAAAAACTACACTGAACTAAATCATGCGATAAAAATGTAAAAATAAAGTGAAATAGGAGTAACAATACGTCTAATCTCCATAATTTACTATTCGCTGATGACTAGGCGTTTGTAACTCTAGACCATAAGAATACAGAATGAATCCCACGAAAACTCTGGGAGAAATATTCTAGTTGGAAGTTCCAGTGGGAGATTAACAAACTTCCTCTTCGTAGAACATTACAATACAATACACAGGCTGAAGAATTTTTAATGTTTGGGGTCTTAAATGGAAAGAAAGTAACGTCAGAAAAAGAGATAGAAAAATAATGTGATAAAAGTTAACAAGAATCGCAAGCACATCATAGAAAACGTATTGTTCTACGGAACAGAGACATTACTTAATTATAAAAAAAATCAATGTCAGGAACGAACCAACCATTTTTTGGGCGCTTTGTAGAAAATTTTTCTCACCTCATCTTTTACTGAATCAGTAAAAATGTTCAAATATATATATATATTATTTTGAAGAGAAAAGATTTGTACATTGTTGATCGGGATAATCTTTTATCTTAAACAAAAATTTAAAAATAATTACCATCAAAAGAATAACAATAATATATATATATATATATATATATATATATGTATATATATTATATATTCAGATTATATTCAGATTAGATATATTCAGATTAGATATAATATATATCTATATATTATATATAGATATATATATATTCAGAACTTATGCAAAGATGATTAGCGTTTCAGTGGTAAAGCGCTGAATTGCCGTGTAGAAGGTCCTGGGCTCAAATCCCGCTCGCCGGCCGCCTTTTTATTGTTCTGTTAGCGGCCGGAGATAGGTCCTATGGGATCTATTACCCTCCTGGGGTTTATCCAGTCACTGTAAAGTGGTTACCCCAAAACAAGGGGGGAAATCTAGCGGTTGAGCGTGATCTAGCACGAATCACCTCCCTTCACAACCGATTTCAAGAAACAGTGCAGTTCCTACCGTGTACTGAACCCCAGACCCTTCATGGGTTTATATAACAAGTTTATTATTGTTTTTTTTTCCTTTTTATTATATCAGCCATTTCGGCTTCACATAGATTAAACTATTATTAGTCCCGAAAGTTGGAGAAGTTATTTCATCAGCAAAGAATTACATAACATTATAATATTTTTAAATACTAATTTGAGCAATAATACAAAATTAAAATCTTCAGATTCTTTTTCAGTTTTGCGAGTAAAAAAATTAATCAAAATAAAAATAAGAAGAATTTTACCAAATTCGAAGTTTCTGTATCAAGTGATTTTCGTCTATAATTCACAATATTTGTTGTGAATATTTCTTGTAAATGATCAGAGTTAACTTGAAAAAAAATTGCCAACAGATGTATTCAAAAGGTTTCGATTAACCTCAGATTCCCTGGTTTTACAAGTTCTTTCTCAATTGTATAGAAAGAAGTGTGTGAAATGCAGTTCATGATAGTTATGTCGCAGATGTCTTACGAGTAAGTTCAGAAGAAGTGTCCTCACGTGAAACTGAAAAAGGATTGAATAATATAATTCAAATATAGGGGCGAACATTTTTGTCTTAATTTTCCTAAAAAAACTGAAGGGTCATGGGTTCAGTGCAAGGTAGAACATGTGTTACTTGGACAACTGAGTAGGTGATTTGTCCTAGATTACTCTTAACCGGCAGATTTTCCCCTATTACGGGTACCTATGTTTAAGAGGCTGTGTATGAGCCTCAGGAGGGTCCCAAGTTCCAAAGAATCCATCTCCAGCTGTTAATAGGTGAAATAAAATATGCCAGATCCGGATTGGTGACCGGACTTTCAGCACATCAACTCAGCGCTCTTCCACTGAGCCAATCCGCTCCCCTCGAGTTTCCTAAAGCATTAAAACAAATTGGATGGTATATAACATCTCATGCTTTTACCCTTTTGAAAATTAAGCTAGGCATAATATGAATTGTTTATTATAGAGCCAGTACAATCAATATGTTTTAACTTTATCGAAGCAGAACTAGGCTGTAAAAAAGAAAACATTTTTGTCAGATTTTTTTTTTCAGACTGTTTGAAATATATTGATATATACGCTTCGTTATATCATCCTATCTTGTTTGTATTTGGTCCTATTCCAACATATAATTGACTATTCAAATTCGATTAGTAAAATATATGCAATCTGAGAGAGTAATATGAAAAATATTTTTGGTAAAAAAGCTCGTGTATATTTTATGAAGTGAATGATTCAATCTGAATGATTGGGAAGTTTGAATCAGAATATGATTGAACTGTGATCCTATACGCTTTAACTGGCTAAGACCACTTTGGAAGTTGGAGTACGCTATGAATTAGCAACAAGTTAGTTAACTAACAGATTCCGATGAATTATTAATCAGGACATGCTGTAAGTTTAATTAACACGCGCTATGTAATAGTTTGGAATGAATGAAATGGACTTTTGATATTTTCATAAAAGGCATTGATAAAAAACTATATCATCTGGGGTAACATTGTAAAATTGAACTAAAAATGATTCTTTTTGTTACACTTATTTGAGACAAGACACATTCACACACACAGACGAAAATGCAAATACATACATGTATAAACATGTACGAGTATATTTAAGTATAATGTGACTGTTTTATTTCGCTACGATTCGGAATGGCTTAAATTTTCCATAAGAGTGCATTTTTAGGTAAAACAGGGTGATCTCTCAACTCAAATTTCTCACTAAAATTTGTATTTTACATATTTATTTATATTATTATAATATAAAATATCACTTGACTTCTTTAGATTATTTTTAAAAATTTAAATATATTAAGTTTAAAAAAATTAAATAGAAATTTGTTATAATATATTTTCAATGTTTTGAAAGAAAGTATATATCTAAATATTAATTTAATATCTATAACTTTTTTTTTGTTTAGTATTATTCAATTAAAAAATTATATAAATAACCTTAATTTTATTTTTCATATAACGCATTAAGTGAAAAAAAAATATGACATGGGCGCTCTACTGGAAATTATCATTATTTTCACTTTTATGCCTGAAAACAGCGTCAGCAGAACTGAAGATAGGACATGTCCTTTTAAAGCCTTCTACATATTTTATCGTTTCAACCTTTACGGGTTCAATACAGATATTATAAGTAAATAACAGTTTATATATTTTATATTAATATATATTTTTTAAATATTGAAATTTACAACTGTATCATCATTATAAAACATGTCAATAGAATGGTGCGTAATGGCGTAAGATACAGGCTTGTAGAGAAACTACCCACTGGTAGTAACATATTTTAACTTCATGAGTCCATCTTCAATAATTAATATATTTTATTAATATAATTTATGAAAATAATTTAAAGCGTGGATTCATGTAAGTAATTTATCTTCATTTTGTCCATTTTTTTTTATTTAGCTTTCGCAATGTAATTAAATTCGATTTAATCGAACTGATCTTAATCAGGCACCTAAATTTTTTTTACAATCATTTAAATTTCATTTAGTAATTTACATTGCTAGATTATTTAATGAAAAATCAATATTTACATATCAAATTTATTTCATGTAGTGGTTAATGGAAGCTGTCAGGTGTGTTAGATTCATTTTTTTTTTTTACTTTACTGAACGCTTTTGATTAACTACATAGAAAATTATTATAAATTTTCTAGATATCATCCCATACTCTTCAATCCGTTATTTCTGACCTTGAAGAATAGGGTCCAAACTGGAGGGTAAAAATAAATTTTCACGAATCTCGTCATATCACCTTTACCTACAGCCGGAAACCAATGACTTCCTGTCCTTTAGCATTCTTTAATTACATTCCACTAACTCCAATAGAACAAACTCGATATTTAGGATTACAGTCCCTGGCCATATTAATGTGACCACCAGGAATGATTATTTTCTTTTTGTTTTTTCCTAATTTTTTTTATATACTTTCGCGTGTCTTAATAAATTGCTGTTTTAAGTAATGGCAACACTGTTATACATTTTTTAAAGTATTTTTTTTTAGTAATGCCAGCATTGGTTTTAGTACAGCCATTTTGTTTTACGAGTGACGGCGTGCATAATTTGTGTTTGAAATTTTAGTGGATTTATTGTTTCTTTTTCATTAAATACAAGTCGGATTCGGCAAGTTTACTATTGATTTATTATTTGTATCATATATTTTAACTATTTTGATAGTTTTTTCATCAATATGTAAAATAGGGCAACACCACAAAATATAAAAAAAAATAAAGATTTATTTTCGAAACTATTTTTTCAATTTCGTATTATTATCAGATAACTAACTTACCCATAAAACTAATATATAAACTCGATTTACATCATTATGCATACAAAAAGATAATGCAAACATGTAACAAGAATGAATCTATCCAGTGGTCACATTAATATGGCCAGGGACTGTACATCTTGACAAACGTTTAACTTTGAATCCTCATACTACATTGATAAGACAAGAAGATGCTCGCCGTTTCAGGCTACTTCAACACTTCAAGACTTCACAACGCTCTAAGCTCCCAATTAATTACAAAGACTCTTATACGTGACTATTTGGTCTACGGAGTAGAGCATTGAGGCTCTATTAAGCCATCGAATAAAGCCATACATAATGACCTCAATACCACATTTATTGCTGATTTGGTGCTAGATTTTCCTCCAAAATATGAACGGTAATCTGCAGAAGAGATTGAAAAAATCCCATATGTATTTTATATATCCAATTAGTAGGAGAAAGAATACGAGTAAAATTGAGGCGTTGAAACAGAAAAGGTAGTAAGGAAAAACAAAATTATTTTTCGAATATTTTTATTTTGAAGAAAACAGATTTGTCCAGGACCGGGATTCGACCGGGGGTCTCCCACACATCCGTCGTGGTACTGTGGTACGTAGTACCGTACGTGGTGAGCTATCCTGGCACATACCTCGGTCAGACAAATCCTTTCTTTTCACCGATCCCATATCCTCGTGTTCTCGTAATTTGCGATGTATACAAGGGGAAGAATTTGCATTGAACATTACTTAAATTAGGATCCTGTTGACTTACGTCATTATATTATTTATAATAATTATAAAAAAATAAATTAAAATTATTTTTCATTTCTTTACTAAAACAATATAGTAGTTAATCATCCCAACAGGAAGAGGAGTAAAATAAAACTTAACCTGGAATAGTTTCTATTAATGATTGAACTTCCATTTTTAGTTGTCAAAACAATTTTTTACTTCTCCTGTAAAATTACTTTTCGTGGCTCACTACATTTTCCATTTCAACATCCATATATATTTATATGTTATAAGTTGAGTTCATTTGCTTATGTTTCTTCTGTCTTCCCATGCTTTCCTAATTTTTTTTCCGTATATCCTCTTCTTTTCTTCCGTCCACTTTCTTCTTGGGCTTCCCACTCTCATTACTTCCCATTTCTTAAGCCTTTGTCCTATATATATATATATATATATATATATATATATATAGAGGACAATTTTTTTATATATTTCTATATAAATATACATATATAGCAAAAGGATTAAAAAAATGAACTCTTTTATGAGTCAATTAGGCCTGTCCATTATTAACGGACGAACGCCGACTGAGTTAGGAAGCCGATGCTAAGGTTGCTATGTTTGAGTTGGATGACAGGAGCCATGTTAATGATAGAACACTCCTAGCAAACACCACTCCTAATAAGCAGCTGCTCATTAGTTCTCAAACTCATTCCGTAAGGTTGAGCAAATAGACATCGCTATCTTCCTCCAAGATCTTCCCTTCCAGGGTCTATGATTGTTTTAGCAAAATGTAATACCATTTATCCGTTTCATACAATAGAATATTGTTACTGAAAGCATTATATGATAATAATAAGCGACTTCATTGTTACAACTGCCATAATGGCAGCAAGCATAAATATAAGATTAAACATAAGTCACAGGATATCCTTCACTGCCTTACTCATGACACAGGCTATTCTACGTTTATTTATTTAACGTCACTTTATGCTGCTATTGATAATCGGACGATAATATAGTGGGATCTCAACGTTTTACCTTTCCAGGTGTAGTTGGAAAGGGGCCTTTACCGAGTACCCGACACTGCACAGCCTCATGACCAGCATTTTACTTGCCCTCCAAACAGCAATGGATATACTAAGTTCCCCTGCCGGGCTTCGACCCCGGCTCACTGCGCTCGATAAAAAGCAATGATAAAACTTTTTTTTAGATATTTCAATGATTTTGAAGCTATCGCTATTCTAAAACCAACTAAGCCCAAGACGAAATTCCAACTTTCTGAGAACTCAGAAATTCAGTTGACATGACAATCTAATACTTGATTATAGTTGCCCTGAAAACCATGTTCTGTTTTTTTTTTAGAAATTTCTTTCTTTCAATTTTCTTGATGTTCTACAAAATTTTAAAAATTGGACTTAAAGGGGGTTTGACACAAGTTCCTTATAAAATTACTAAATATAGAAACTGTATTTTTGAAAGGAAGAATATTTTATGTTCCTCGTATTATTCATTCCTAATTGTATTTCAGGCGGGAGTGAATATTACACATTGATATGATCATTATGTTTTTCAATTAAACTATTATAACACTATTTTATTGAATAAACACATCTTTAATGCTGTTCCTTGCAAATGAACCCCCAGAGACTTCTGAACGTAAACTTGTTTTTTACGACCTAGGATAGGTGGATAAAGGTGAAAGGGCAGAACATAGGGACATGTAATATTATAACATAAAGATATTTTATGGTGCTAATCTGTACCTGGCTAATGTTCTGGAATTATTCCATGGAAGGTGGCGGCCCTAAAGATATGGAAATAAAAGACTAAAGTGACTTAAAGGTGCTCTAAAGACCCCACTTAGATCCGTTCCTAAGGCAACAGGATCTAGGTCACACATCATTGACATCACTCACCCTGCCTTCTCTTTCTCACTCTCTCTCTCTCTCTCACTCTCTTCCTCCTCCTTTCCCCAACCCGGGGCTCTTTGACAAATAGAAATGTGAACTAAGTGAATCTCTTCCAAGTAAAGCCAACCTCTCGGATCCGATGGCGAGATTATACACCACTCGCTTCATTATCACTCTCCGGCTTTTAATCTTCTTTATCTCTTCGCGCTCTGTTGATAAGCTTTGTGAATCTGAATTATTATTGTATAAGTATTTCCAGGTGGGAAGATTTGCTTTGATTTTTAATTACTTAAGCGTTATACATTAGCTCCTATAGCATTCATTTTAAATGTAAAAGGGGTTATAATTTAAAACCACCCTAAGCCCAGTCGCAAGTGTGTTTGCAGTAATAAACTACATATTTTCTTTACTGTTTGTGTAAGCATTTTTTAACAAAATGCAGAGGCTGAACTTGACTTCACCAATTACTAAGATTTACGGAATAAGTACCGTTGGGAGGATTGGGTCAAGGATGTACGGGATATTTCAAGGATGTGTTTGCAAGCAGAGATTGGTGGTATAGCTATCGAGCCTTAGAGTTCGCTAAGCGTTTCATTGCTATCATCATTATCATTTACCTTCCATTGTTTTTCTTCAGGCGGGTTATATCTACTTGTTATAATGTGGCCTAGGATAACGTGATAATTGGCATATTGGTCTTAAGTTCTTACAACTGGTGGCAACTCATGAACAACTCACTAATAGGCAAGCTGGCCAACATGAGAACGTGAATAGAAGTGAACAAAAGTAATAAGAGCAGTTTATATGAATGTGGATTCTGATTATAGATAAAATTTGTTCAACTCTTATACAAATTTCAATTGAATAAAAAAATCGGTAAAAGGATAGGTTGGATCGAAATGTGCCACGCCTTGAGGACGTCAAACACGAGCGCACTAAGAGCCCGAACGGTTTCGCTTAGGGTTGTGGGATTGCCAGGGTGATTTTCGAATGCCCCAATTGATCGAAAATCCAAACAATATAGAGTGTAAATATTTCGCCAACCTATGCTGCTGACTTCTTCAGGGCTGTTATGAGAATGAAAAAAAGTTGCTCATACTCATTCTCATTTCAGCCCTGAAGAAGTCAGAAGATTGTCTGGCGAAACGTTGGCGAAAAAGTTAGCAACACTGTCTAAACCAGCAGAAACCAATAGTCTTTTGTAATAATAGTGGCCGTGGAAACCTAAAATAGTATTTAATATAGAACCTTTTCAGCTATCTTTCAATCAGTTCCAACTGAAAAAATCAGATTGGTGAGCGTCTGTTATCACCACATAAAATTAGTAGGAGACAAAATAATGATATACAGGTGCGCTCTAAGTTGACATCTAACTGGAAGATTTCCTCTAAACCTCGTATAAACCAAGACTCGAACGTATCTGTACCAAGTGCTAACGGACCAGACCAGATAATCTATTGTTACGGGCGCCGGCAGGAAGACGGGAGCAAGAGGATTAGCGGCTTAAATCCGTCGGCGGGAGAAGTTAAAATAGGATTAGGGCGGTTCTAGATCGTCTTCTTTTGTCGGCAAAGGATTAAGAATATTCCAGAACTGTCTGGCCCCTCCGTGTTCTAGAATGTTCGGCTTTGCCTATAAAAAGACTTTTCTCACCTCGAGTCAGTCAGTCTTAGCCTGAGAGTAGACCAGTGAAGATCAGTGATAAGTGTAATAAGTGAGTGTCAGTGTGATAAACTAGTCAGTGTTGAACCGGCCCGTGTGCTAAGTGTATCAGTGAACTGTGACAGTCTCGCGAGTGTAATAAACTGTTTTTGTGTGTCAGTTTGTCATACTTGGAGAATCTTACGGTCGGTGGACTAGTGAACTGTAAGTGTTAACTATTAGTTATAAATTGTAGTGTAATTTTATAATATCCATAGAAACTATTGTAACTAGTTAAGCTATCTAGAATTAGTAACATCTTATATTATTGTAATAATTAAATAGGAGTTAGGCCTAGATAATAAATATTTAGAATACTGTTATTATAAATTTATATTAGTTCAATAATTTAATTGTTAATAGTTTAATTGTACTCTTTTTATCATTTTGTTAATAAATATTAGTATTTTTAATTAAGGAATTGTTTAATTCATTTTAATACCCAGTAGCCCGTAACAGTATGGTAGAATTGTTTTGGTGTGGCTGTTTTTAAAAAAACTCAAGAAAACTTGAATGAGGTTTCTAATATTTAATTACTATTTTCCAAAAGGCTTTCCAGGAAAGTTAGGTTTCATGTTATATAAAACGAAAATGGCAGTAAGACGTGTACTCTCAGAAAGGAAAAAAGAAAAACTCCTATCGCTCGAGAGAGAAGAGTACTGGGAAAGATCTTTGGACCCGTCAAAGAATAACATAGGCTGAGAATCAGTAGCAATACCGAACTAGATGATTTAAGAAAGATATGGTAAGAAATCCGAGGAGCCTTGCTAAAGAACGCGAGGAATTAAAATAGTTTATAATTGATTAGGCTAAAATTTACAATTTAATTGAATGGAACCTGCAAAATCCATAGTAATGGTCATTATTTTTAGTTGTTGTGAACCAGTTTTGTTTATTACTTTTTAGAAAACTAAGTGCGTTTCGGAAGGAGGCTGATAAGTCATTAAAAAGAGGTATTTTCTATGTTTTCTATGGCTTTGTGTCTGAGGCTTTTCATTTAGGTATGTCTTTGAGTTGTCATGGAAGTATTGAGGAATACTTCCATAGATAGGAGTGAACTAAAGAATTCTGTGTCAACCGCAGTGGGGCGTCAATAGTATTAAGAATTTAGGGTTTGTTTTCTGTATTTGTGAGGTTAGTATTTGAATTGAGCCGGACAAGCGAGGGCCAGGACTTAGGTTCTACCTCGTTTTAATAAACAAGGTGAGTTATAAACATTAACTTTCTGTTTTGACAGTGCTGTTTAGTTGCGAGTGGTGCCCGGTTCTGAGAAGGCCCAGTCGAGAGCCCCTCATCTCTTTAGGCAAAACAAATACAGGGAGCTTTGTTACGGCTAGATAAACAAACAGTTAACTAACCGGCTTTAGTTCAATTATTCATTATTTTAAAGAAATGAAATTTGAGGATTTGCCTATATTTCGCTTCAAATGTTTTAATTTAAAAATAATATTTCTTCTTTCTTTCTTTCTTTATCCAACGCCCGCACGTGGTTCCTCAACCATTCAACGTCTAGCCTCCCAACATGGAGACTCTAAAGTTGGCGGTCGCTGTAGCAGAATTAGTGTTACTCAGGAAGCACCACTTGGAGGCCTGCTGGTGAGACGCTACACCCCTTTTAAACAATATAAACTCATTGTTACCGTTTTTCAATGTAGATTTTCCTCACATAATTCCCATTTTTTTTTTTAAAAGAGCTCAATTAAAATAATTTATAGAAATCTAATTATACGAACTATTAAAAAAGGAAAAGGAATTTAACTGGACTTTAATAAATGCTTGCAGTTGTTCCATGCCAGCTTTGTATGTCCGATTCTTAACCTGCTTTTTGTGCTGCATTCTTTTGACGTTAGGTCGTTTTGAAGGATCCAAGCAATGCAATACTTTCCTATGTTTCATTTGACCGACGGTTCTTCCTAATTTTATTTGACTGTGTTGGATATAGCTTTTAAGCACCCCGACAAAAATGTGGATGTTAATATAAAAATGCGTAATGTTAATAAATAATAAGTTAAAAATGTTTATAGCCACCTAAAAGATGGCAAGGTAATGTTAAACTTATTTTGTAAAGTATCTTTGTATTATTCTACTTCAAATTACATCTGCTGTATCTGTATAAATACAAATAGAATTGGAACAAAATTACTGTTTTTCTTTAAACAGGTCTACTATCCATGCTTCCATACCCTAAACAAAAACAATTCCTTCCGAAGCAATATTTGTTCACACAGGAAAAAATGTCACTCCCGTTTACCAAAGAGCAGGTAAATGGTTTCCTCTACCCACTCCAATACTTTCCATCTCCTCAAACTATATTTCTGAATTTCTTATCTACCCCGCTCCCCATTAATCCTCCGAGACGTCGAAAACAAGATGGCCTCGCGAACATTTAAGATGAATTTGTTATTTGAGGACAGTTTCTCTACTTGCCTTAATCTCATATTATTTCATTGTAAAGATCCATTCCTGGTTAGGATCTGACAAGGAAATATACAGGGAGATGAAAGATTTGGAAACCGAAATAAGAATCAGGAGACTAAGATTCTACGTGCACATGGTAAGAATAGACCAAGGGAGACTTAACCAGAAAATATTTAACAAACTCCGTGAATCCAAGAGCGTAGCAGGATATGTAAAACAAATGAAAGAGCAAGCTTAGAAAATACAAATTACAGACAAATACTGCTTAGGTAGAGAACAATAGAGAAAGAAATTAAATGAAATCAATGTTCTTGTGGAAAATAAAGAAAAACGAAAGGGTACTTGCGTTGTCAGAGGAAAGAAAGGCACCTTTAAGGTGTTGTCTTAAAAGGCTGTTTCTTTAAAAATAAAAAAAACACGCCAGAGTTAGGACATTGATTATATAAACAAATAAATAATCTAATTCAATGTAAAATAACTGTCGATAGTATCAACCACGACTAGGAACGGGATAAATACGGAAATAGCCAAAATGGACAGAAGTGACATAAAGAACAACTGGCGTTGAAATATGCGGCTGACTACGCTGTCACATTTAGTCGAGGAAGCGGATTGCCTAGTCATTTGTCAGTTCAATCAATGTGTCCGCCCAAGGATTACCGCACATCTGGATAGCTCCGCCATATCTGTCCAGCTTCGTCACAAAGGCTACTCCATATGGATCATTATGGCAGGATTAAAATCATTACATTAGGTTCCCATCCACTTTTTAGCCTAACAAATCAGGAACAAGCGTAATATATATTAATAGACAAAATTGTCGAACGGTTTGGTTCTCGTAATGAAAGAGCATGCAAAATACTAATACGACTTTGCCTGATGGTAGGTTGAACTTTTGAATGCATCCCGTAAAAAAAAGTAAAATACAACGAAGCATTGTGTTTGTTTTATTTTTAGAATGGATATTCATGCCAAACAAGCCTATTGTGCCCAGAGTTTTTTCATTCGAATACCTGCGTTGTACTTAAAACTTCGGGAAAATACAATAGCACTTTGCCTGAAAGAAAAATTATTATTTTGCACTAGGTAAACACCTCAGCAGAATCATCTGTTGTTTAAGAAGTCACTAAGATTTTTTTTTTTAAATAATTTATGGACACGCATTAATGTTACTAGAAAGGGATTTAAATGTATGCTATATGCTGGCGAATGGAGAAATCTTTTGGGTGATCACAGATTCTTATAGCGATTATTCAAAATAATATCTTTCTATTTACTAAACCTTAGACCCTCATAAAGTGTTGCAGTAATATATTGAGGCCTTCAGGATCTAGGGCGGATAACTCAAAATTTCAGAATTGACTTTTCCACACTTTCAGTTAGTTTATTTGAGCAATGCTTTATGCTCCTTAAACTTCAGGCTCAGAACCGGAATAAAACCATGAGAATTAAGGCGACAAGTCGTATTAGACAAAATTGCTTAAATTAACTAGCAAAAAATGTAAAACAGTAAATTTTTGAAATCTGAGAGTTATTCGCTTTTGATTCAGAGCTACTCAGATATATTTATAAACTTATTTCTTTCTTATTATTATTTTCTTTATTCAATTAATTTATTTATATCTAGACATTCGCTATTTAGTTGTGTAATCTATTTAGTTGTATATTAAAATAAATAAGTCCTCTGTAGGGTTTACATACATGTTTGTAACTTTATACCGATCTAGCTATACTTACAAATGTGTACATGTATAACTGGATATATTGTATAAGGTTTTATTTTTATAAGGTTTTGTTTTATTTTTAGAATGGATATTCATGCCAAACAAGCCTATTGTGCCCAGAGTTTTTTCATTCGAATACCTGCGTTGTACTAAAAACTTCGGGAAAATACAATAGCACTTTGCCTGAAAGAAAAATTATAACAGCAGTATGAATGAATGAATGAATAAAGCCTTTATTATAAAGAGAATTATAAAACAAGATGGTTTACAATAAACTACTAATATTTACAAAAACATATACATACATAATAACTCTTTATAGGCCTTCCCTTATGGGAGTATGGTCTAACTTTCCGGAGTGACCAGCTCTATTGGAAAGTGGAGTTCGACATAAATTTCTGCCACTTAACTTTATTTTGAGCAATTCTTGTCCTATTATATCTACTTCTGTCGAATCAGCAGTTGGTGTGTGGACTTGAACAATGCTTAGGATTTTCTTCTTAAAAGTTAGTCTGACTAGAGCTATTCTGTGATTAATTTCTTTAAATTCTAAAATATTTTTTATATAAAAAAATCCCACAAATTATCAGCTCTCTAATATGCATTAAACTATTAATAAAATTTAAATAAAAGTCTTTTCACTTTTTAACACACCATACACTTCTCCTTAAATCTATCTATTTAATACAATAATTTTAAACAAAAAATTTCTTTTTTTTTCGGATATATACAAAATAGAACTAATAGATAATCCTCAATATTTATAATAAAAAGAATTTTTGTACAAAATACCTCTAATGTTTTAGTTTACTTAAAGGTAAAAATTAATACGTAATAAATCAAATATAATAATCCATTATTATCATCTACTAATCCCGACTGGACAAAGTACCAGCTCCACTCATTTAGTATAGCAACTGACTATGGAATACAACACACCCAGCTAATTTTTTAATATGCAACCTATTAATCTACAGGAAAAGGTATCTCTTATGTACTATTGTAAGAACAATAACAATGTAGAAATTATAATAATTGTGGAATACATATTAACGATACTAATTTAACTAATTTAAAGCTATAAGAAAATTGTTGTTTTATATATATATATATATATATATATATATATATATATATATATATATATATATATATATTAAAAAAATGTTTTATAATGTTAAATTTTATGACTAAAATAGAGCCAAAAACTCATTTGAGTTTTATATCTAATCACCCTAGACATATGTTAATAAATAACCTTAAAAACAGCATATTTACAGCCATTAAACTGACTGATATAAAATATATAAGCTCCGTGAAAGAGACCATCTGCACGATGTTCGAAATTAACTTGTACCCTTCATTCCTCATTAAAAAATATTGGAATTTGAACTATAACAAGATTCACAATAATATGAACTGTACTTCTAGTGGTGGGGATCTTGCATTGGCGGATAGTGGTGGTGCCGAGAGAAATAATATGAATGGTGTCTTTTTTGCGTGCACTTATATTAAGGGCCTGTCAGAATGTGTTAGAGATATATTTAAAGAGTATGATGTTTACGAGATTAGGCTTGCGAATAAGATTACAAACAAGATGAGTAAATTTTACACTCCATTGAAAGATAAAATACTTACACAGCAACAATCAGATGTAGTGTATGAGATTAGCTGTTTGCAATGCCCTAAAATATACATTGGTGAAACATCACAATTGTTGCACAAAATAATGTATCAGCATCAATATGATTGTAAAAATATTGGTGGCAAGGAACCTAACACAGCATTGGCCCAGCATACAAAAACTTGTAAGCATCAATTTGATTTTGAGAATGCTAAAGTTATTTACAAAGAGAGTGATGGCTCTAGAAGGAAGTTGTTCGAGGCCATGCAGATTGCACAAAAGATTGACATTTCGGTAAATTATAAAACAGATTGCAGAAATTTGAACCAATATTATTCGGAAACGTTGAATATTTTAAAAGAAAAATTTGGCTAACTTTGCTAATATGTATAAATTTTTATAGGCTAATATTACTTGATATGTTTTGTGGATCAGCTGATTCTATAACCTTCCCAGCTGGTTGCGTATTACTTTCGTTCAGTTGTATGTTGAACGTCTTGGTGGTGGGGTGCGGTCTCATGCTTGGAGCCTGTTTGGGCTGTTGATCGTTGGGATGTATTGCACCTTTTTCTTCGAGATGTGATTCACATAACCCCTTTTTGATTTTGGTGTCTTGATAATGCCTGAATAGGCGAAACGTCGACTGGTAAGTAGGTGTATCTTTTGAAACAGAAGGCTTTGCATTGTGGTTTTTCCCAATTGCATTATAATATGTTAAATTTTATGATTTTTGAATTTTCTTTTTGATTGTTTGCAGACAGAGTTTTATACTGTTGATCCTGAAACCTATATATTGAAAATGACCATTTAGGTCGGAACGTCTTTAGAAAATAGATATGAATATGGACTAAAGGTTTATTTATTTTTATTTTTTCAGCGGTATACTCATACACTAACATTTAGATAGTGTCCATAAGCCCTCTCTATACTTGGTAATGTATACTACTGTGTACTTGTAAGGATAGAGATAGTTGGGGGTTCAGTCAAATGAAACACCAAATAAGTGAATAGTTATTTATTTAGTGTCCCGTTGTTTCGACCTACTTTGTAGGTCATCTTCAGGGCAAATAGAAGGAGCTGCTGATCGGGAACCGTGTAACAGACAACTGAGTTAATTTCTTCTCTCAACTGCATACTTTGTTTTGTAGAAATCCAATAATGAATATCGGATGTACAATATATAGATAACTTACTCTTAAGTGTCAACAAGCCCTACCGTTATTATTAAAATGGTACTTATTTTTAATTTAAATTATCCATTAAGTATAGAAGTAATTGTAATCGCGAATTTTTAAAGGTTTTAATATATATAGTGACTAGCTGTGTCTGTACGTAGGTTAGTTCGTATCCTTTGGTAATAACAATATTGAACAAAATATTTAAAATAAAACCATTGTCGTTCAAATATGCTAGCGCTTTTCCTCAATTAAAGATATCAACTCACACCGGATCGTTTCATATAAAATGCCCGCTTTCAAAGGAAAAGCGGAAAATTTAATAAAACAACTTTGTGAAATGATAACATTTACATTTTCCTTAATTTTCCCAACGTGTTATCAAATTTTTAATATAATTGAAAAATTTAGGGCTTTGTATTGAAATAAAGTCCAAAAATAACATTTTGTTAATTCTGGCGAATAAGGTAGGTGTGGGAGGACTTCGTAAGCTCAAATTTTAGTTTCTCCGTAGTCTGTTGTTGTCGTGGAACAGTAACAGTCCCTTCCGATCAACTAATGCATGCTGGTTTTTGATTAGTTTTTCTTGCAATTTATCAATATCTCTGCAGTACGAAGAGGATGTGATAGCTTCACCTCTAGGTAGAAAGGAGAAATGAATTACTTTTTTATTTATGAATCATCAGCTGAAATCTTCTCAAACCAATGGCCAATGGTCCGTTCGTTGCAACTTCCCGTACACGCGATGGTAATTTTTCTTGCAGCTTGGGCTGCCGGCGGTAAAAATTTAAACTCATAAAAAGATCGTGTTTTTCCATGGTCATATATGGCCTACTAAACTAGTTCAATTGTAGCGACAGTAAATATTTTAAAACAAGGGAGAATTAATAATAGCTTATTAAGCTATATAAATATAAACATATTAAACAGGAGCAGGCTGTGAATTTTAGTGATAATGAGGACGGACATTTCAGAAGAAGCTGGGTGAGCCCCAAAGGGTTCCCACACTCCATTGGATTGATCCACGTTCGATGACTATTTATCTGCCACTGTCGCTTACCAAGCCAACTCCCTAACATGGCTTGATACGTATAGCTTAATGGGGTCTATCCTCAAACCGATTGATTCTTTCTTATGAAATTCTTATTTGTATTCTGCATACATTTAATTACTCTTTTAATGAATTTTCTACAAAATTGGTTGTTACTACTAGACTTTAGTGGACGGAATTTTCCTTGTATTGGATGTTAAAAAATGTATTTGAAAATTGTAAAGAAATTATATTTCAAAGAAAACCGTATTTTTTCAATATATGTTATCTACCAATACTTTGTTGATTGGGCCATGCTAACCAGTGTCAAAGCTATATGTTCGAACCGCAAGAGGTATTTTTAATTTTTGTAAAAGGATAGGATTGGAGAAACCTATTCCACCGAAAATGTATTTATTTTCCTCTTTCGTGTTTGATCTCCATTCACCTTTATGAGTTCATTCATAACTTTGTTACTGAGCACTCTTTTATGATTCTTCTCGGAAGCGTATTTAAGGCAAGAAAAACAGAGGTGGGCTTAATTCACATTAATCTGCTGGGCCATAGTGTATTTTTTTTGTTTTTAGTAATTTACGTGTAACAAATGTTTGAAGCATTTAAAAATTTTCTAATGGTTAATAAATGAATTTTAATACTATCGTTACAACAATAGGAATACTTTGCTTTACGAATACCCAATTTTTTATTTATTTAATTCACTTTCAAATACCTCTATCGAAAAATTAGGTTTTTTGAGTTGTAAAATCATATCCGTAAATGCGAAAAAAATAGTGAATCTGAACGGTGCCTGAGGAAAACAGAGGTGAGGTGGCTCTTCCGAGTTGGGCTTCGAGCCAATCAAACATCCTCCAGATTGACAGGACCAGCATTCCGCATATATTTAAAAAAAAAATAACGATACCGATTCTGTGGTAAATTTGCTTTTCTGAACATTTAAGAAGATGTGAGTTACCTCGTTTTTCCTTGTAGCCTTCATATGTTTTCGAATATTAGGAAGTAATATAAGCATAGGTAGAAATGTAAAAAAAAGAATATAAAAAAAAATAGGTAAACTTCCTTTTCGGATTAATTGATTGATAAGGATTGACCTCAAGTAATACAACTTTCAATGAGTCCAACGTTTCGGGTTAAGTTATTGGCCTTTTTCAGGAGTTAAGGTAAGGGTTTTGCTGAAACTTGGACCAAAAGCATTGCATATATTACAATATCATATTTCCTTTCTAATCCTACTCACCCGAATACTAATTTAACTCATTTGATAAAGTAATTAAAGCCTAAAACCCTCAGCAAATGCCTCAGGGGCCAACTCGGATAAAAATAAACGTTGTAATGGAGGTGACGTTTTGGATGAGACGGGATAAATCGATAAAAGTAATGAGTAAATGAAGCGTTGTAAGCTGCCATGTATGAAATACCTTGAGTGTGAGAGAAAGGCTTAGCCGCTTCCCTTTGATCCTTTGAGTTTCCGCTCCGCTGGGGCTCCCTCGTGTTTCTTTGTTAGTCGCTCCAGAAATCCCTATCCTGCGCGATATTGGCTCGCGGAGAATATTAAAGGTGCTTTTCTTTATCTACAGCCGACCACATACCAATTCCGCTCCCTAAAATAAATATTTACCCAGCCTTAAGGCTTTTTTTCAAAACAAAGGAGGACAAAAAAAAAACTGATCTGGGTGTAGCACATTCCATAATGTAAATGTCAAGAGAGGTTAAGGAATCTAATATAGCAAGCCTAACTCTACATCAAACTTTTTTATTTTTTTTTGGCAGTTGATAGCCTGTTAGATGTATCTTAAATAAAATTATGAAGAATAATTATTTAATGAATAATATTAATTGACTTTATATATATGAATAATAAAATGGTCCGGGTGGAGGTTAGAAAAAATTGTTAATAGTAGGAAGAACTGTTTTTTTTTAAAGCCACCATTACGACCCACATTGCAGGTCTTCTTCAGGACTAAATATACTTAGCTAACACTTTCTTAATAGCTAGTTTACATACAAATTAAAATTAATAGTAACATTCAGATTTGGTTTGGCGTCAACATTACTGTTTCAAGGATCTAAGTCATATGGGGCCATTCCTTATGAAATATCCATTTTCAAAGGAAAGGTTATTTAGCAAAACAACTTTATAAATTAAAAATATTTACCTTCAGATTTTATATTTTAGAATTCTAAAATATAAAACATACAGTCCTCCAGTCACATGTGTTGATTAAAATTAGTGACAGACAATTCTATTTGATATATGACGTACAGTGCAAAATAACTTCCATCAAATACTGATTTCCATCTTGAATCCTCGGACAGATATCGTACATTAAACTCTGATGTTACACTAGTAATCACCTCATCTCGGTGATCCTCCCAATTCTGCGTACTCATTAAGTCTTATTTCTTCAAGCCTAACCTTAATAATAGTAATGTTGGACCCCGAGAGAATGTAGAACAACAGATTCCCCATGCTCTTAAAAAAAAAAAACTTTCTAAACATTGGTAATATGGGCAATGAACATAGAATATAGATTGAGTCTGAAAGGCCAAAACTTTAAAACGGTAAATTGGCCTATAAATAATAAAGACTCCAGAAAAAAACAAACAAGAACTATTCTGGCTTAGCATTTTCATCAAATCCAGTCGTTTTGAATAAAGTATGAGTTAATCATAGCAGTTCATCGCGACTGCAGGTGATGTTCCAAGTTCACCATATACCTTTTAATTGCGTTTTGAGCAAATAAGACCTGCTGAATGAATTTTAATTTTTAAAGAGCGAATAGAAAAAAAAACTGATTGAAAGTAAAATTGTGAATTGAAGAAGCTGTAAAAATGTCAGATATGTTATAGATTATTTATTAGACGAAGACTAAATTGAACGTAGATGAAATAGCGTGATCGATTAACTACAAGTGATCAGATAATCTTTGATCGAGTTTAATCTTCACAAGTTGTACAATGTGTTAACCTTAACACAATTTATAAAAGTTATAATAATAAAAAAAGAAAAAAGTCGATAACTGTAAGTATTGGGACTGTACCTAATTAGTTTTTAGAAATATTACTTTTAGTTTATGTATTCAAATGTTATTGGTGTTTTGCCAAATAACCTTGAATACTGATCACATAAATGAAATATTCTCTAGAAAAATATTTTATGGGGTCAGTTAGGGCTACCGTGTGAAGTGGATATATGATGTTTGGGCGCCAATAATCGAATTCGATTACATGCAAATCTTAAGATTATCCATTATTGACTACTACAGCTACAAAATAATTCTTGTTTTCTCTATCTTCGAAGAAGAAATTACATTATAAATCAGACATCGATAGTCAAATTATATAATTTTTTGGTTGTTTTAATAAATAACCTTGAAGACCCAATAATAAATACATGAAATGACCCAATAATAATCAATATGAAATGCACTCTAGAAAAATTTGTTATGGGGTCAGTTTGGTCTACGGAAACTGAATCCTACAGGCGTTTTATCAGAGCTGGGAGGTTTAGTGAGGCGAGATCTGTGACCGAAGGTGCGGTGAGATTATTTAAATAAATCCCGGCTGATGAGGAAGCAAGGAGGAGGCTGATGAGGTTAGGCCGAGGAAAAAAGCTTTCAGCTTTGAGCTTAGCTAACAGGATTGTCTGGGAGGGGGGCTAATGTTATATGGAGACTGTAAGTGCTTGAGCGGAGGCGCCCAATCAAATGGTAAACTCAGATCCACTTACCCGCTCTAACCTCGTTGGCCCAACTTCCCCCTCCACTTTTACCCCGCCCTTTACTCTAATTAGCAATTAATGAGCCCGCTGTCTAACAAGGCCCCTTGTACAAACTGTTGCCTTCTGTTTTGATACAACAAACTTGCAGCCCATCCTTGTTATGAAATTTTTACCTTTCGTCTCTTGTTCCGCCCCCAACAATGCAAAAGGAACAAAGGTTCCTTCTCTTTTTTGGATAGAAAGTTTCTAAACTTTTTTTTCTTTCATTCATCTTAAAAATTATCTTGTTTTATCACA
Source organism: Arma custos (assembly GCA_037127475.1). Classification (NCBI taxonomy): domain Eukaryota; kingdom Metazoa; phylum Arthropoda; class Insecta; order Hemiptera; family Pentatomidae; genus Arma; species Arma custos. The sequence continues at coordinate 88,984,421 of CM073762.1, forward strand.
TAAAAGAGAATGGGATGGCTCATTGAGCCTTTGACACCAAAGCTCTAGATCGATAATGAAAAAAAACAGCTATACCATTATAACACAGGAAGGTTCTTGAGTTCGGTAGATGGTAGCCAAAGGTTGTATAGGGAGGTGATTAAGCCGAGATCATATTTAACCGCAAGAGTTCCCCCCCAATTAAAGGTACTCTTATAGTGGTTGGGGATCTCCAAGAAAAAGGGCCTTCAGCGCAGCAACTTAGCGTACACTAAGCAAACAGAGCGTGCAGAGAGCGCGCACACACACACACACACACACACACAAATATATATACTAGCATAAACCCTCCGGACATAGTTCAACCCTCCTAAAAATGGAAAGCTATATATCAATGTAGTAATTATACTTTATTATATAATATTATTATTTCTTAATTCTGAAGAATGACCAGTCCCTACATAGTCGATAGCTGGCATATATATTTGTTTATTTTTCATATAAATCTTCACCCACTAGCTGGAGTAATAGTGAATGCCATATTATTGTATTATTCAGACATTATTACTTACTGGTGATCAATAATGAAAAATTTAATAACTAAGCTCTAATAAATTGTTCCAAAACAGATGGACATCAAAAAATATATTAGTATTTAATTATTTCTTTACTAGATTTTAGTATTTGTTTTACTAGTCTCGCGTTTCAATTTAGCCATAGCGGGGTCGAAACTTCAGAATTAATATCATAAATAATTATTACTTCATTTCATATTGACTACCCTTAATCTCCAACAACAAGATCTAATTCCAGTAACGATTAGAATACATTAGCAATCTTAACTGTGTCATTTTCCTAGTAAACGCAGTAAACATCTCAACAAAATCAGTTTTAGAATAATTGAAATGACAAAAAAAAAGTTTTCTCCTAAACAAATCAGTATGATAAGTATCGCGGAAAGGGTAATGTTAGCTATATATAGTTAGCCACTTATGTGCTGCTCTCTGTATTGTTGTAACAGTGTTATTGAGACTATACTGGTCTAGTGTGTTGGAACACAGGCTGACCTTTTTCAGTTTAATCTTCAGTTAAGCAATCCGTTAGATTCATCTGATTTAATTAATAACGTTCAAGATTGCATTAAAAGCCGGTATAATAATAATATTTAATGCCTCTGCTGAAATTTGATTATGTAAGTTCACAACATTTAAACGGGAAAAAACAAATAAAAATCACTTCGAGTTCAGAATAAGAAGGTCTTATAGTCATCAGGAAAGTTTAATATTCGAATCCTCTAGTTAAGTGGCTCTTCAAAGTCACTTGAGCGAGTTGTGACTTGCTCAAAATTAACTTCAAGGATGTGATAAGTGGGAACGTAAGTCATATATCTTGAGAAGCGAAAAGGTTTAGCAGCCATTATTAGACAGAATTTATTAAATATTTTAATTGCTCAACTATACAAATTTTATACTGAATCAAGTTAATATTATACTTTAGGGATTGTTAAATCATTCTTTGGTTACTCAAGTATATTGATAATAAAATAAGTGTAAGAGCAATATTCTGGTACAGCTAAATTTTGTTTCTCTGAATATCGGATCTGTCTTTGTCGAAAGGAAATTGAAGAATCATGTCAGATCATTCGAGCTATGTATCTTCATAAACTCTTCGAATAAGTGAATATGTAACTTAAAGGATACAAACTTGGCTGGTTCGCTTCGTTGGATCAACTCGAGTGTTTTTATTCCGTACAAAATATATCTTTAATACAAATGTAGACGGATTATTTATTTTTGTATATATGATACTATTTGTACTGGACATTCGTTATGTACTTAATAGATAGAATCTACAATTAATCACTATTCAATCTTATTTCTTGTTACTATTTAATTTTATTTTATAACTTTACCTACCCATCTTAACTCTTTTTGAACATTCTTTAGCTTCAGAAAGAGAAGAATTATAGTTTTAATATCTAATTTTTACTTTTACTCGTTTCAGGCTTCTTCCACATTTTCTAGACAAACGCTCAATTAATTACAATTAATTACAAAAGACTCGTATACATGACAATCATAACACCCATCTGAACTAGTGGAGTAGAGCTTTGGAGCTTCTCTAAGCCCAAGAATTCCTCTTGTTTCAGTCCTTACAATCGAAAATCCTTCGTAAAATCGTCAGTGCTCCTTACATTGTTACGAACAAAGTCATCCACAATGAACTCAATGTCGAATTTGTTACCCTTCTTCTAGCCCTAAAGTTTTGGAAATAATTTCATACATTTCTTACATTTTAGGTTCAACCAGAGAGAAATTTAAAAAAATGGACTAGTTTAGTTATAAGCCATTTTATTCTCATGAAACGTTCCGATATCTGTAACACTGGTATCATCTATTGAATGCTTTCGCAGTTAATAAAAATGTAAACTTTAAAGCAAACACATGAAATAGTAGAGATAATTCGACCTAGCAAACTCATATTCCTTATATTAAAAAAAAAGCTACCACCACTATTAACCATGAAGGGTCTGGGGTTCAGTATATGGTAGAGAATGTGCTGTTACATGGAAAACGGTTGTGCAGGGAGGTGATTTCTCCTAGATCACGCTCAACCGCCAGTATTTCCCCTTATTTTGGGTCCCCATGGAGGCTGAGGCCCAGGAGGGTCCTAGATCTCATATGATCAATCTCCGGCTGCTAACAGACTAAATAAGTCTTTCCTACAGCGAAATTTGAACAAGAATTTTCGGCATGGCGACTCATTGGCTATACCACTAAGCCACTCCGCTTCATCACATCCTCATATGAATCGCTAAAGTCCAATTTCCTAAATCTTACAAGGGAGACATTGTAATTTTCAATGTTGTTGACATTCATGACTTTTATCGGCCGTACGATTAAAATATGAATGTTATCCATTGGATGTTATCCATTAATAGCGATTTGAATATTAATACCTTTAAAATTTCATTTTTTTATTAATAACTAACTAAAATTAAATTAATATTACTATACAACATAATACTATTAGCCACTGCAATTGGGAAAATAGTACCAGAGCATGCTGATGATGGGTGATGAGGTATGATGAGTGGATTAGTACACACTGCTGTCACCTGGCCATTGAGCCTCGTGTACTTGAATATGATGAAGAGCTGCCATCTTCCCTCCTATGAGTGGAGTTTTAATATTCATACTTCAACCTAAATATGGAGCGAGATCTAGGAGTACACATCCCCTAAAATATTAAATCAAGGGTAGAAAAATATAGATATTGTGATGGAATTCAACGTAATAATAAGTTATTTAAAATATTAAGAAATATAAATCAAAATAAATGCACACTAATAATAAAACGTGAAAAATTAGCTTTACGGAGTAGAGCTTTGGGGTTCCAATAAGTCATAGAATTCAGCTCTTATCTTTGTTACAAATAAAGTCATTCATTTATAATCATAATGCCCCATTTGTTGCTGATTTGGCCCGAAATCGATACCAGTCCTTTAATGAAAAACTTTATTCCCACTCAAACCCCCTAGTTGAAAATCTAGCTACCTCTTCAATTCCCGATAATCTTCCGGTCTGTCTGAAAAGATGGCCTGAAATTGTAAGTTGAATTTTTGTTAGAGTACTAAATCTGTGTAGTTCTGTACTTGCCTTTATCCATGCCCTTATTTATCATTCATTATATTTACTTGCATTGTTGTAATGCTGTTGTAGATTTCAATAAATTAATCTTTAAAAAATGAAAAAATAGGTATAAAATCTGTAAGTAATGAAATAAAATTGTTTTATAATATTTTTTTTTTAATATAGTTTTCTCAAGCCAATGCCTTACCCCAGGGGATATAATGCTTTTTAGAACAAGCAATATGTAGTAAAAGTTGACTTAAATAAAAGTGTATTCTCGAAAAATGCTGGAATATGACATTATGTTTTATCGTAGCTTTTATTTTTGCCAGCACTAATTGTTAATGCTAGAATATATTATGGGGCTATTGTAAAATAGGCCTTCTGTACTTTATATACACTAGACAAACAGCTAGTCATAATATGCCTAAACTAAAAATGAGTTTTAGATTTGTTATAAAGATTATACGATTATTCGATGTGCCTTTATTTGTTATAAAGATTATATGATTGATGTTGCTCTACAATTTTATCCGAACATAATTATTAGTCTAAAACTTTCTCCAAAAAAGTTACGATAGTCAGTTAAATGCCTCTAAATGTTTTTTTTTTTTTTTTTTCACAGTTCAGTGCCCAGACTTAAATTTTCGTTTAATCATAATTTTCTTTCCTAAAATTCAACACATTAATATAGTGAACAGTAATCCTACGAAAGTAGTGTACTTGGGAATAAACGTCATCCTCTCATGGCTCCATCCCGTTCTATTAACTGGATTAAGGTTGAAACAATCAATTGCCCCAATTTTCTCCCTCCTGGGCTCCTAGTTCAGGCTTACCGCATCACTCCATGATTTGGTTTCGCATTTCTAGAAACCTTATGTTAGCATAGAATAGAATAGAATAGAAAAGAATAAAAAGGTAACTTTATTCTGGGCCCCTTAAGAATAACAAATATGAACAGAAAAAGAAACATAATATTTATCTGGCCTGAAGGCTAAATGTTACAAATAATAAAGCGTGTAAAAAGTGACAAGGGACAATTTAAAAAGAAATATTTATAAAGACCATTCTGGATTTTATTTTATTTGAAGAAGTTCTGAATGACTCAAGTAACCCTAATTTTCCTTTCTTTGGAAAGTTTTAGGATAATAATTATGTTCGGGTATAACAGAATAAAATGGAGCGATTGTTTACTTTTTATAAAAATATGATATCTAGCTGCTTCCAATTAGTCTATTGTACCGTGTTGTATTTTTTTATATTTACATCCTATTTTATAATAGTTCTAGTAATCTATTCTAAGCATTAACAATTAGTGCTTACAACAATAAAGACTAGTTTAAAAAGACTGTCATATTACTCAATTTGTCGAGATTGTGCATTTACTTAGTAAGAATTGTTCCCATATCACCTATATGATAAATATTAACTGATCTAGTAACAGGTTCTTTATGAAATTATATATAATTATTATTAATATCCTGATAGGTCTCAACCTGTGAAAATAACTGTACCCAAAAGAATAATGTGTGTCATATTATTTAACGTTTTTGTTACAACTAAAAGTACACCAGGTTTTTTGCCCTTCTTTGTATTTGTATCCACACCTATCAAATACAAAAAAATCAAAATAAGTAGAGTGGCTGTAAAACAGTAAAATAAAACACATGAGAGGCATGAAGAAGAACAGAACCCAGCGGGTACCTCTCCCGTGGCTTCATTTAATTTCCTATGGTAATAGATCCCTCATCCTCTTCCTAGTGTTCTCAGGCATGAGAGTCGTGACCATTTGTTTTATTAATGGGTTTGGATGCCCGTATAGTTTTTCTTGAAAGCTTTTTTAGTATCTTCGAATGTGTGCCGTTGGTTTTTTTTTATTTTTTTTTAAGTCAGTATGCAGAGTTTTATTATTGATATACGAAGATGCTTTTGTGACAAGTATGAGTATTTTTGATTAGAAAGTTGGTAGTCGTTTTTTGTGAGTCTGTTTAGCGATGCCCTAAATTTGTAATGCATATGTCCAAACTGGTTTTGTTAAGTAAGTGTATGTATGTATTTAATTTTTGTCATTTTTCTAATTTTGAGTTTTTTTCTGAATAGAGAATACATTAGATTCAGCTTTCACTTGGCGTTTTTTCTTAATATGAGGACTCCATCTCGTTCTCCTAAAGTAGACCAGGTTAATTTTGTTTTAATTCGAATATATTTAATAACAAATAAACTTAAGTATCCTTCTAGCAGTTGACATTAAATTAGAAGATTTAGGTTCCTTAGTAGAAGATAGTCGAGGCCCTTATCATCCAAGATTATCCTTCTTAAGACTTTTATCTTGTAGAAAATTACTTGGAGAAAGCTGGGTTTTCTTTTCAATAAACGAATAGTTGATTCACAGACAGTTGAATAATAGTATTTAGAATGTTTAGTTAATCATTTATCAGATTATGGACACTCGATGATATCACCATTTGTCTAAGGACGTGCAGAAATTAATGGGTTCCAAAAAGTATCGTGTTGAAAGGGCCTGCTTGTTTTGTGGCCATTCTGAGAAGTAGGGAAGTTTGTTTTGTACTTCTAGACTAGTTTCGAACCTGCCTCGTCTTCAATTAAGGCCCGATTTATTTGCCCCATCTATAAACAGTTTGTGTAATTACTAATAACCTGAACCGCTACATGCCATAAAGGAGATTGATTTCATTACAGACAGTGACTGTACATTGTGTAGGACAACGGTTGTACATGGAGGTGATTAGCATTAATTACTAATTTATGAAATTTTCGAATTAATTATTTCACATTACAAATACGCATGGAAAGTGTTAAGGCCTTCTATTGCTTCTAGTTTATAATATTTACACTTGTAACAAAATAATCAGGAAAGTCATGTTGTACTGTGGAATTCTGCCAAATATATATCAAATAATATTGGAACCACAACTCTCCCCTGGATTACTTCTGTTTTTTTATAAATATTCATAATGCCACCTCTTTAGGCTTGACATCTCAATTACTAATTTAATTTCATGGCGATAAAAAGGATACACTACCTAAAAGTTGCTAAAGTCGTGCACGTGAATAACGATTCTTTTTCCTACAAATATCTGAAAATAAGAAATTTCCCTGCTATGTAGAGATATTATGAAGTCTCTATGGTAACATAAAGTGCTCAGACATTCTAAATTTATATCGTAAAGTCAGATGCATTCCTTCATTTTATAAATAAATTGGAAATATAATAATTCCCGACAGATTCCCTTAAAATACACTGATTTATTCCAAAATCTGTGCTAGAAACGACAGTTCAACTACATAAAAATATTATTATAACTATGAACTATTTCTAAGTAACTATTTTATTAACTATATAATTATAAATTTTAACCTTGATTTTTTCTAATGTATTTTAAATATCAAGATGTGGTTCTAAAGTGTTTTCCAAATATGAAATAGGAATAATTATCTTCTGACATCAACAATAATGTAATTAAAAAAATATTACATAGGTGTGTTGGAAGTATTACTAGCAATACTGAAAGAAGGAGGGATAAGCATGATGAGGCGAAATTTAAAATTTTCATTAAATAAATATTATTTATTAATCTTTTAAAAGTGATGTTTAAGAGACCAGCTTGAGTAAAATGAACGGGCCTCGGTTATGCTACTACATGTGTAATACAAATTCAATTATACTTCGAGCTGTTTATTTTAATAAATGTAAAAAAATATTGCTTCGCCGTGAATTCTACTTCACCATTATTAAATTCTGTAAACTGTTTTTGATTACGGTTCATGGAAATATACTAGGATGTTTTTTCAGTTTAGCATGAAATTTCATAACACGAAGAATGTTAGAAGAAATTTTTATGTTCGTATTTATTTTTATAAAATGGGAAACAAAATATGAGTTTGATACTTTATCAAAAGAGATCCGAAGATATTATTTTTATCAAACAACTTAATCAATCAATTACTTATTTACTGTAGTTTTGATTAGTGAGGATTAAAACTAGTTAGTGAGTGTAATCTAACTATATTTGTTTGTCCGTTTGTACCAATTTAGGACTACTGTATCTTTGTATTGAACCTTTCCCGGAGATATAAATAAATATAACCTAGCATTAATGCATTATGTATCTGAAAAGTGTCATTTTTCATTGCTTCAAACTAAATAGTTATAATCATAATTTCAACATCAGTCAAGGATAAATTATATTTCTAATTAAAAATTTTACTAACTATTAATTTGTATATTATACATTATTAAATATTAAGATATGGTTCCTAAGTGTTCTCCAAATACTAAATTGGTATAATTATCTCCTGGTATCGACAATGATATTAAACTTATTAAAAAAATATTTACCTCCAATTTATCTTGTATTGAACCTTTCTCGAAGATATAAATAAATATAACCTAGTATTAATCCATTGTAGATCTGGAAAGGCTCATTTTTAATTTCTTCAAACTAAATACTAGCCGTTGCATGCCCTGTTTAGCATTTGATATATTAAAAAAAAAACTAAAACAAAAAAAAATTAGAAATTTGCTAAATGGGCAATATAGTTCTATCTATATCTAATAGTTCGATCTATCATTTTTCTATCTATTAAATCAGGGAATTGGAGAAGGATTTCTTTCAGAATATGTCATTTTTAAACATATTAAACAAGCCTATATTATAGTATAATAAAATAAAAATCGTAAAATAAAATTGTATTATTATATATTATCGTAAAATAAATTTTCATGAAATTTCATTTTTTCAAACTTTCCTACGCTAGTGTGTATTATTACACAGCCGTGTCAAATTAAACAGGTTTACAGATTAAACGCGAATTAGAAAAAAGGATAGTTTCCAATTATTATTTCTTATTGTTATAGTAGTGATTTGTTTTGTATTAAGTTAACTCAAAAAAATGGGCAAGAGTCGTTTAATTTTTAAAATAAATACTGTTAGCATAAAAACTATTAGGTAATTAAAATGTTAGATAATGTAAAGAATCGTGCGTGGGTTTCATAATATCTTAAAGTGACATAATTGTGATAAAGAGTGAATATTTATTTTATTAGCCTACTAAGAAAATTATTTTATTCTAGTATTGGTGTAATTAACATTTCCTAACTGAGATTTAAACAAGAAATAATTATACTGGCTGAAAAGAAAAACGCTCTCGTATTCAGATTGAAAAGAAGATGTTACAAAGAAAGTTTTCTCTTGTATTCCTGAAGTATTGCCCGTGTTTTTAAGCTGAAAGGCTTTGTCAGGAAATTGGTAAGCGGTTGTAAAAAAAAAATAATATAACGGGTAAATAAGATCCTTTGAAAAGGTAGGAAATTTAAATAAAAACTAACAATATAAAAAAAAACTTATAAGAGTTACCTTTTATTTTAACTTTATAACAGACAAAACATTCTAAAAAAGAAATATATAGGATTATTTAGCGTGAGATAAAATTTTACACAGTAAAAAAAAATTTCCCGGGATTATACTGACTATACAAGAATACCAGTCAATATCTTTATACCAAAAAAGTATACCAATATACAAAAAAAATAATATATTGTATTATATAGGTGCAAACATTTATAATTTCGATTGCACAAAAATTACTTTATTTTAACAATAATTAAAATTGTCTATACTGAACTGATATTCATTTTCCCAAGAAATATCTCATTTGTTATACACATTAGACTCTTTTCAACCTCGAATTCTTACGATATATAGATTTTTTATAACCATTATTTATTTTTATTATTAATAAGTAAGACCAAAGAAGGTTATACACATTTTCCTCTGCTTAATATTATAACCTGAACTTGCTAAATTTGAAGGACTTTTGAACCTTCGAGTTTTTGGGAACCATCGAATAGATACTTCATGAACATTTTTTCCTCAACAATTCTTATTTCATCAACGCAAATACTCCTTTCCATCCAAGATTACCTTTTTATTATCATGATCAGTCTCTTGCCCTTGGACAATGTGTATTCATTACAGCTTTCTTTCATCGTCTACAGTTAAATAGACTCTTAAATATATAATATTGTAATTAGTTATTTTAAATACTTTTCTTTCCTTGTTTTCAAGGTTACTTAGAAATATAATGTTTTATTCAGCACTCATTAAACTAGGTCACAATCCTAATAATGTGCAGTGTGGTTCCACGAAACTTTCCACCACATCTAATCCCGACTTTCCGAACTTCCAGAAAAGCGCTTTTCATATGCAGGATACATAAACTCTGTATCCATCCGGTCTTGATAGTTCCTAATCTTGTTCCTTTCTGAATTCCTGATGTAATAAAGCGTCTCAGGTGAATATGAACTCGTGACTTATTTATTTTTCCTATAAATCGCTGGAGTTCTTCCGATTATTAACTAATTGTTAATGATTATTATTATTATTATTATTATTCGGCGCTACGACCCTTGTAGTCGAGTCTTGGCCTGCTCTAGCATTATTATCATCATTGTTAATGATAATAAATAAATGAAGTACCTGAATTATATGAGTATTTAACAAAAACGTAATTTTTCACCTGTCATAGTGTGACTTGTGACTAATGTGACTTGTTTTTTAATTTAAAAAGAATCATTCAACCTTCAATTTTTTTTAAGGAACACTGTTTGAAAAATTGGAACTTGCGGTCGGGCAGTAACTAACGGGACACAATTAGGACATTAGACTGAAGTAGCTTTCTCACTGCTGAGAGCAATGTGAGAACATGATATTTATGGTTTATTCAGCAAGTTTAGTTGTTCGGAAATATTTCCTTTAGCAGTATTATTGAAATAAGCACAATTGACCGGGAAATGAAGGTGACAAAGCTAGGGACATAGAAAGTGTTTTTAAAAATATTTTATTAGTAGGATATGGTAGAATATTTAAAATACCAAGAACAGTTGTGAATGCGATATCGGCAAAATATTCAGAATGATATGCTTGGTGATGGTGCTGAGTTGCCGTGGTTTAATTCAAGCTGTCGTAGATTTTATTTAGTCTGTTAACAGCCGTAGGTGGATCATTTAGGATCTAGAATCCTCCTGGGGCTCACTCAGACTCTTTCAAAAGGGTACCCGAAACAGGGGAAAATCTGGCGGTTGGATGCGTTCTCAGAAACAGAGCAGTCTATACAACAGAACCCTTCATTAAATGTAGAGGTAGAAGTTTTTTTTCATATGAAGATAGTTTTTATTATTTTAGGATTTACTTGTTGTGGTTTTAGATATAAATTAAAATGCATCGTAATGTTGGTCACACTGGGTTGGACCTGCTTGCGGCCCCTTGACCAATGAATTGGTAATAGAAGAGAGAAAGGGAGGAGGGATTGAGAATTGACCAATACAGGAACTGGAATTGTGGAGGTGGACGGGATCCTCCCCAAGGCGGCTCAGATATTGAATAGTGAATGGGATATCGGCGAAATATTCAGAATAGGCTTGGGGAGGGGGCGCTGCTGCTTGGAGATATTCGGTCCTAAATCCTTCCCTCTACCTGACTTATATCAATTTCTGGAAGTGCTCTGCGATACTTCTGTGTGATTCCCTGCAAGGCACAGCAGTTATTTATACGAGAAGCTCACATTCAATTATAATATATTTTGTCTTTTTTTTTTATTAAAAAAATAATTATAGAAATTGGGAATATATTACGCATATTGGTGGCTGTGGTAGTCTAAGTCCCAACAAGTGACGCCACGTTACGTTATTCCTAGGTCAAGATCTAATCTTTATGTGTCCCACCATTTCTTCCAACTAAATTCCAATGTAAAAAACAGTAAGTAGAAATATATAATAATCTAGAATGTGGCATAATTTCTGGCCTTAACATATAATGGAAGTTATATTTGTCTTCCGATACAACAGCAAATTATACCAAGTTAAATAACTCATCTTGAATTGCCCATTACTGGCTATGTTAGTCATTCGCAAATAAGCTGTCCTTTGTTTTATTCAGTTATATTTTCAAGCCAATTTTTTTTTATATTCCAATTTCATAGATTACAAAACACATAAAAATGATGTGACGTGAGGCCCCATGACATGACTTCAACTATCCCTACTTCCAAGCCGGCATAAGTTCATACACTATAAATCTGGGCCGGAAATGATGTAACTTATCTTAACGGACGGTAATAGAAATTATAATAACGGTTCGCCCGAAGGCTCGATTCCTACATCACCAATCTCTGCTTACAAACTTTCATCAACGTACCACTATCTGTTTACCCCTCACAAGTTTACCAGTTGGCAAATCTACGTCACATTCGTGGAAGCAATCATGGAAGACTTCTTTCATTTTGGTTCAGCGAGTCCATAGGACCAAGTTGGGAGGATCATCCAAGGAATTTCCACATCCGTCAATCCGATCCGGTAATGAGTTTAATTATGTATCGTTAGATAGTGTTTAATAACATATAAAGTAGTCCGAAGTTCATGTCTCTAGTTGAATCAGGTAAGCTTTTGGAGAAACTCCAAAAAAAGAAAGAAATAATAATGACAATAATAAATGTAACTCGTGACGAACCTCAAGGAAATTTGTGACGACTAAATTTAGACCCTCTGTTTGATTTTCCATTTATTTACTTAACAATTACTTTTTGTTTTTGTATTACTATTTAAAATGATGCTGACTTTTTTTTCGTGATTAGATTAACCATGTTGATGAAAATCTTTCTGGACAGCCGTAAAGATCTAAATTGCGAATCTCTCGCATTGTATAATTTTTTATTTTGAAAAAGAAATAATGAAAACTCAGCTGGCGGTGGAGCCGAGAGGGGGGGGGGTATTGTAGAAGTGACAGGGCGCCGGAAATGGCCTAGTTAGCGGCCCATTTTCCTCCCGCTCACTTTCAGCTTCATCATTTCCCTCCTTCCCCGCTATTTTCCCTTCTCTCTAAGAGCCGGATCAATTCTTCACACTAAAAGGGATTTTTCTCTTAACAATGGTAAGATGGCAGGACTGCCAGGCTAATCTCTTAATTAATCCTTTCCTCGCTATGCTTATATCGGATCACCGAACAACTGTCACTAATAGTGATCACAATATTATTGATAACAATACAAACTACAATCTAATACTCAATTAACAGGATTTACAATTCCATGACGTTAGTAATTGAGTCTTTACAAAAAAATAAATAAAAATATGATAGACTTTATGATTACTGAAGAAACTACTTTCTTCCTACACCCAGAATATAGCCAGACAACAGTATAATGAAAGAGTCCTACCTTCAGAATTCATATTTATTCAGCTCAGATCAAGACTCTTCTAACCTGGAGTACCAATTTTTCTTTATTGGTAAAAATCAGCTTATTGTAAATATTGCCCCGCTAGTGAAAACATATTCAGTTTGACCTCTGAACGCTGCTGCGGCCTATCGGTGCTATTCTTCTTTCGATCGAGTTCCTTCTCGAAACAAAGCAAAAGTTTTTTCACGAGTCTGCGAAAATTTCACGTGGGAAATGATTGGGTTGCAACGCCTCGATCACTGACGGGAATTTTCCAGTGAATACTACAGAGTATTTTAATTTAAATATCCCTATTTTAATTATAGTATGATTTTTACATCACTTCTAAAGAAAGAATGAAAACATAAGTCATAATGCATGGTGGAGTAGATATGAAACAATTTTTAAGTTGGGCTGGAAGGGTCGATCGTGGAAATCCGTCAAGGAATGATCAACCTAAGGAAGTATAGTATTCATTACATGAGCCTATTCGATATTGTTAAATATCCTATTCGGGAGCTTAGCATTATAAGTGCGGTCTTGTCGAACCTGTATCATTTTTGAACAAAAATACATCTACAAATACTAATGGAGTTTTCTCAAAATTTGATTTTCTTGTTCTTGAGCTAAAAAGTGGCAAAACGTGGTGGTGAATGAAACCCAAAGTTAATACATAATACATTCTCCGAAGAATTCTTTCTGGTTACCTTTCAGAGTTTTTTTAGTGCTCAACTAAAGCAATAAATTAAGACGATTTATAGGAGAAAAGAGCGATGCAGACTAAATTCCTGATTATTCCAGTTATCATTTATGGACTAGAAGCTTGTACTGATCAGAGCCATTCCCTCATGTTTGAATGTCCTATCCCATGACGTATATTGAGTCTAGCAAAGGCAGAACCTAGCCTGGACGGATTCATGATTGACATTATAGTACGGCACTGTACTGCAATATGTCACATGAACGCATTGGATTCAGGACAGGCCGTGCAGTGCCCAACATCTTGATCAAACGTGGGTGGAACTTGTTACATTACGAATTTACGATTTCCATAGAAAAGTAGGAATCACGAGCTATATTTGGGAAAGGTTTTATATTCAAATTCTTTTTGTATTAAAAATATTTGTCGAGCAACTTAGTATTATTGTGAAAATGATTGTGGGTAGCTAAGTAGAACATTATGGACAATTGATGCAATTTTTTTGGTGTGGCAACATTCAAGACTGCTTCTCAAGTCTCATTTTTAATGATTGCAATACATTAGGGGGGATAACAGGTATAAATAGCTCCCCGAATATAGAATTTATTCTTATTTTTTATTCATTTCAAAATATTGTATAATATAGTAGGATAAAAAAAAATATGATCGTATTTGACCAAACAGTGAGATGAAAACAAGGCATACCATAAGACACGACCTGACAGGTTGGCCTCGAGTGGAACTTGAGGCTTATTGCGCAATATACACAATTTTTTTAAATTTAAGCGAGTATTAATTAAAGAACATGGATTTCCGGTATGGCAACTCAGTGCTCTACCACTGAGCCACTCCGCTCCCATATATTCTTAAAAATATTAATAATATATAAATGATTTATGATTCCAGACATTTTTGTCCGACTTTAGTGTAACTGTATGTCTATACCTTTTAATGCTTAGCGAATAAAATCATACTACATGTATTCATTCTCTTCCAAGAACTTTTTCTCTTTCAACTTTCTCTTAAGAAAATAAATTAAATGAAACAAAATAGGAGCCCCCAATCGATATTAAAAGATCAAAGAGGTAATAATTCCGCTTTGAAGAAGTGATTGAACCTGCTTAAAATGTTAGACTCGTATTGATTTATATAAAGCTCTCTGCTTTTATAAACATCTTAAAAAGGGATTCTCTTATAGGACTTTTCAGTCTCATCTTTCTTCTTTTATATTAAGGCAGGAATAAATTGCTTATTATTTCTAGCAAAATGTAAATTTTCTGCTTCGTCGATTCACAGGTTTATTGAAATTATTATTATAAAAATTAATTTCCTCGAAGCTTAAGTAATACATCTATTTTTAAACAAACAAACATTCTACATTCCAACCTAACAAATTAGATAAGGCAGGAAGATGGAGAAAATATGCTTCTATATATCTATTAATATTTTTTTCATAGGGCTTTGTCAACGTAAAATCTATGTTAGGATGCGATAATTTTTTTTTTTTAATGGAAACTGTAGAGAAAGTCAATATTAGAATAGTAATAGTATAAATGAATTCCGTACTTTTTGTTGTTTTGTTTTTTTTTCTTCCTATTTCAGCCCCATTACGTCCTCAAAAAATTGCCTGATATCCCAAACTGGTAGCCAGGAACTGCCAAGAGAGAAAGAATTCGATTATATTTAACAAGTTTTTAGCAAAATCTTTTCAGAACTTGATATAAATTGCCTATTCGGACTTTCAAATCTTATCTAAAATTAGTATGTTACATAAAACTTATGTATTAGGTATATTTTTCGTTATAACATAATATATTCAATATAACATTTAATATAATATTTTCATTATATTTTATTTAACATTAATTCTGATGAAAGTATATAACGATCTTAATGAAAAGCATCAGTTGATTATGTACTAATAAAAAAAATAGGAGATGAAAATATACATATTTCAGTTAATCCCAATGTTATTAACGTTTTTATGTAAAGATTTGTTTATTACCATAAGGAAGATTGTGTTTTTTTATTTATTGTAAGTCGCTGAAGAAAATTTTAGAATTTACAAAAGGACAGTTAATCAATTATTTGGGTTTTAGGTGTGATTTACTTTATACTTATTTTTTTGAAAGTTTGCATTATTAAAACTAATAAAGTTATGTTTTGGTTTTAGCTATATATTAACGCTTATAGATTAGAATACGAGTAGAATAGTAACTTTATTCTGGCGCTAAGTCCCTTTAGAATAAAAATACATGAACAGAAAAAGAAACATAATATATATCTGGCCAGAAGGCTACCTTATGCAGACCATAAAGTATTTAAAAAGAGCCAAAAAATTAAATAAAAAAAATGAGATGTACAAATTATGATAAGATATGAAGCAATTGAATAGAATAAATAATAACAATAGTTAATTGCGTGAGTTAGGATGCAATAATTACTTTACATAATGCATATCTTCTTTGAAAAAAAAAACGACTATACAACGAATACTTAATGAACCTAAAAATACAATGTTCGAAAACCCAAAAAATAAAATTTTAACATTTTAAAGGCTTAGAACGAACGAACGATACCTTCTTGCGTGAAAATAATACATTGATATGTAAACAAATGACCATACAATGGAATGTTTTGAAGGACGTTGGTATAGCCATATTGTAACCTTCGTATTAGGTTACAAGATGCTGCAAATTGATACGAGAGGGAACAAGCTAAAAGGTAGCTTATTCACATTCATGAAGGGACCATAAGGCAGGTTCCAACATCATCTCAGCTCAGCCGGTAAAAGATTGAATATTTACCCTCTTCCTTACGGCATGACATCTCTCTCAATTTTATATTTTGTCCCTTCAGAATTATTTTATTATTATTAATGAAAATTCAGTATGGAGAATGCTCAAGTTTTCATTTTTTTTATAGAAGTAAGATTAGTTTAAATTAATTATTAGCTTTTAGGAAATCTGCAAGACAATTTTATTTTCCATTTTTTAAATTAACATACCAAATACATTTATAACATTGAAACTAATTATAAATTTCTTTGTAACTTTCATCTCATATATAAATTTCTATTTGTTTTTCTTAGTTTATTCAGTAGAATAGCCTGATTTAAGCTATTCATAATAATTAAATAGTAAGGAATAAGTTTCCTTTTATATAAATATCTTTTTCATCCCTTGTATTAATAAGATACATAATTATTTAGATGTTTTTTAATGAAGACAGAGAACTGCTTCCTTTAATGCAGACTGGAATGTGGAAGAACTGCTGAACGCTAAAAGCAAATGAAAACCCAGAAAAGACAAGCTGGAAACTCACGACTCAGGACATCATGAATTTATAAAACAATGCAGCACCAGAGATTGATTCGATCCCACCAGAAGAACTTAAAATTGAAGGGGAGGCGCTTTTAAGGGAAATATATGAATTAATAGTTCAGATTTGGAGCAAAGAGGAAATGCCAAAAGGTGGGTGTTATCTTGCCTATATCTATAAAAAAAGGGGGCAAACTGGAGTGTGGAAATTATGGAGGAATCGCAATACTCTCAATGACATGCATATCAACTTTGTAGGTGATGCGGGTTGCCACGAGAGCGGAGGCTTTAGGAGATTATCACTGTGCATTCCACTCTGGAAGATCTAAACTGGGTCATATTTTCTGTATGAGAATGATGCCTGAAAAAATACTGGGAATGGAATGTAGATCAGAATGTGGAATATAGAAATGTGAAAGATCAAAACTATAAAATTTATCAATAGATAAAGGAGGGCTGTAAAGGTTTGATATCCAGAAATGTGTTAAGCAAGAGACCTTCTTTCTTTAGCATTATTTAATATGGTGCTAGAAGTAGTCATAAGGTCGATCTGCACAAGGCCAGGAGGACGCACATACAGGAGGTTGACAAAACATCTAGCGCTCTTGAATGATATAGGGATTATCATAATATCTAGGAAAGCTGAACAGGCAATTAATATTGGAAAAACTAAAAAAATGATAACCAGCAATGAAGAGGGAGGAAACAGATTTTTCGGGGGCTGCATACCGCTTAGAGAAAGGACCACAATTCCAGTATTCTGTTACTGCGATCACCTAGGAGATTAGTATCAGGGAAGGAATTAAGGCTAGTATAGGATCGTCATTGATGAAAATTCTTTTAAATCGTGATATTTCCAGTGCCTTAAAAACAAGAGTTAGGACCATATGGTAATCAAAAAAACCTTATTGAAGAACGGCTATTCAATATGTGGTAAAAAAAGGTAAACCTCAGGAAGGAATCCACAAAGACAATACAAAGGAAGGGCGCTCTCCCTTATGGTGGCGGATTAAGAGACCAGTGAGGAAACAAGAAAAGTATATGAATCAAAAGATATTGTTTCCACTATAAAAAGGGCAAAAATAAAATGTCTTGGATATATCCAATGATAGCATGGCAGACTTCCTAAAATATGGGGTATGGATGGTAGAAGAAGCAGAGGAAGACCTAAATTTCGGAGACTGCAAGATGCGGAAGACGACCTTTTTTCGTTGGGTGTCGAGAGAAAAGCAGCTGAAGACATGTTTGTGAGGAGGAGGACTGTTGAGGAGACCAAGGTCCTGCGAAGACATTTAATTCGAAAGTGCTTACAGTAGTAATCATTTTATATAAAATTTGACGAAATTTATAAAACTAAGAGATATATTTAAAATAATGTGTTTCCTTCTACAATCGCTGAATTTAATTTGATTTAGGATCTCATTTTTGAGTCACTGATTTATAGATTAATAGGCGTACAAGGAAATCATATGTTCTCCACAGCAGATATGTAAGATATATTTTTTTATCAAATATAATTGTTTTGTATTTTCTGTAGATATCTCCAATCTCCGATTATAACAAAACTAGAAATAAGCGACAAAAATTGGGGTTTAAAGTAAATAAATAAAATTCTGAACTACATTGTAACTTTGAAGAGTTACTTAAGTCAAGTTAAGTTAAGTTAGTTATTATACCCATATGTTGGAAAAATTATTTTAAATATGATTCTAAAACGCTTAGTGAAAATTCATATTTGCATTCATAAGAGTTACTTTCACCAGTCAAAATATTTGTTTATAAAATACTATAATTTTAATGAAAGAGCTCATACGATCATTTTTTTTAGTTATCCATTTAAAGGAAGGTTGTTTATTTGTAAATTTATTCCATTTTGTTTCTAATGGGTTCGCTTCAACTTTTATCAGAAATTTAACCCATTGTATTTCTCTGTATTGAAGTAATTGTGAGCGAAACTATAAGATCGTTTTTTTCTTTGTCTACTTCTTCTTTGTTTAATCAACTCCTCTTTTGTTTCTTCCAATTAGTTGGATTATTTTGTAATTAAAAAAGACACTGGACATCAAAAACAAAGAAAAATACTGAATTAATAATTCAGTATTTAATAATGAGCCTTATTATTTTATGCGAGATATTTTGCAGTTTTAGAACGTTGATATGTTCCAATCGATCAGGGAGTTGGGTATTCAAAAGAATAAATATACTTCCAACTTTTTGAAATATATTAACTACACTCAGATTACCATAAGAATGAATATTCATGGCCCTACAGAAAACAGGGGTATCTATTTTGAAGATGAAAAAGAAAATTCAACTTAGTTTTAATTTTTATAATCCGTTCAAGTTTGAAGTTTTTAACCTCGCAACCTGCTTCAACAATTCTCCTGAGATTAGCAAATGTGCCATCAGAATATGAAATATCAGAATTAAATTGTCTCCAACAACTTTCCGGCATTCATCGCAGTCTCACCTTTCATTTTATGAAACTAAAATCAGGAAAATTTGTAAATTTATATAAAAAAGACGGAATATTAGTATCATTTACCCATAGTCTTATTGGGAACGGGGTGGCTAACTTGTAGAGCGCTGAGTTGCCGTTCAAATCTGGCTGTGGCCAGAGAATTTATTTAATCTGTTAACAGCCGGGGATGGATCCTGTAATATCTGAAGACCCTTCTCTGACTCACCCAGTCTCTATATCTAATCGTAATTTAGATTTAGATTTAAAGTTAGAAAGAAGTGATGAAGTATATTCATGAGTAATCATATATAAAATTTTATAAATAGATTGTTAATGGACGACCAATGAGTGCTAACAGTGCAAAGTTGGTATGTGTACCGACCCTTTCTGCAAGTAGGATATGTAAATTTATGTTATATATTACAAGGTCTCATGGATAAATAATGTATTTAAAAATAAAATGATTTAATAATTGGGATTTTCAGGATTTATTCGTTGTTGTTATCTTTTTCAAATTACATGAAATATTGCTCGATCTTCATATTTTATTTTCTATTGTATCTTCGCTTTTTATTTCGATGTGCCTGTAATCATGTAGCTTGTTTTGTTTTTGCGTAAAATATATTACGAAATAAGGGATCTGATTCTGAAAGACTGATGTGATCGCTTGGTGACAACATTTATACCAACTGAGTGCTACTATTTTTACCTTCCGAATAAGTTGGCACTGGATCTCATTTGATACCTCAGATTAGAATTTATACATGGAGAAGGGGAAGCCAGGTAGGTATTCGAGCTTGATCAAATCTTATTTTGGTGATATAAATAGAATGCGTGAAAGGAACGTTTTCGTATGTTTTGGCATTCAAATGGAAATATCAACGAAATTGATGGGAATGAAAATGAAACTTTTGAACAAAATCCAATTTATCATCTGGCACGGCTAATCTATTTTTTTATCCATATTTATTACATGTTTCGAAGTTTATAACTAAAAAATAAACCTACTTATAAATATTTGTACCAAAAATATATACCTGTTTGTATCTACAGACATATATATATATATATATATATATATATATATATATATTTAAATTTACTTATTCTACATGTTCTTTCATAGTTTAATGTATAATATCGGTAGGTGTAATTCAAATTATTTATGAATTTACAGAGGGAAATTATCATAAATGGGTACCTTTAAAAAAATATTGTATAGTACATCTGCTGCGGTAACTAATGTGACTATTTTTTCAGTGATTTCTTTTTTTAACTAAAACATTTTTAAAAATAAATATGCCATTTTACCATTTTTTTTGGCTGGGGGCAAGGGATCCACATAAGTATATACAATACCTAGTCACCAAACATTTTGATTTAGAAGAATAAATAAAATTTTTGGGATTATAATGTGACAGAGAATAAAAAAATATACCATGTTTTTAGAAAACAGTCCTAGGATACAACCACAGACTTTTGTACACTACAAAATAATATATCCATTTCACTAAATCAGAGTTGCAATGGAATTAATAACCCATGTGATGTAACTTAATTGGATATATGTTTTTCTAAGAACTATATATTTAACTTTGAATGAAGGATCGGCCCTTCCAAATACTGCCTTGCTCCATATATTCCAAAAGAGAAATAGTGTCTTGGATAATTAAAAAAAAATTCATTCAGGACTAAACCAGTGTTTGGACATATACAGGGGACTAACGGGACTAAATGATGACATAAGCTTGAAGAACATTTGTCACCTATCAACTGCGAGCAATCTGAACATATGACATTTTGGGATAAAATATTTGGCATATTCGGCACGGCTAGTTTTTGGAAATAAGAACGGAGAAATGAAGATAAATAAATATTGGACAGTGGGAATAATATTTTTCATTTAAATGACCCAAATATTAATTTTATTGTTAATTTAATATGGATTTAATACAATAGCGCACAAAATACTAAAACCTGATCAATAACTAACTGGCGGAGTGAAATTTGGACTATTTAATAAGAAAAAACCTATAAACCGTTAAGGGCCTTGGGTTCAGTACATGAAAGAGACTGTACTGTTTCTTGGACAGCGATTGTGCAGGGAGGTGATTTGTCCTAGATAGTCAAATTTTCCCTCCTTATTTCGGGTACCTACTTTATAGAGCCTGGGTAAGCCCTAGGGTAAGCGAGCAGATTTGAACTATGAGCTATATAATAATGAAGGTAGGAAAAATACTAAATTCTGGTTACGGAACTTAACAATCTTTTGATATGATAAGGTAAACCAAAAAATACCACAATACGATTTAAATAAAAAATATCTGCATAAAAATATTTCAATTCAATTAGGTTAAACATGGGAAATCTGTCCCTCCTTGAGAAGAGGAGATAGGAGCGAGTCCCGCTCAAAGGATAAAGCCGGCTTATCCATGATCACCCGAGTCGAAGGAGGATAAAGCGGTGTCTCTATCTCATATTATTTTATCTTAAAGTCATGTACAAATAATTTATATTTTACAACAATAGTATGGATAATAGTTCATGAATGGTATTATAACTAACGTTTTTCGTAACGTTACAAACATTTCGAACCATTCCATATATAAAAATATAGATAATATTTATAAAGCATTAAATAACAGAGAAAACCAAAAAATTGGGTAATCATTACGCAAGTTATCGCTTCAAGTTGAATCACAAGTTTTAACTGTTCATTTTCCCTTACATATTTTCTAAAAATACAAGTTATTTTCTAAAAATACAAGTTATCATTAGCATATGATTATGAAAAAGTGTAAATGTAAAAATGTAAATGGTTAATGAGTAGATATCGGTTAGCATTTTTTCAAGAAATAAAGAATTCAACTAACATTTTGAAGTATAGATGATGTCTGTTTGTTGAAACGTTCATTTATGGATGAAATGATTACCGAAGTGTACATTCCATGTTTACATTTAGTTAGTTATTAGATATTGAGTTTATATTTATTTTCATGTTACTCTGTAAATATTCTATTATTCTAATAATGTAACCCTTAGGTAAGATATATTTTTATTAAATTTTCCTCGCTTCTGTTATTCTTAAGGGACCTGGACCCAGAATAAAATTATTTTTCTATTCTATCCCATCTTTTATACCTATCACTTGGGTAATCATTTCATCTAGAAATGAACGTTTCGACAAACAAACATCATCTATACTTCAAAATTTATTTTATTTATTGTTCTTTTGACGGTGATTTTTCTCGATAATAATTAAAATAAAATTATAAATATAAATATAAAAATCGACGTAAGTCAACAAGACCCAGTTAAAGTAAGGTTCAATGAACATTCTTCCCCGTGTATAAATCGCAAATATTGCAAGAACACGGGGGTGTAGGATCGGTGAAGAGAATGGATTTGTCTGGCTTGGATAAGACCCTTGGTAGCTCAGTGGCTTAGAGCAATGCACTGGAGATGCAGATGATGCGAATCTCGGCTAGGACAAATCTTTTCTCTTCAAAATAAAAATATTCATTTTGATTCTTATATAATACACTGGACAGCAAATACTATGTAATTATTATCATTGAAAAAAAAACCAGTTTTCATTCAATTCATTTTTTCTTTTAAAATGACACTTAAATGTGATTTTCAATTATTTTAAAAAGCATCAACATCCTATATAACTTCAATAAGTTACACAAATTTAAAATAAAACAGAAAAACTTGTCCCAACAGTTAGCAAAAACCAAGCATGGATACCTCATGAAGATGCATTGTTAATAATTAAAATTTTTTTTTCATTTTCTTGGGGATCACCTATCCTCCATGGTCACTGCTTCCATATGATATTTTGTAAATATCATATTATGATTAAACTGATTAAATAAAAAATTTAAGAATTATTTTTGTTGTTGTTTTATGTATTTAAAAATAATTTAATACATAAAGAATTTTTTATTTTAATTATCTTGTTTTTGTTACTGGAGTACATCTTTCTTAGTCAATCATTCAAGTGAGTAAATTAAAATCTTTTTCCAGTCATATATTATTTTTCTTTATTTAAAAACGTTTCAACATTACTATGTCATTATCAATTTACATTATTTATAAGTCCTTTAACGTTATTTAGTTTTAAAAATATTCTCTAAAATTTTTTTATAAATTTGTACATTTTCAACCTTTTTGGTTGATTGTCATATAATTTAAAATATTTCTTACAAAGCTTAGAGTTACAGTGTACTCCATGGTCAAATGATGACCTAGTATTTGTATTTACATAGGCTTCATTTTCATTTTAGCATTATTATCATCGTATCACGTTTACTTTCAATAATTTCATAAAACAAGACATTTAGCTATTAGAAATAGAATCTTTTAGGGGAAGCGAAAAGTTCAACCAGTTATTGGTGCTTTAATTTATTATTAGTATCAATCGCACAACTAATAAACAACTTTTTAGGAAAATGTCTTATATCAATGAAATTCTATCCTTTAAACTAAAGTTGGTTAAAAAAAAATTGTATATCTCAGATTTACAATTAGCTAGTTGTCACCAGTCTCGAGCATGTTGCTCACGCGAAGCCACAATTTTTCACTCCAATAATTAAACTAAAAGATAATTTGACTTTTTTATCTGAGATTTTCACAATTTTCCACGAAATGAGATTTTAATGTTAATTAACGAGCATAAAATAAAAGCATTCATCAAATACGACTGACACAAAGGAGAAGAGGAGGCAGAACAAAAGTAGAGAGCTCTTTGTAGTATCTACGCGCTGTAATGAGAGAAGCGAGACAGTAAGGATACTGTAGAGACTATAAAGCAGGCAATCCCATACATCATCTCCACTGCCCACCGCTTTCTCTCTCTATGTAGTCACTAAATGTCAAATACTCTTAATAACTGAATTATATCACCATCATCACTCACAATCATGCAATTATAATTCTAATTAATTTCAAACGAATTGATTTTAATTATAGCCTAAATACAGTCCATTATAAGAAACAAATATGTACATAATAACACATTTTTATATGTACATATATTTTTTCTTCTTTCTTTTTCATTGTTTTCTTATTGATAAAATAAGAATACAATATTAATAAAATAATGATATTTTGGATAAAAAAATTAATAGTATATTGTTACATATACTAATTGTTAAATGCTAATAAATTTAGAACAATATTATCTTACAGAAAAAATCTCTATTTAAACATAATTTTTTGTAAAATTCTTATTACTTTATGTTCTGTGAACATTATCAATTTATAATATTGAAAAATAAAAAGAGACCTCACATAAATGTTAAGACCGTGGAAAAATCCAACGAAAAGCCCTTAAGTAAAAGCCTATGTTTTGTTTTGCTGTTATTCTCTTTCTACCCTGAGGATGCCTGAATGGGCGAAATATTGGACAGATAATTTCAATTTCTGCTTTAGTTTGGAGACAGAAGGGCTTTTCGTTGGAATTTTTTTCACGGTCTTATTATCAATTTCTTTTAATTTATTTTTAAAAATGTTGATTGATTTCTATTTTTCACATAATATATCTGCAAATACGTTATTTAATAGTATAAACATGTACACTACAATATGCAAAAATTATAATAATAGATTTTTTTAAAAATATAACGCTGTATCATTACTGTTTATTGAACAAGAAAGAAAATTACACTAGTCAGTTATTTGTACATATTTGTTATGCTAAAACCATTTCAGACAATATTTTCACAAAATTTGTATGTGTTGTCACGTTTTCATTTTTTTTAAAAATATTGTACATCTTTCTTCTTTATTTTTTTTGTAAAGGTGCTACAACCCTGTTACAGGTTTGTAACTTGGCCTCGTCCAACCGCTTCCTCCAAACCTCACTGTCTGTTCCGACGCCGCCTAGTTCCTAACTCCGAGGATGTTTCGAGCATCTCCTGCCACACCGTCTGACCACCTCAGCTTAGGTCTCCCTCTTTTTTATCTTAAAAAATAAATGTAAATTAAATATCTAAGTATATGTGAAAATTTAATATATTTGATCCAGCATTTCATACTTCAAGAAATATTTATGTTTTGTTTATCTACAATAGTACATCGTATGAGTATTTGTTTTAAGTAAATTTCTTAATTACATTATTAATATAGTTAAATGTGCACAATGAATACAACGTGAAATAATAATAAGATTTAATTGCAACTGGCATGGATGGAATCTCTTTAGGAATACAATAGATTTATAGGTTCTTATTTAGAGATTCTTCTTTACGAAATAAGTTGAAAAATGTATAATAATTTTTATATAATACATTTTTAATGAATGCAAGTGTTTAAAACCGGATTAAAAGAGGTAGTTGTTTTGTTATGCTTTGAACATCCCGGTGAAACTTTCAGCAACTGTCAATATAATTTTTTAAAACACTACTGTTGTTAACGGAAAGTGCACAATTGCCTTATAACACCCTAGGGTAAAAGAAGGCCTCAGTTACAAGTGTTATTTGTCTTTGTATTTTTTTTTTTTTTGTATGTTTTGTATAGTAAATAAATAAATTAGGAGGATAAGAAGAAAAAAAAGTTGTTAACTAGATTTTATTTAGACTATATTATCGCCATTGTACATCCATAATACATATTTTTGCGATATTTGCTTACCCTACCTCTAAACCTATCATCAATATAAAGTGAAATCATAAACTGAATTAGTTTAAAATTAATAGCATGTAAAAACATCAATTTCTGTAAGAGAAGAATAAGATATTGTCCTGTAAATCCATTCATTTAATATTTGAAAGGCAAATCACAAACCAAACTGATATACACCTCCATACCTGCAAACGTTCAAACATAGAATGCTTGTTAAGCCATGCATGGAAAAATTCCTAACAAAAAGTCTTATGCCTCTAAACTAAACTGTAGTATTTGCTAGGATCCAAACCTCAAAATGCAACAAGACACCAACCAGAGAAATTATCCCACCACCAAGGCCTAAATGCAACTACTGTATGAACAAGTATTTTTTAGAGACTGTCTTAATTTAGAGACTGGAATTTTTTAAATCATGTCTTAGCAATTATTTTTAATGTTAATATTTTAAACCATTTATGTACAACTAAACATATTATGTAAAGTGTCTTGCTAACGATTAGGTTTTTTCTTTTACTGTTAAACCGGATTAGAATTGAAATGAATTAATATTAGGCAAAGAAAGAAAGAGTTTTTGACGAAGGTTCCTTCCCCTTGAAATGCTGTTATGAAAGCCAATTTGGTCACTTCATCATCTTTTCAATTTGCAACAAAGTTGAGATAACTTCCTCAGTCAAGTGGAAATATCATCCCAAACAACGACTTAGCAAATCAAATACAAGCCTAATGACATTATTACAGGCTATTTTATCTCCGAATTTTCAGTTCTATTAATTTTCCAGAATTATCTTATAATCCATTTTGGGAGTGCAAACATTTTATAAATATTTTCAATATTTACTTTATTTGTTATTTTTAAGTAATAATAGTAATAAATCAATGCTTATTGATATTTGATTTTGCGTTTCGTGGCTTATGCTGGATAACTGCACCAACCCAAGCCTCGGTCATGGTTATGGTTCATTTAATGATTAATTTGGAATATTGATGAATTTTCTGGTGACCAAGCATAACCGCTTTCTTCACTTGAAGCCCCCAAATTATTTTACGTATCTTCATAGATTTAATCGTTTATTCAGAAATCAAACCCTTGCTGGATGCTAAAATCGGCAGTACTTTTACTTCCACGAGTCGGTAAAGATTCCACGCACAGCTCTTGGAACCTAATAATTTTTTCGCTCCACGTTTTAGAAACATTATCATCAGCAGGAACCCCAACTTCGATGATGATGGCTTTCTTTATTTTTTTATCTATGAGCAGAATGTCTGGTCTGCTCTGTTGTTGGGGATATTATGATCAGTCCTCAGAGAGTTTGATTTCTACTTTTTCTAATATTGCCTGTGGCTGGTATATGTAAAAGGGCTGATGGCTGGTCATTAATTTGCATTTTTGAGCCAGAGCTTGATATACGATCTTTGCAGTATTATTGTGTTTTGTTAAATATTCTTCATCTGCTAATGCCTGGCAGCTAGAGGTGACATGTTGAATCGATTCATACTCGGCTTTACGTAGTCGTACATCTGCAATGACCTTGCAATAACCTGCTCCCACATTAAAAATCCATTTATTGCCACAAAAAATCCTCATTCTCAGGGAACATTTTTCCTGTGGTCAAACAAAGGACAGAGGCTTCTACTTTGATGCCCCGTGGTTTTAAATAATTGTAGAACCTTCCGTGGAGAGGTTTATACTTCCATGTTTCTGTAAGGCTCTCCTCGCTTGGCATTGCTGTTGGCCCTTGCAGAAACATATTCAGCTACTACTCATAAAATAGGTTCTAAGCCTTGCTTCTTGTTCACGACTAGCTTTCAATAAATCAACAGGTCCCTTAACTCCATGTTTTCTAGGTATATATTGCCAGGCAACTTGAAAGAATTCGGGTGCCGTTGTCTTGATTTTACCATTTGAGCTCTTAAAAAGCAGTCCATCTTTTCTAATTCCGTGCTACACCATAACGGAAGGAACTGCCCAGGTATTCAAAGCTTTCACCAAATTTCTTGCAATTAAATTTGTTTTTAGAAATATCCTAACCCGTTTCTTAAATTCCTCTTCAAAGGTTTCTTAGGTTGTTAATAATTTTTTTTGTTGCATAGTTTTATTAGCTTCAATAATTCTGTTGCATTAAAAAATCACGAAACTATCGCCTTGAAATTTTACTCAATTTTTGATTTATTTAAGTTGAAATATTGAATGTTGCCCTTTGGACCGGTTAGGACGCAGATTTGCTCAAGAGAGAGCTAAGATCGGAGGAAAAGAAAGCCTAAGAGGGCCTAAGTTTTCACTGTAAGTTCAGTTTAAATATTTATAGGCCTCTTCCACACTCACTAGGTGGGCAGTTCTCTTTCATTGCTCCCAGTTCCTCCATTTCAGTCAGCCCAATCCGTCAGTTTGAGTACATCTTCTCATCTGGGTCAGGATTGTTTCCCACATTCTTCTTTTCATTCTTCACATTAAAGTAGTTTAAAATTGTTAAAGTGTATCAATATCAATAAGATAATAATTACAAATTATTACCAGTAAGATAATATTATAAATTATATCAAAAATATAATGATGATAAATGATATCAGTGTAAAAGTAGATAAATGTTAATTGTTAAGGCTCTCGTCTGTGGACGACACGTATTGACTAAATATTTTCCAAGTCCAGTTGTCGTAATAAGAAGGATATTAGTCAGGATTTTTCGATCAATTAATTAGATCAATCGAACAATTGATTAAATTGCATTTCAAGAATGTCTTGTCAATTTGGTCCGCAAGGAGCAGCGCCTCTCGGACACGGGGGTAAAAATGATTAGGCTAGCTCGAATGAGCCGTTAAATACCTGTTCGTTTTTCCCCATAAGTCAGAGTTGAAGACTGGTACTAGTTAAAAGTGTCTGGACTTGAACAGAAGCCAGATCGATTCGGAAGGTAGGAATTTTCCCTTATAATGTTGTCAGACTAGATTCTGGGTGTAGCCAGCTATATGATAGAGCCGATCGAACATGACAATTAAATTTTTTTGCTATTCTCTCCTTTTCTTTTGCACGTCTCGTTCACAAAAACAGATGGGGGGGGGGAGAATCTGGTATTTGATTTTAGTTTTGAAGTCATTAGTCAGCATTATTATTTATGGTGAATCTTACTATATTTTTTGTTATGGTGATTATTATATCTTTTATTATATTAATTCGTCATTATTGGTAGTAGTTGGGTGTAAATATTACAATATAGTAATTGATTTGAAGATATTTCTTGCGTTTTCCATCTCAAGCTTTCCCACTAGGTACTCTTGACTGTTGGACCTTTTTCAGGTGTCCATAGAGTCCAAGAGAAGAGAGCCGCAGGTAACAACATCAATAAGATAATTTATGAAATACCAATAAGTTAAACGAAATCGGAAGCGGGTTGGTTTAGTGAAAGAGTGGCGAGTTGCCGTGCGGAAGGTCCTGGGTGCAAATCCGGCTGTGGCAGATAATTTATTTAATCTGTTAAATACTAAGGGATCTGGCGAAACTCCAGGGGCTCACCGGGCTCCTCTAAAATGGGTATCCTTAATTGGTGAAAAAAACGGGCGGTTAGAGCGTGGTTTAGGACAAATCAGACCCTCCAGAATCATTGTTCTTGAAACAGTGCAATGTGCTGACCCGAAGACTCTTCATGGATTGTCGTGGTCACTGTTTTTTTTTCTGTACTTTTTTGATGTTACTAAGCACAGTGACAGGTTGCCTAATTTTAATGCATAGTATGTAAAATCACGTCGATAGCAGTTGAGAAAAAAAATTATTTTTAACTTGCTTCGGTGTGTTAAGGTCTTAAATGTAGATTATAAAAGCAAGTATAAAGAAATATCTATTATTTTACATACTTGTAATTGGAAAGAGTAAAATTTATGGCTAATATAAGTCGCAAATGAACTAAAGGAATTCGCTATAAGGAACGCTTGTAAGTTTTACAACAATAGGGATTTAAACCAAGGAGGTAATAAAAGTTTTTTATGCAAATAGCTTAATTGATGTCTTTATTTTTCTCAAGCCGAAGAAAGTAATGAAAATCTCTCGGTAAACATAAAAACCAAAATTCAACCGATAATTCATCACACTGTAATACTCAAATTAAGATAGCATGAGTTATTAAGCTAAAA
Source organism: Arma custos (assembly GCA_037127475.1). Lineage (NCBI taxonomy): Eukaryota > Metazoa > Arthropoda > Insecta > Hemiptera > Pentatomidae > Arma > Arma custos. The sequence continues at coordinate 89,014,499 of CM073762.1, forward strand.
TTAGCTTAACCTAAATGGTTAGAAAATTTTAGTGATTCTGTAAACACTATTTATGTTTATGCTTGAATAATATTAGGTGATCAAAATAGCAAAAGCAAATTTAAAAAAAATTATAAATTGCAAGTCTTTGAATCTAACTGAATGAAACTTCTGTCTACGGCCAATGGGAATTCAATAAAGTTGCTTTATTTCAAATGCTTTTCAACGATATACCCAATATTCCAACGCTCGTTACGAAAAGATATTGAGTTTGAGAGGGAAAAAAACCTAAGATACCTTCAACAATATACAGTTGACGCATACAATATAATGCGTAATAGTACAACAATAAAGAGATGGCTGCGTTATAAATTTCGTTATTGTTTTGTTATTTTGGAAGATGCTTTTTCAACATTAACTATCCGGAAGATTCTACTGTAGGAGTCCTAAATTTTGTCCATCCAGGTATAACTAGGGGAAGAAAGAATGAATTCCTTAAATAGAGATGACTATTTATTGGCTAGTATAGGCATCTTTAACGTGTAATTGGCACCACACAGGCTTGGGACCCATATTTTACGTACCTTCTGAAGGTCTGCATAATCAACGATTTGTTTTCCTCCTTTAAAAAATCCCATGGGTAACAGCTGCTAACCCGCGATCTTAGACATGGAAAGGTTTTATGCTAACCACTACACCACAGGTGACCTTATTTTAAAGTGGACTTCAGCGCATGTATAAATTAGAATATGAAGATTCAATCTGAGGGAGCAAAAAATATTAATTAGAACAATTAATTACAACTTTTGAATTCAGTTTTATTAGTTTAAAATCATAATAGAGTCATTCTTTAGAATTGTAATAGGGTTAAATAGAATTAAAATTGGAGTACTGAAATTATAAACAAATTTTATTTATTGTTAGTCAAATAAGTACCTTAGTAAGTATTTTTTTGTATTTTGAACTCCTCTAAAAAATGGCCAATATTGTGTAGACATTTTTTAGGTTTTTCAATTTACTGAAATACTTCCCGACACCCTCAGAATATTAAAACATATATTATAAAGAGAAAAAATATCTGGTTTATATCCATTTTTTTTTTATTCTAGAAAAAGCTTGTTATAGATTATTGGCTGATCCCGAGGGAAAGGTGAAAATAAATGAAAGCCGTGAAACAAGATGACGGCCAGCCATCTCTGCCTTATCTGGATCAAAATATATGCCTGAGTGTCACTTGAAATTCAGGCATATTCAGCATATGTATAACTGTATAGGTATATATTTGTATGTATTGCGGCGAGAAAATGCGAAGAAGAAAGAAAAAAAATTTATTTTTAGAGACCGTTGTAGCAACGTTGAATAATTCCGGTATATCGGCCATTACAGAGATGGAGTGAGCTACAAAGGTTCCTGTATTTCTGTCTCAACTTAAATATTTACCTTTTCCTGGCCTCATCAGCGGAACCCCAACTTTTCTGCTATTCCCACCTTTATCATCCCTAACTCCATTTTATTAAAAATTATTCCATATTTTTCAATTTTTTTTGTTATCCGTCATTTTCCGAACAATGTGTGTTATATACATATGTTATTTTAGAAATATAAACTGGCTTGTATTAATAGTACTATGTTTTGGATGATTAAATATGTTATAAATAGTTCTATTAATTTTGAGATGCCAGAGTAATTTTTTAATAATTCATTTCTCAAATTATTATTTATTTAAACGTCCTAACTTTATTATGAATTGGATTCTTTTTGAGAGGTTGGTTATGTGTTTACCAACTATTCATGAATCATCAATATACGAGTATTATTCATAAATACATAGTACATCGGGTTAAGTAAGCATCTAAATAACTATAATGAATATAAATTATTGATACAATTTCTAATTTGGACTATCATTGAAAATGTACATTGTATTTAGATATAATAGTGGATTGCCATAAAATACATACATGATTAAATTAAAACTTATCTGGTAAAACAGGGTTGAATTTAGAGTTTTTGGTTCTTCTTCTCCGGGTATGGCCGTTTCTTTGTTCCACGACAGCTTCTGCACCGTTGAATACCACCGCCAGCTATATTAAAAAGATATAATACATTGATATACAAGAGACTAAAACTGAAACTAACTACTACATCTCATCTCTATTCTCCACTTTATACTCTCCTACCTCCAAACATCTATCTTCTATCTTAGATCTGTTATATATACGAGTACATGTAAAAGAAGGGAGTTTACATTGCCGACAACACGGAATCATTGATGAAACTTCATTGGTAAAATAAAACTATTTTATTAAAAAATTTACGTTGTGTCATTGACCGATGACTTTAATCAATGTTCTAGAAAAAATGCAGCAATTCTTCTCAGTCGCAAAGCAGTTGTATTGGGTCACTGAATGAATCTCTTTTCTTGATTCTCTTGAGTATTGCTGAAATATCGTCATGAGCATAAAGTTAATGCAAGCAAGTAGAAGACTGTAGTAAACTTATATTAATAAGGATGGGAAACGTTTTTTTGAGTGATAGATGTTTTTTCCCAGGGGCTTCCTCTAATATTCCACTAATTCCTTAACCTATTGATTCAATGGCTTCCTTCCATAATGTCCTAAACAAGGCCCATTCTTTCCGTAGACCATGACCCATCATGGATTCCTACTCTTCGTTATCCCAGGTCCTCTTTGGTCTTCCTCGTTCTTGGTGTATAGTGGTGGATAGTCTTCCTTCAGGTATTCTTGTCAAATGCCCAAACCATTTCAGGCGTTTATTTACTATATCTTCCAGAATGTTTTTTTTTCAGCCTCCATCTTTTCTCTGATGGTCGCATTTCTTATCTTGTCCATTCTGGATATTCCCGCCGCTCGTCTCCAGTAGTCCATTTCTGTAGTGAGGAGTTTTTTCCTGAGGTTGCCCTTCAACGTCTAAGTTATTTCCATATCACATGCACCATCTATCTCAATTATGGAGCCACGATATTTGAAATGTCTAACTCTTTTTAGAACCACTCCTGGGTTCAGTTCTAAATCCTCACTATTGGCTGTCATTTGTTCCGTTTTCTCGGTATTAATAACTAGCCCCCATTGCTAGTATTCCTCATTTAATAGGCTTGATCCACCATTTAGTCATAAACTACACGAAAATGGTAATGGAATGTATCAAGTAGTGATAACAGTCTATCTCAGAGGTTCCCAACCTGAGGGTGGCGTGAGACTAGTTGGAAATAGAAAGAAATCTTAGCTTTAGTTACTTTTCTCTTAACAATACTTCTTTATCTTAAAGTGAAACCCATGATGTTGTATCATGAGACAGAAAAAAATAATTGTTTTATATTAAATAATACTTGTTTTTTTTTTTGTATGTCCGTACAATTTATTGTGTTAGAGGGTATGGGAGGCTTTCATTTTAACACGAGAGGATCGTGATACAAAAATGCTAGTGGACCCTGATCTATCTGAACAAGACGTTTTGGATTATAAAAAATATTTTTACAAACAAATCTGTTTTTATAACCTCTTTTTCCTTACATTGCTAAAAAGGAATTAAAAACGCGTATACATATTTTATAACCAACACATCTTCCCTCTCGTAAACAAAATTAAATACACGACTGACTTCCCTCCGGTGAGTTCGTTTTATATGATACAACGCAAAAAGATGGAACACTAAACAAGAGCCCTATCAAACGTATACACTCCGCTTTATTGTACTGTCTACCAAAAGCTGTTTGCCAGGCTCCTACACACGATACACTCACTTTTACACCGCAATTACGAGAGGTTTTTTTTTAGTGTATACTTTGTGATTTTTTTCTTTGTACCTTTGGTATAAAAACAAAAATATTAAATTTATATAGTCACTCTACACCATTTTCACACTAGCTTCCTCACGTAATTTACTAAATGATATTTCCTCAGATTGAATATTCATAAATGTGTTTATAACGATTCTGGGGGTTTCTTAATTGACTATTTTATACTCTAATATATTTATCATAACGTTTCAATCAAAATCAAGGAAATTGGTCATAGTAATTACAACTTTGATTAGTGTAAGGCTAAAATATAAAATGCGCTCTTGTTTTTTTCTCTTAACAATAATCTGTAAACTTGCAATTAACCTTCTACACGCCATCCCTAAATCCCAAAAGAAGTTTTTTCCTGTAATTTTGGTTTCAATACCGTTCAGTTTAGATAGTTCCAAAAAAAATCTAAAAAGAAAACAAACTTATACTTTACCACTTTGTTCCAGAAATGATACAATGATAGGTTCAGGATATAAAAAGAAAAACAAATTAATTTTTTCTTTAATTCAATATTCAATACAAGAAAGCATATTAATTTTATTCATATTGGTAAAAATAATCATTGATTGGCATTATAAGTGTTTTCAAATAATAGACAAAATACAGAATTTGTATTAACATGAATATAAAAATTAATCTCGATACTAAACAATGAAAATGAGTGCGTTCGGCATTCATCACAAATTTGGTGTTTGCCCCACAATGCACACACCTTCCTTGGGAAGCCGAAATTATCTAACTGATATTACAAAATAACAAAATGCAGTAAAAAAAGAGAAAAATTGGAAAATGGAAAATAAGAAGGAAGAAATAGAAAAAAGTTGAGAGAAAGGGAAAAACACAATCTAAAATAGAACATTTGCGAAAACAGGTGGAATTGCAAAAATAAGTTAAATTTCGTTCATTGAACAAATTTCTAAAATCAGTGGAATTGTGCAAATGGAAAAATCGTGAAAATGAAAAAAAATCTGAGAATAGAAAAATATTGAAACTGGAAATCATTAGAAAATGGTAATTGCGAAAATGCGGAAAGTTTTGAAGTTGTTTGGAACCGAAAATTCCAAACCAGGAAATTTGTGGAAAAAAGCATAATTGCGAAAACAACATCAGAAATGTGAGAAAACGCGAACATTTGTAAAATATGGAAATAGCGATAATAGAATAAATTGCAAAACCTAAAAAGATTGATAATTTCAAAAACAAAAAATTCCGAAAAGTGTGAAATCGCAAAAACGAGGAATTGCAAAAATTTAAAAACCGTAAAAGGAGATATGGCGAGAATGGAAAACATTTAAAAATAAAGGTAATTGCGAAAACGCGGACAATTTCAGAAAATGGGGTAATTGAGAACATTTTCGTACTCACGTTTATTAAATTTGAGAAATAGGTATAAAAAATAACAATATATGGCGATCTTGGATTCAATAGTTTCTCCTAAATGTATTATTATAATGTTAGACTGTTTTCGTAAGAATATTAAGTTAAGATAAATAATATTAAACAAAAATCAGTGAACAATATCCAGCAAATCATTAAACAAAGCGATACCAACAAATGAATTGTTGCTGAAGACGGATTCCATTTCCTAGTAAGTGAGAAATGGGCAGAAGACTTGTACCTCCCTCCCCCCCCCCAAATCCTAACCAATTTGGAGCTTAAGAAGTTACTTTTCCATTACTGGCTGCCTATCTCTCCTCCTTGGCTAACTTAAATCTCGGCTTTAGCTCAAGTATATTACTTCATCCCATTTGCTCCTTAGTTCCAAGGCTATTCGGACTTTCACCTCTCCTAAAAGTGATTCCTTTACGTTTTCTATTCGATATAATTTTAAATTAGAGAGAAAAATCTGGTCAGTTACACGGTTCATCCAGCCGCATCTCCTATTAGCCCTGAAGATGAGCTACAAAGTAGGTCGAAACGTCGGCACAAATAAAAATAAGTCTTCACTTATTTGGTATTATTGATTGCACCCCCCAACTATTTCCATCCTCCATTAATTTTAAATTAAATTCAATATGTGTATGTTATATACAAAAAATATTCTTTCTACAGAACAACAGACAAAACAATGGCTTATACTCAGGTGTCTTTGAAATACTAGCATTCGTAAGTATTTTTTTTTTGTATTGATGACTTAGAATATGTTTTACAATACATTACAATTTTAATTATCTTTCTTCTGCTGGAGGTTCCTGCATCTCTAATATTCCTTTATGCGTTCTCTATCAAGTTCCTTTTGATACTCTGTACAGCTTAGTCCAACCTTCTCTCATCTTTCTTTATCCTGAAACCCTTCCAGATTTATCACTCTGCTTCCAAATTCACTTCCTTCTAGCATGAGAGGCTCTGAATTCTTCAAATATTCCAAATCTTTCTTCGCTTTTTTAGTCCACGTTGTAATGGTCTCCTGTTTACCAAAGTAGACAAATGTATGCTCAGTCAATCTATGTTTGTCCATTCTACATACATACATATATACATACAGATGTTCAAGGAATGTCTACAAAGTTATTGTTAGTTTTTGAAATTATAAATTTGGCTTTCTAAAATGAAATTTCCAAATTTTTTAGATTATTTTATTTTATTTATTATGTGAATGTATATGACATAAGGATTTTTAAAATCAGATTTCGAGACTCCTACTATCACCATTATCAGTAAATATATAATAGTTTTTACTGGTAATAGATAATGGTGGTGATGATATTCACAATATATTATACAATGTCATTAGATTTTACGTATTTTAGTGGATCAACAAAACTCATTCCAGTTCACTTATTCTCATTGTTCAATATTCTTTTCTTAAATTTCTCAATCCTTTTTTTAATAATAATATTTTCGTAGCCGTTCATAGCTAAAAACCAATGTTTTTTCTTTATTATGGTTAACTCTTTAATTCTCAATATTTTAGCTGATCGATTTTGTTCTTTCATTTAAAAAAAAACCTTTACTACAGCTCTTACGGGACTTTTTTTGACAATGGGGTTCAGTACTTGGCAAGAAAATCAATTTCATGGTCAACAATTTTGAAAAGAGTTGGTATTTTAGAGACTTATTAAGAAGAGGGGTATGAGTTGAAGAAGGGTATTCAGATTATTTGTTCAGTTTTAGATGTCTATTAACAGATCAAATAAATATCTTTCTCGGATTAGAGGCCAGGAGAAACAGTGGCCTCCCACTAAGCTATCACACTTTCTCTCATTACAAAACGAGAGCAGTTAGTATAACAAAGTTATTCCATAATAATAGTTAAATAAGGGTATTTATCTTTTCTAGCTATCATGATCTAGGTATAGTTCTCTACTCTGTAAATATTTAATCAATAATATAAATATATATACATATTCTGTCAAAAATCAATCCTAACATTTGCTTGTCGTTATATGAATATTGAATACAAAAATATTGTAATTTTCTGAAGTTTGCCACAAGGAAGATTGGCAGGAGCACTTATGAGAAAAATGAATGAAAGAAAGGAAGAAGTCTAGAAGAGAGGAAGCAATAGCGAACAATAAGTCTTGCCTCGAACAAAGGAAAGAACCGAGTTCAGGTCGGAGCCCTTCACTGAGCACTCAGCCAGCTCTCGCTGATCGGAATATGAATACCGGGGTTTGTTTTTAAAACATATCTCTATTATCATGAGTTTTGTGATTAGCTAGCAATATAGCTAACTGAAGTGACTGTATACCAACGGTATAAAATAGGCAATATATATGTACCTTTAAAATAGTCAGTGACTTAACAGTTCTTTTGTTATCCGATTTTTTAAAGGTTTTTTTGCAACAAATCCAATTAGAAATAAAAATAAATTTTATAATAAAATGTCTACTTTTATATGTTTGTTTATTTGTATAACATTTTCACCTCTAATCCTAAGAGTTATTAATTATTGTTATCTGTTGATTTTTTTAAGAAAAGGTAGAGCACTCAAGAAGGATGTCTTTGAAAAACTTGAAAGGTCTACAGATGGTGCCTGTACCATCTCATCCATTCCTCTCTATCTTGTGAGAGTTGTCTCATTTGAGCCAGTTTTTCCCCTTCATTTCTCCCAACTTGCGGATATATTCATTGTAGGCAACCCTGGGTCATCCTCAAGGTCTTGAGCCAGTAGGTCTGGCCTCCATTATCTTCCGTGGGTCTCGGTCCTGACTCATCCTGCAAACGTGTCCGAACTATCTCAGCTGTTGCTTGTGCATGGTACCCATTAATGCAGGGATCTCTAGTTCATCTCTAATTCTTTAATTCCTTACGCAGTCTCTTCTATTTTTATCTGCTACTCTGCGTAGGTATTTCATTTCTACCGCAGTGATTCGTCTGATGTTCTTATCGCTGGCAATCCAACTCTCACATCTGTACATCGGGGTAGGAAGAAATGTCCCTTCAAAAATATGGAGTTTGACTTGCTTGCTTACTTCAGGTTTACCTATAATGGTGTTACAAATCTGGTAATAGACCTCATTTGCTTTCCTTATTCTGCTTCAAATTTCCTGGTCTATCTTTCTCGTCTTGCTAATAACTGTTTCTTAGTAGGTATAATCGTTACCATTTTCCAATATTTCTCCTCCACAATAAAATCTCTCATTTCTTGCCTATTCCCAGGAAACAATGAGTACTTTGCTCTTGGAAGTATTTATGCCTTTCCGCAAAAGCTCCTCCTGTCATTCAGTTATCGGTTGTTGCAGTTTCTCTTTTGTATCAGAAAGTAGCACAAGGTCATCGGCGAATAAGTAGCATTTTGTGAGATTTGTCCTGAGATTCCACTATCCTATCGTTTTCCAGGGTGTCCTTCCTATACAAATCTTATGGATCTCATCTATCAGTTACAAAGAAGAGGGAGAACCATTCGGAATGGTTTAGATGCTTGATCATTAACACGTATTATACATTTTGATTCTTGATACGTTGTCTTTATAGCATCTATTAGATTTCCAGGGACGTGATTCAGCTGAAGAGATTTCCATAAATGTTTCCTAGGAACAGAAACAAAAGCTGCTTGTAGGTCTAAGAATGCAAGATATACGTATATATTCCTATATCTCTCCCACGCCTTTTCAAGAATATTTCTCAAGATGAAAAATATATTTTTTTTTATCTAATGGAATAAATAAATTGATAAAGAATAATAGAATGAAATACACTGATGAACCCATCCGAATTTCTTGCAAGTTCTATTTTTATTACAATATTTTCATTTATTATTTATCATTTCAGTTTGCTATAGTTTCAGTTTTAATCTCTTTCTCGAGTTATTTGTTGAGTAATATTGGAGGTATTTTAGGACCATTGTTTTTCAAATAAGTATTATCTCTATTCGATATTGAGCTATCTTATAGGTGAAAAGTTGTGACAATAAAAGTTAACGAAACCGAGATTCTAGGGAATTTTCAATTTGGGAGCGATTTTAGCTAAAGGTAAGAAACTGTATCGAGTACAGGATCCGGACGACGGACTCACAAAGGGATCAAATCGAGGGGAAATAAGCCGTTCCTCCTGGCGGGAGCTCATGCCCAACTTCAAGGGACTCTTCGTCCGTGGCTCGCTCAAACCTGTCTAAAAGTACACTTATCTCTATAGCTCTATGTTAGTGTCTCTTTGTGTCCATACATCACATTCACTTCATTGAAAAATCGATATTGAAATCAGGCTGTACGCCTTGGCACAGATGTTAGCGACATTCTTGTAATAAATAAGTCATAAACTACAGTTCATCTGAACAAGAATATAGTTATAGCAGATGTTCAAAGTTATGAAAAGTGGAGAATGTGAGTTTTGCCTCTATATCCCTCATATAGTGAAAGATCAGTGAAATAGAAAACATCAAATAAAAATTGGTATAGATTCAATGAAGGAAAAATCATTTATATATGCGTATATATTACATACTACTAGCACATCATAGTATTAACAACTTAATATAAGAAAGAAGTTACTAAAAGTAATTATTACCGGATCTATTTGTTCTGGGCTATAACTGTTTGAAAACTATTCAGCAAAAATGAATCTATTGATATATGGGTGCACCACGATCGCGATTCAACGATTAAAAAAAATCACTTGGACTCAATGTTTAGAAATCATTAATTTTAGTTTACAACTACCTTTAACTTTTTCAATGAGTTTTAAGGGATGAATCTTGTGGACAGGATGATAAGAGATGTAACGAAGTGGAGTATTTTGGTTTCGTAAAAAAATAATTCTTAATAAAGCTAGGAATAAGAAGTACGGTGTCTCCGTCAAAGCCAGTTTCGTTTTACTACTGTAAAATAAAATATTAAATGATTTGCTAAAATGTTTATATATACAAATAATAAAATATAAAATATTTAACAGCCAAAATATTAATATAATATACACATAAATGTATAATTTGATTATAATCTACATATTGTGTATATATATATATATATATATATATATATATATATATATATACATACATAATATTTTTATATTTTATTTAATAAGTAATATGTTTGAGTAGATATGTATGAGATATATTATATAATGCATATATATATTATGTTGTTGTTCAACATGATTATATGTAGGAAGAAACCGATTCTAAATATGGCTATGACCGGTGAGGTCATTGAAATCGATATTAGCTGAACCTATAGGGTCATGATACAGCATCCACAGCGCTGGGTATTTATGGAGTGCGCTACAAGTACATTAAAGGGCTTTTAAATTGGGAGAAAAATTTCTGTTTCCTCGAAGCTGTGAGAGCGGCAAACTGCAGGAGAGAGGAAGCGAAGAGAAGTTTAATCTAAATTAATTAATCTGGGAAGATATGCGGAGAGTGAGTGACAGTCCTATTTAGGTCCTATTGAGGGCGGCTATCTATAGGTATCGGGTCTTCATTGTAGTCTCTATTCCACCCTCATCCTCAGCCACTTCATCTTTAATGGTATTCTCAGAGTATCGCATTTTATTAATTAATAGTTATAATCCAAATTTTAATTACCTCGAAGAATTATCTTTCAATTTGATATATTTAAAAAAATATTTATTCAAATTTACAACTGTATACTTCAAGTAAATAGAATGACTGACACATAATCGCATGATAAAAAGGCAAGTAGAGAAATTACCCTTATACGAGACCGTTCTCCGACCAGTAGTGATAAATGCTAGTGAGGCGTTGACCCTTACAAATCGGGAAAAGAGGATTTTCATTAATCCTCGGGAGAGGAAAATCCTGAGATAAATATATGAACCAAAGTCGAAAATATATACATGATTGAAACCAATAAAGAAGTTAGAGACCCGATTCTGTCTCATATATTAAAAAAGGGAATGAAAGATGGTTGGGTCATGTGCATCGAATAGATCACAAGGAAGATAATGGAGGAACGCCCGGATGGAAGATAAGGAAGTGGTAGATCCAGACTACGGTGGCTTGAAAATGTCGTGGCTGACCTACAGCTTCCGGGAGTGAAAAGAGCATCATTGAGGAGGCCAGGGCCTTTCATGAGCCATAGCGCCGTCAGAGATACAAGATTGTCAGAAATTGAAGAGGTTTGAAACTTGTGAGTTTGAGTGGGAAGAAAGTCATAAAACGATTGATACAGATTATGGTCATCGTGGATGATTTTATTCGTACAAAGTAAGGAGATTTTACGAAGGATTTTGTATTGTAATGTTTGTACAGGAATGGAAATCGGTGGCTCAGTGGATCCTAAGCTACACCTCGTAAGTCCAAATAAGTCTTATAGTCATGTATATTTTCATTTTAACTAATACGGAACGTAGAGCGTTTGACTTATTTCTATTACATAAAATAATTATTTTTTTCCAAAACCCTTATAAATAAATAGTTCTGAAGTGCTTCTTATTATTATTGTGTTGCCTTGTTCTATATCTTATAGCTTTTTAAGGTATTCCGTGAGTTATGTCATAAAGTCCATCCAACACACCGAGAACAGACAAGAACTCTACTTGATAATTAACATGACTTAAAAACATGAAGAAGAAAAAAGTTCACGAGAATTATTCTTTTTTTAACACGGCTGGAATGAATTCAAAAGAACTGGCTGTTTTAAATATGGTGATGAGGTCCTCTTTGGAGAAGATAAAGTGGAGTATCAACAATGCGCCTGGCTTAAGCACCATCGAGCACATTCCCTCCTCCACTTGCAGTAGAGGACTTGAGGCCTATGGCCGATGTGTCCTGGATCATATCTAATAATATATTTACTATATAATTAAAATCGTATAATTGTTTTCTAATCATTAGGTAATAATAATAACATTGAATTTAAATATCTGCCTAGAAAAATCTGCTGCCTAAGAAAAACATGCCGTGGAGCTATGTATCGCATGAAAATGGAGAATAAGAATTGTCAAAAGGCCCAGTATCACCAAAAGGTACCAAACAGTAGAACCTAGGAGTGGAAGATATATCTGTAGAAAAAGAGTTCGGAGACAGAAGGGCGTCGAGGACACTTCTTGAAGAAAGACAGGTAGAGGAAGGTAGAGGAGGTGACCCTACCTGACGAAAAGTCCTAGAAGTAACCTTTTACCTAAAGATAAGTTTTAATTTAATTATTTATGTGTTTTGTGGCTAGATTCAATCCTTAATAGTCATTATTAAGTTTCTTAATCTATATATCAAATTAAATGCCATTATTATGTATCCTATTATACTAAACGCACAACTGCTATGTTTATCATACAATTAAAAGAAGGGTGAATGATTTGAAATATTGGAGTGGGTGTGCTTCAAGATGGTCTTCTCCAAGTGGAATAACAGACCATTTCTGACTGGTTCCTGTCCTCCTCCAATAATTCCACCAGCCTGCACGCTATTCCCCAAGATGAACTACCGATTTTATAGTTGATCCATAATAATGAAAAGGGATATCCAGATACCTTTTGCAAACTGTATACAAGAGGTCTAAAGAGATTTGCAAAGAAATTATATAGAAGGGGCTACTAATGAAAACCACCAAATCCGCCTATTAAAAGTGTGAACTAGAGTAAATAAGTATTTATTAGCGACTAACTTATCATATTAAAAATCGAAAGCCTGCTAGATATACTGAGATTTATTTAATAGAAACAAGATGGGCGGGAAAAAATGATATAAAAATAAATGGATGGAAAAAAAACTCGAAAGCAACTATTTATTGGAATTTTTTTATAATTAGTGGGAAGCTGTTTTGATTTTTAAATATTTTTATTTTAAAGAGAAAAGATTTTAAGAAGACTGTCACGGAGAGACAGAGGTTCCGGGTTCGAATCCCGGCCGGGGGCATATCTTTTCTCTTTAAAATAAAAATATTTATTGGAATTCTTCGTTTTGATCCCGATTGCAGGTGTTTATCGGGGCTGAATAGTTTCAAATAAGGGAGGGACTTTCGTATTTGCCTTTCTTTGTGCCCCAACTTCTTTCATTCTTTTGCTGTGGGCTTTCTCTCAAGAGGCCATGTTGTTCCAGTCTTCTTTGATTTCTCCTCTTGGTCAACTTACCACTTACGAACTTTTAATTTGCAGACTTTCTGGTTTTGTAATTCTTTATATTTTTTATTTTATTTCACCAAACCATTTTAATGTTATTTCTTGTTATATAATACATCAGTTCATTTATAGTAAAAATTGTATAAAGGCAATACTAGCAAAATTAAAAAAGATAAAATTAAATTTAAATTATAAATAATGTACATATGCATGAGGAAGAACTCATATAGATGAGGACAACCAACTACATCACCGAGCTTCAATATTCATTGAAATATAAGTTAGTAATAAACCACCAATATGTTAAAGTGGTATACGAATATATTCAGAACGTTTAAAAATAAAAAGGCTTCTCCGTAAACAAGGTTTAATATATTTAAAAATAAAACCGTAAATATTTAAATAAATATAAAATTGGCTGTGATAATGATTATATCAATGAAAAAAACAAAGAAAAATAATATATGGTTTGATTTGAGTTTTTAATGTTAATTGGGAACTTTTGAGTTTTTTCTGAAAAGAACTTATATCAGTAGAAATTGTAAAATAAATAATAAATTTATATGAAGTAGAAAAAAATATATAGAATATTGGATTAAGATCTTTTGTGATCAATGTGCATGCTGATTTTTCAATTAAAGGAGTTCTTATAAACATAGTCAGATTCGAGAATAGCATTTTTTTTTTATGTTAGTTTCAAACCAGAAATTTTTTTTTATAAAGATAACATGATAAATAGTTGCTCACTATTTTAAAGTGCGCTATTTATTTTATCTATCAATAATGCAGTATTTTTTTAAATAATATGTGTTTGATAATTTCCTTATTTAAATTTAATATGAAGAAGTTTTAAAATCCAGTCATATCATTTAAACGAAATAACTTTGAATAATACGCACAAGCGAGTTGCCAAGTGCTCCTCGAGGTGACCTTTTGACCGAATTCAACATTAAATTCATTTTTCATATCCTTTTTAAATTAATACCTTTTACATTTCCTTTCGTTAACATAATAAATTTAATATAATAATAATAATAATACAAAATGTACTTAGAAAGGGAAAATTTTATTTGTTTTGCTTATATCGTTTACAATTTTTTAACATTAAAAGTCAATAAAAGTAATAAACTGAAGCACATTATTCTTGCGAACTTTCATTATAACAAACTTTTTTATATTAAAAATAAATTGATATCGTTGATAAAAAAAATATACATGATCAATGGGTCTATAAAGTTTAAATATAAGCTACGAGAAAAAAACAACATTGCAGTACGTTTACGAGGAAAGAAGTATATGCCTTTTTAATTTCCTAATTGTTTTAATCCGTCAAAAATTTATTTTTGCGAGAAATATCAATACAGTAATTTCTAAAAACAGTTGTGTCATAGCCTCCTTCTGTATACCTAAGTTGGTATTCTATTAAATGACCTTAATTTTTATAGCTAAAATCTAAAATTAAAAACAAAAAATATGTATTAGAAATTAATGCAAATATAAAAAAGTAGTTTTTGGAAAACTTCTGGAAATTTTTTTGTATTTTTTTTTTTAGTAAATATATTTCTGTTTAAATGAAACATTTCACAATTTGACGGTCCATTAAACGAAATAGGATTAGTAACTACTACTTTTATTAATTGAATGTTTTTCCGAAATAAAAACATTTATTATAACTTTTATTTATATAATTAGACACAAGAATCTTATTAGGACAGAAAAAAACTAGCGTTTTTATTCAATAATTAATAGCCTTACTCATTAAAACATTTATAATGTAATAGAGATTGATTATATTGTTGTGCAGACAATTTTACACGAACCAAGGTTTAACTATAGTGGTTAGTTTTCCTAGTTCTGCCACTCTCTTAATAATAAAAATACCTTAAAATTTTAATGAGTAATTCGACATAGGTAAACTTTATTTGATTTATAAATATGTAATGGGCCTTCAAATAATTTTACATCAGCTCTTGGGAGATAAATAATACAAATAAATAAATATATAAATATACAAATATATAAATTAGTTTTCTATTCGGAGTATTTCAATTTTTTATATGAGGAAAGATGTGCTCTCAGAGTTAGTAAAATTGCTAATAATAGAACGTCCCTCTTTCGTTTAAATTTCCTTCCCTCTTATAATATTTCTCAATTCTACTGCACAAGATATAAAAAGAAACCATATTTCCATTTACTATTAAAATTGATAGTAGATGGTTATTTTTACTAAGTACAAAATTTCGGTCAGAAGATTTAGTTATTAGTTGAATATTACCAAGTGGTAAAATAAAATTTATTTCAATTGAATTTCTCCCACGGTTTTTTTTTATTTTTAAATATAATATATTTTATTTACATTTTTAAATATAATAACCATTTTTTCGTTTATTTCATATTTATAATTTAAGACCGAAAGAATTAAATTAAAGAATTTATTATTTAAATTATTTTTTTTTTTTTTATAGCATTCTTGATGGATTGTAAGAGCGGGAGTTGTTCGGAAGGAGCGGTCAACTCAAGATGCAAAGAGCTGGATGAAGCAATGGTCGAGAAGTAGCTCGTCACATATAGCGTCCCCCGTTCTTTATAAGTAATTTCCTAAGTTATCTTGTAACCATGATCAGCAAAAATAAATATAATTTTATTTAATGAAATTAAAAAGGATTTTTATTTGATAAACAACTCCTTGTCAGACAACCACGTCAACCTTTGGAGAAGAGAGATATATGTCTCTTATTTTTAATGAGACAGAATTAATATATATACTAAGTATAACCATCTCAGGGTGGCATCCCATTTTATTATTCAAATATTATTCAGATCAAATGATAGGCTGCATCAACCCAGGTTAGTACAAGCATTTTATCTTCCCCCCTACTATAACCCTTTATCATATGATAAATATTAACCCGTTATGATATAATAATATTAACAGCACCCATTTCTTCACAGAATCATTAGACAACATTATCATATCTATAGCTGTTTCTCGAGAATTATTCTTTCTATATAGTTGCATATAAATGCACCTTCGCATCCTCTAATATCAATCCATACTGGATTTAGGTACAGAGTGATGGTTATTTTGACAGATGGGAGAGAGGGACTATAACTACGAGAGCCCACACACTAGCACGGCGGTCCTCCACCGTATTGATTAACGCCAGCTCTAGCAATCAACTTGTTCCACCTCTAGGGCTTGCTAAATTAGTTCACCTCCGCCGGGGCATTATCTCTCCTAGCCGGCCGGGTTCGTGTCCTGGCCTCCCATAGCTAACGTGCTCGAAAATATGTTGGCCAACCGTATAAATCAATATACAAATATTTATCATCATCTTCTAAACATATTTCCTAGCTTATTATCGAAATTTCAATCCCGGAACTTAAAAAATCAGGCCTTTGTGATTAAATAAAGTCTGAAAGCACGTTTTTGACTCGAGATTCATTTTCAAAATTTTACTCTTAAGGAAGTTGTCCGAATTTCTGAATAGATGAAATCTGTTGGAGATAAGTCTGGCGAAAAAAGTGGGTGTGGGAGAACTTCGTAACTCACCTCATTTCTTCACTGTCTGGCGTTTAAGTGTAAGACTATAGGACCATTTCGATCAACAGATGCAGGTTGTCCAAGTTTTAACTCTTTCTTTCCTTGGTCAGATTTGATGGCTTACTAAGCAATATTCATTCATTTGTAGGGATAGTTAAGATTATAAAAAGAGAGGATTAATAACACCTCATTACAATGTGTAAACACAATCATAGTAAACAACAGAAACCCACTTTGAATTTAACAAATAACAGAATAGTACCTAATAAATAGGGCATCAGCAATCTGGAATATATTATAAAATCCGACAACTTTTGTACAAAAAAGTTTAGATATGTCTATTAGTGAGGGAAACACTGCGCTTATATCTGAGAAAAGTCTACTGAGTTCGGATTATTGATAAGCACTTCATGATTTATTGGTATGTGTTATGATAAATTTGTTGAAATCGTATTGATATAAAATACTGACTTTTTATGCAATATCCAGGCCGTTATTAATATTTTATAAAACAAACATTTACTAATAGAAGTTAGATTTTGTTCAATTTTCCTCTTTCATTTTGGACATATATATATTGGTTTATAAATGAATATGCAAATAAACTAACTTCTCCATCAGTTCTTCGACAATAGGTCGGCACATTGAAAGCAGAAGACAAAAGGGACTTGATACAATGCCGTTTCCAGGCCAGCTTGGGTCCTCAGTGTATAAAACCTGCGAGCTTAAATATTAACCTTGCTATACAATTTTTATTATTCAGCTAAACGGTGACGCTGTTATTCAAATGTCCTGTCTGGCGGTGTTTTCAATCTAGTTCGAATTATTTTTAAAAAGGAAAACGAAACTGGAAAAATCTCTTTTATCCATGTAACATAAGGGTGGAATTAAGTTGTTTTTTTTGTGCGCTGTTCATACTTGTTTGTGCGCAACATAATTTATTAGTCACATTTTGAATGTGAACATTTGTTGTAAATTCAACAGAAATTAATATCATGCACCCCATGTTTTTCAGCATATAATGAATTTTTTTTTTTTTTGGTTCAAGTCTCTATTCCTATTTCATAACTATTCAATATTATTTTGCGAAAATTTGGTATAATCTTTTGAAGAATAAATACATCTATAAATATTCATAAGACAGATAGGTGATCGAAGGAGCAAAATTTAACATCATGTAAAAAAAACTGTAATTCATGATTTCTTTATAGATTTCAAATTAGCCTTCTTTACTTTAAATTATTTTTTAACGAAATAAACACTACAAAAATCATAAAAAAATATTATAATATAGATTTCAAGATTATTTTTTTTTTCTTGAGCTATTACTATTTTCTCCAAAATTATGCGATAGGCAAAAGTTGCCTAAAGAGACCAATATTATCCGAAACTATACATTGATGTATGATACTTTAATGTTATTCTGAAAGCCGACTTATTGGCCCAAATATTAGAGCCATCAAGAGGGCTAGTTCCTCCGGGTAGAAATCAGCTACTACTTTTGTAGTGGTTGCACCAAAACCTTAGCTATAATGATAATAAATTTACATTTACTGAACCCAGATTATTTATTCCTCCAAATCTGAAATCAGGTGATGGTACCCAGGTTATGGACGGTCCAAATTTTAATGGTAGAACTGGTACGTCTTCACCATTTTAGAATTAAGTTTTACAACATAGTGGCTAAAAAGTGAACAAAGTGAGTGTGTCAATAAATTATCCCATCATGCATATAAATAACGCATAAGGTATGTGCTAAAACTAATAAATAAACGTTGTTAATTCATTTAAAGTTATCAAAGGGATACTGAAGACTGATTTGTTCAGTAAAACGTCCACTTTACCAGAAATCAGTTTACTAACTAGATGAATGCAATTACTCGAGGAGGCGCTTATTTATTAGTAGGAGTCAGTTGGGATACATAACAACCCCACCCTAAGGGATTGGGTATTGGATACATAACGTCGTTTCCTCTTGCCCTAGCTCCGGGCAGGTTCACTTAGTGTCAAGCCCAAACTTCATTATCTTCCGACAGCTGAGTGGTAAATCGACCTTTTTGTCTGAGCTTGGGCAGGAGTAATCAGTGCTACCAGACTAGACAATCCACAGCCTCCCATAAAATATCAAATTACAACATGAATGAATAACCCCTTTATTAGTTTTAAATCTGCGATTTCTTAAATAAGGTATGAAAATTAACGCTATCAAGAGTAAAGTGTCCATAGCCTCTTGAAAGGATGAATGATACGTACAGCTCTACTGCAATCGCGAAAAAATGAGAAAGCACTAATGACTGGGAACAACTATCAGCAAGTCGGGAAAGATAGAAAAAGAAATTTCAAACAGAATAGTTAAAGCTAACCAAGTTTATTATCAGATTTGTGACACTATTGTTGGCAAAAGAGAGGTAAGTAAGAAAGTTGAACTCCATATTTGTAAAGCGGTATTTCTTCCTACCTTGATGTGCGAATGTGAGAGTTGGGTCGCAATGGGCAAGCATATAAGCCGAATTACCGCTGTGGAAATGAAATACCTTCGCAGAGTCGCAGGTAAAACAAGAAAAGACCGGGTAAGAAATATAAGAATAAGGGAAGACTCGGGAATCTTTGCATTAAAAGACACTTTTGCCGAATGACCAGGATCGAGAGCCAAGGAAGGTGTTCGAGGCTTGACCTAAAGGGACAAAATCAAGAAACACGTATAGGGAATATGTTCACAAGTTGGAAGATGAAAGAGGTAAACTCTGGAGCAGATGAAGCTGTTGACACGAGACCGGACTTGGAAAGAAGAGAAGAAGAAAAATTCTGAAATAAATGGTTAATATATTTATTATTGTGAGAGAATATTAGCTTCGTAATTATCTCACTGATAAAATATTATTTTTTTAACCCCATGGTGATCAACCTCATAAATAGAAAGGATTGACATTAGTGTAATATAACAATAATTAAGTAGCAAAACAATGTTTACAATTGGATCTACTTTTTTGTTCAGTTTATTCTTTTTATATTTTTTAGTGTCTTCACCTGAATTAAAGGCCGCTAGAGATTTCGGAAAGGAATTAAATGTGTTCCACTTAGTCCATGGTAATATTCCCAATAAAAGGTGTGACTAAATTTTTGATTGTTTTGAATTTTGGAATGTCGTTACCAATTTTAATTAGTCAATGTTGAGATCAGAAGAATTGGACAATAAGTAATCCTAAATATAAAAGCAAATAGTTTGGATATATTGCTTAGACATTATTCGTTATATTAAGCCTGGAGTATCTAAACACTATGCCATTGTTAATAATGACAGGAAGCACATTTTACACTGACACACTAAAAAGATGTATTTGCTAGATAGTGTAGCCAATGCTATAGGACAGTGCTAATTAGGTCCAGATCCGTGGGTAATGGCTTTTCGGGGTCGGCAGCGCACTAGGGCCTATATTTCCTTTTCTCGAGAAGACCGTCCCTTCACCAAACCTCTGGGTGGATGTTGAGATCCTAGAAAACCACAATACGATTCTCGATAATCACCTACGACCGATTCTTATGCGTTGCATGTAGTAGGCCAATTCTCGCTTCTAGGCCAACGGCTTTGGAAGAAAGTGATTCCGCTAGAACCATGCTATTTTTCACATTATTAATCACTTTTTCCCTAATAAAGAGCACCAAATTTATAAAGGCTAGATGGGCCAACAGAATAAATAATTACCTCACAGCTGTTTTCACACTTTGCAAGAATGTTTCATACAGTATGTACGAAACTTGTGTAAAGTGTAAGACAGAGCCAAGCTAAGCATACCCAGGTCACTGCTGAGCTACCCTGCTTCCTGACAAAAAGTTTAATAAATATATTTCTATAGAAAATGATGATGAAAATTTTAGAATTCATTTTAAATTAAATAGGCCGTGGTAAAATATTTTATTTTATTTGAATTGTCCCTCCTAATATATTTTGTTGTAATTGGTATAATTTGTTACTTGGGTATCTAAGTTGTATAGACTGTACTGTTTCTTAGACAACGGTTGTGCAGGGAGGCCTAGATCACAAACATCCGCCAGGTTTTTCCCCAATTAAGGGTACCCACTTCATTAAGAAGAATAGAAGTCATTAAACGGCAATAACCATCATCAATCATTACCTACTATTACTTCCTTAAGGATAACTTAGAAATAAAAAAAATAAAAAAAAGATCAATTGACTTGTAACAGTTATCAGCGTAAATAAAGATTACCACAACATCCCATGGCCTAGTACGTAGTACAGACTGTACTGTTTATAGGAAAATGGTTGTACAGAGAGATGATTTGTTCAAAACCACGCTCATCTGTCAGGTTCCCCCCCTATTACCTGTTTTGCAGATTGTGTAAAAAATGGTATTGTTTTATATCATCTATCATAATAATCCGGTTACACCAGAAATCTTAAATTTATCAGTCAACCCCTTCATCTACAAATGTTTTTCAAATTAAATTTCAATGTTTCTTTTTCAATATTTTGTATAAAATTGTAACTACGTTATACTTTCCTCCAATACTATATCAATTATATGATTCATTTCTGACATTATAATGTATGAGCCACAAGGGGTTCTCCAGATCTCACTTATATAAAATTTTATAATAATTGAGTTGATTAATTTGTTAATTAATTTCGTTGATCAGGATAATTATCAGAGTTGAGTATTATACACGAGTAATATACTATCTAAAAGCACATATATATTCAATTAATTCCCTCATCTGTGGCATCCAAAGAGACTTATACAAAAAACATGTAATGAGCGTTAGGTATTGAAACCCTTTAGCGAAGGATTAGTGGGCTAAGGTGGGCTCGGAGCAATCTCAGCCCGCTTCAATTTGCATTTATATAAATATTTGCCGGGTGTAGGGCAAAGGGAACGGGGGGGGGGCGCTCCACAGCCCTATTAATTATTTCCCTGCCCCGCCCGGACCGAACTCAACGCGCTCTCTCGATAGTGTCATTGTACTCTTCCTTAACTGCTAGCTAGTGTCCTCATCAAGTAATGGCTTCTCCTCAGAACAAACTTTGTTCCTTCCAGATTAATCAGTGTGGTGAAGTGATATGTGGAGTCCTCACACACGAAGCGACAATTTCAGACTGAGTTTTCGATTATAACAAAATACTAAAAGTGATTCAACCAACCTTCAAATATAGGAGATTTTTAATATGCAGTAAAAGTAAAGAGAGACGAAATACCACACATAAAGTTAATGAATTAAAAATTAAAATGGTACAAAGAATACAATTTAAAAAAAAAGGAAGATAATTGAGATAGGAAAATTATTACAAAATGATCAAAAAAGTATGAAAAAATTAAAATATTGAGACAACAATGAAGCATAGGAATTTTTTAAGACAGGTTAAAAGTGGCGATAGAAGGAATAAGGTGGCCGAAATTAAAAGATTAGTTGGTATAATAATACAAAGATTACAATTATAAAAAAGGAGATTGATGTGAAAGTGGAAAAGTGCAAATTGTAAGATTAACTCAAAATTATAAAGAAATCCTGAACTTTATAGATAAATAAACTAGAAAAAATATCAAATAACAAGTCTGTTACAGTATTTTTGAAATAAATTCGTTTAAAATTATTACAAACAATGAGTCCAAATCATTGGAACCGAAGTATGTTCCTTAAAATATAATTTAAAAAAAAAATTGAATTTGTGACTATTATTATATTGTAAGAAGATAACTGACCCTTCATCATGTTGGAAAAAACTCCGGTAAATAAAAACTTTAATTTATTATCGTATTTATTATTATTATGTATCGTGTTGGTAAAGGTTTCTGGTACAGGTTGGTTATTTACTTTTAATTAAATAAATATCTAGATCAAATTACTTGAATAGGATTGTCGTATTAGATAACCTTAAGAAAATCTGTTAAACTTCAACAACTCGTTCCTTAGTATCACAAGGTTGTATGTTACAAAATTTAAAAATCAGAGATTTTGATATATAAATAATATTCTATTGGTTGAAAACTGTACCTACTCTTAGATCTTCAAAATGTCAAAAAATCTCGACAGCGATATTAGATATTATGGAGTGATAGCTGTGATCCACAAGACCGCAATAGTATGGTGAACTTTCCATTGCTCCTATTCTGTAAATACGTCCAAATTTGAATATAATCACAATGAAAATTTTCGTAATCGGGCATTCAGGAGGTGCAATTGAACGGAGCTTGAGACAATCGCAATATTTCTCTATCTCACTTTTGAAAGTATTATTAAAACTGAATACGAAAAAGCATTACATAATACTTGAAATAAGAGTCCAAGATTTTTCGGATCTCAACTAATATTTTTCCAAAATGCAGTAGTTTATGCATGTAGTTCTGCTTTCAAAAGTCGTATCCCTATAATTCAGTAAATCGTTTTAATAAGTGAAGTACTGAACGCCCTCTGAATCTCACAAAACTGTTGATTGTGAGGCAAGGAAACCTGAGAAAATACGTGACAGAAGAAAGTGAAGGAATGCCTCTGATTAATAAAATTAATGATATAATAGCTGACCTTCACCAAAGTAAGGTAGATAATCTCTGAAGTCCGTGTATAAGTGTATGCCGGGATTGGATTGATAATTTTATAAAAATTACTTTTGCCAAAATATGTAAACATTTGAAGAGAAAGTAAACTTATCCATAGACATATATAAGTTCTATGTTACCTTATCATAATTATTGTTGAGTTACAAAGTTCTATGTCATTATATTTCTTCCATAAATATTACCATTCTTTCATTTTTCATTTACAGTTTTCACGGGATTCTTTTTCTGCTGTTCAATGTCACCCTTCTGCATCTTTAATATTCCATCACCTAAAGAATCCATTGGTCAGAATCTTTGACATTGTTTTTCTCATTTTCAAAAATGTGTATTATAAAGCTTTGTATTACTAAGGTAGCGAACTGTTATTAATAAAATATTTTCTAAATGACTAATTCTCGGAGTAAATTTATAAGTTATCTGTAATCAATGAAGTTTTTTTATTATTTTATATTTATTATTAGATAAAATCCAACAGGATAAATCCCAAAATGCTAAGGCTCAAGTCTCTGGAATAATGTAAAAATCAACCAGTCAAGATTTCACCGATTCAGGCACCTTCAGGACCCAAACTAAAAAAAAATCTTTTAAATATTTTATTTGAAAAGAAAAGATATGACCAGGACCGGGACTCGAACCCGGGTCTCCCTCGTATCCGTCGTGGAACTTAGCCACCTCAGCCATCCTTGTTCGCTTCTCGGTCAGACATATCCTTTCTTTTCACTGATCCTATATCTCCGTGTTCTCGCAATTTCGCGATGTATATGAGGATTATAAATCATAATAATATATAATGAGGATTACAATAAACAAAATATAACAAGATCAAAATAAAAGTAATGTTTAATTAACATTCTCCCCGTGTATACATCGCAAAATTGCGAGAACACGGAGATTTAGGACCAGTGAAAAGAAAGGATATTTGTGGCCGAGAAGCGAATCAGGATGGCTGAGGTGGCTAAGTACCACGACGGATAAGTGGGAGACCCGGGTTCGAGTCCCAGTCCTGGACATATCTTTTCTTTTCAATTTTTCTTTTTTAAATATAACATATAACAATAAAATGAAATAAAAGAAAAATCACAGAAAAATAAGACAGAACACATCACATAAACGGACTCGTCAAATAGAGAAAGCAACCTTGCTCCAAGTTCTTCCACAAACAAATCCATTAGAAACATGAATATTTATCCATAAAAATAGTCATTATGTTGCATCCTTATTATGTAGTAAAGTTGCTTTTCTGTTAAAACGCAAATCTTTAATGTTTTTAAAAATACATTGTAATAAGTTCAATAGCAGTTTACATGTAATTTGATTGTTCTAATTTTAACAACATTGTTTTGTAAAATAATAAAAATTATAATGTTAGAAATAAATCATATTAATGATATAGTATCGGAGGAAAGTATAACGTTGTTACAATTTTATACAAAATATTGAAAAAGAAACATTGAAATTTAATTTGAAAAACATTTGTAGATGAAGGGGTTGACTGATAAATTTAAGATTTCTGGTGTAACCGGATTATTATGATAGATGATATAAAACAATACCATTTTTTACACAATAAAAAATACCATACGGTATTGTTTTAAAACCACACCAAAACACCAGATTTTATATGAATAAAATAAATTATCATACAAACTTACAAGATTCGAACGTTACAAAAGATAGTAAAGTGTTAGAACTACCGAACTGAAGTTCAGGTTTAAATGATAGCCGGGAATCCCCTCAGCCTAAGTATCTCCAAGTCCCCTAAATCTTAGTTGGGGTCGAGTGTCTATCACTCTCGTCCCTAAATATCTCTTGTCGGCCAGCCCTTAAGAGAAATAGCCCTACAGATTGGAAGGAAACGGATTCACCGAAATGATTTATTGATAACAGATTGTTCGCATGCTCTATTACCGATACATTCAGAGCTCCTTTTGACTTCTTAAAATAGACCATTAATGACTACAAATAAATACAAGTGTAATAATAAAATAAACTAAAAAACAAGCTTTAATCCTACTAATATCATAAATGCCAAAGTTTGTATGTTTGTCTCTCTTTCACGCATAAACTACTGAACGGATTTGGATGAAACTTGACAGTAATATAGGTTATACATCAGAATAACACATAGGCTATAGCAAGCTCGGATTTAGGGGGGCGCAATCGGGCACGTGCCCCCCAGACAGTTTTTGTGTGCTGTGGAGATCCATTATAGTACATAATTAAAGGCAAATCACATGATAATAGTTGTTAACATAACAGAAAGAATATGAGTAAAACTATTGTTTTGATATCCTACTAATATTATAAATGCGAAAGTTTCTCTCTCTTTCACGCAAAACCTGCTGAACGGATTTGGATGAAACTTTACAGTGATATAGGTTATTCATCAAAATAACACATAGGCTACAGCAAGGGCGGATTTATAGGGCGGGCACAGGGACAGGTGCCCCCCAGACAGTTTTTTGTGTGCTGTAGAGAATCCATTATAGTACATAATTAAAGGCAAATCAGGAACTTAGCATCTTGAAATTTGCAGATAGGTTGTTTGTATAATTTAAGAAAGAAATTTGGATAATTTCACCCCCAAGGGTTTCACGCTTAATATAATAGGGGTTCAACTGAAATTTTGGATGTACGAGTAACTTAAAGTTAAAAAAAATTAAACTATTTATTTACAATGATCTGTTACGAAACTTTATGTGGCAGACCAAATTCCACGCGTGCAAAGCCGCGACGAAAAGCTAGTAGGAAATGAAACTAAAAAGTAAAAAACATTTTTTTAAGTTTAAATAAGAACAGAGGGATGAACAAAAAAATTCAAAATTTTCATAGAAAAACTGTTGGGTGCTTTTTAAGATATTTTCACAATGACTCTACTTTTACCTATAATGTTTTGAGCGTGGTCTTGGACAAATTAACACTCCGCACAACCGTTGTTCCAGAAAAAGTTCAGAATCTATCATATAATTAGCCCAAGAACCTACATGGGTTGTAGTGGTGATGTTTATATTTATATTACATAATTAATAATTTATAATGAGAACTGTTATAATTTAATCTTTTTAGAGATAGTAAGATATTAGAAGTTATCCATTAGGGAATGATAGTAGGTAATGATTGAACCTTGGTCTTTTTCCTGCTGATCCAACTCCTGACGATTAAAGAAGATATAGCATGGCTATTAAAGTAACAAATAGTGCCCCTTACATTCTAAGTTCCTCTAGAGGGACGGCACCTTGTGAAAGCTATTGCCATTTAATGACTTCTTTAGAAGAATTAAACCCCAGCAGTGGCCTCTTAAGGAAGAATAATACATTAAAGAGGAGATTTTAGGCTTCATTCTGCTCGAAATGATCCTTACAACTTTCTCATTTGGATTTGTGAATTTATTTTAATTTGATTTTTTTAATAAATCATTAAGCCGATAGTGAATTAGGCACTGTTATAAAAATGGTCAAATGATTTAGCAAAATCTAGATTGAAACCATTCTTGAATGAAAGTTCTTCAAGCATAGAAAAGTTAATTGAGGCTTGATTTGAAGGAAGAAATTCTATTTATTGTCATGGATAATCTTACTAATATTATAAGTGTGAAAGTTTGTTTGTCTCTCTTTCACGCATAAACTACTGAACGGATTTGGATGAAACTTGACAGTAATATAGGTTATACATCAGAATAACACATAGGCTATAGCAAGCTCGGATTTAGGGGGGTGCACTCGGGCACGTGCCCCCCTGTCAGTTTTTTAGTTACTGTGGAAAATCCATTATAGGACATGATTAAAGGTAAATCACATGATAATAGTTGTTAAAATAACAGAAAGAAGATGAGTGAAACTATTTGTTTTGATATCCTACTAATCTTACTAATATTATAAGTGTGAAAGTTTGTATGTTTGTCTCTCTTTCACGCATAAACTACTGAACGGATTTGGATGGAACTTTACAGTAATATAGGTTATACATCAGAATTACAAATAGGCTATAACAAAGGCGGATTTAGGGGAGGGGGACGCATAGGGGCCCGTGCCCCCCCCCCCGACATGTGTTTAGGTACTGTGGGGTATCCATTATAGTACATAATTAAAGGCAAATCACATGATAATAGTGGTTAAAATAAAAGAAAGAACATTGTTTTGATATCCTACTAATATTATAAATGCGAATGTTTGTATTTATGTTTGTTACTCATTCACGCAAAAAATACTGAACGGATTTGGATGAAAATTATCGAGTAAAATAGGTTATACATCATAGGCTACAGCAAGGGCAGATTTATGTGTGGGCACGGGGGCATGTGTCCCTCTAGTTAAAGTACATAATTAAATGCAAATCAGGAACTTAGCATCTTGAAATTTGTAGATAGGTTCTTTGCATAGTTTAAAAAAGAAATTTGGATAATTCCACCCCATGGGTTTCCCCTTTAATATAATAGAGGTTCAAAGGTTGTATAGAATCCGTCAGTTTTGAAGTTAGACTTCTGAAATTTTGGATGTACGAGAAAATTATATTTTAAAAAATGATTAAATTATTTATTTTAAATGATTTTTCTCGAAACTTTATGTGGCAGACCAAATTCCACGCGAGGGAAGCCGCGGGCATAAGCTAGTATAACATAGATAAACAAAGAGACATTCTAATACAAACTAGATTAAATGATAACTATGGACTATCATTATAACATATCAACTAACATAGTGAATACTCTCTTGTATACTTAAAAAACCTGTACCGCCACAACCCATGAACGGGTCTGGGGTGCAGTACATGTTAGATGCTGTATTGTTTCATGGACAACAGTTGTGCAGGGTGGTGATTTGTCCTTTTATATACACCAATCCATACTACTCTCTACTCATACTATCCTATCTACCTTCTTCTCCCTGTCTGTCTTACAATATTTTAGTGGTGGAATATACACAGAAGATGGGTCAAGAAAATTTACATTGCTGACAAAAGAAAGCAATGACGTTCTTGGGTTAAAAAACATAATATAAACAAATTGCCTTAGGACATCGAACTATTCGATAACTCTAATATAGATCATTTCAGAAAAATATGAAAAATAGGAGTTTCATCATAACAGTGAGATAATAATTATTAAGAGGCATAGAAATATTGAAATATCCTGAATATTATCACACTCTTAAAATTTGTATTAGTTATCATAAAAGAAATACCCGGTACCATAAACAATAAAAAATTGAACAATTACTTGTTAACTAAAAGAAAAGAAAAGAAACGTTTAAATCAAGTCGTCTCAAAAGTGATTTTGTAAAGTTTGATTACTTTTGTAAAGTTTGATAATTTTGTATAATTATTTATATATTTTATACTAGCTTATGCCCGCGGCTTCGCTCGCGTGAAATTTGGTCTCCCACATAATGTTTCGTTTAAGTTCATTTTAAATAAATAATTTAATTATTTTTTTTTAAATATAAGTTACTCGTTCATCCAAAATTTCAGATGTCTAACTTCAAAACTGACGGATTCTATACAACTTTTGAACCCCTATTATATTAAAGGGGAAACCCTTGGGGTGGAATTATCCAAATTTCTTTCTTAAACTATACAAAGAACCTATCTACAAATTTCAAGATGCTAAGTTCCTGATTTGCCTTTAATTATGTACTATAACGGGGGGGGGATATGCCAACGTCCCCCCACATAAATCTGCCCTTGCTGTAGCCTATGATGTATAACCTATTTTACTCAATAAGTTTCATCCAAATCCGTTCAGTAGTTTTTGCGTGAATGAGTAACAAACATAAATACAAACATTCGCATTTATAATGTTAATAGGATATCAAAACAATAGTTTCACTCATGTTCTTTCTGTTATTTTACCCACTATTATCGTGTGATTTGCCTTTAATTATGTACTACAATGAATTCTCCACAGTACCTAAAAACTGTCGGGAGGGGGGCACGTTCCCCCGTGCGCCTCCCCCCCCTAAATCCGCGCTTGCTATAGCGTATGTGTTATTCTGATGTATAACCTACAATACTGTAAAGTTTCATCCAAGTCTGTTAAGTAATTTTTGCGTGAATGAGTAACAAACATAAATACAAACATTCGCATTTATAATGTTAATAGGATATCAAAACAATAGTTTCACTCATGTTCTTTCTGTTATTTTACCCACTATTATCGTGTAATTTGCCTTTAATTATGTACTATAATGAATTCTCCACAGTACCTAAAAACTGTCGGGAGGGGGAGGGCACGGGCCCCTATGCGTCCCCCTCCCCTAAATCCGCCTTTGTTATAGCCTATGTGTAATTCTGATGTATAACCTATAATACTGTAAAGTTTCATCATAATCTGTTAAGTAGTTTTTGCGTGAAAGAGAGACAAACATACAAACTTTCACATTTATAATATTAGTAAGATTTAAACTACTATCATTCCTTTATATGAAAAAAACTAAAATATACTTATATTTTCTCTTGAATAAGCTGATAATTTACAGTTAGGGTTGTCTCTTGCATGAGACGAAACCCACATTTTTACATTTTGAAGGGGCGAATAATTAAAATAAATTTGAAAAAAATAAAAGTCTATATTCAGAAAAATAAAAACACTTGTATGTGAAATAATAAATAATCACTGCACTGCAGGTTACAAAAAGAAAATGATTAAATCAAAGGAAATAATTATACTTGAATAAAGTTCTCATTAGACGCTGAGTAATAGTCTTTCAAAGCCCAGTCACTTGTTTACACACCACGTTTTTTGTTCACCAACTCTCGGCAGGTTATGTACATGGTTATGTCAGTGTTGCTAAAAAATATTGCTAATAAATTAATTGTTTAATCACTGGCTGTGCTGGGTGTGACCTTCCCCAGTGACAGGTCAGGTTATGTTTGTGGTGTTACAACATCATATTAAAATATAAAATTCATTAATAAAACATGTAAGGAGGTAATAGTCGTTATGGAAATAAAGGATATACGGTGATTATTGAATAATTTTGTGGTAAATATTAAAGGTCCGATATATAAATCTAGGCAGCACTTCGGAGACAAAACTTAATTCTTTTTAATGGTACAACACGATAATTATTAATAAGTAAAATTATTGAATAATTATTGTGTCTTATGCAATACTAAGGAACGAGGTAGCTCTGTATTATTTGGTACCTGTGTGTAGAGCTTTGAAGTTCAAGGGTTCAAATCCTGCTGTGCTTGATAAATTATTTAATCCCCTAACAGCCATGGATGGGATCCTGTGGGATTTGCGGACCCTTTCGGGGTCCTATATAAAGCGGGCAGTCTTAATTGGAGGAAAACCTAGCGGTTTACTGTGATCTCGGCCAAACCACCTCCCTGCTTAACCTTTGACTTAGACCAGAGGTTTCCAAGTCTTTTCGTAACGAAGCCCCCTCCCATTGAAGTGAAAGCCACCCACGCCTCCCTTACACAAGAAATTGTATGGACATAAGACAAAAACAACAAGTATTAGATATAACAGAGTATTGAAAATAAAACATTTAGGTTTACTGTCACAAGATACATTATAAGTTTCAATTTAAGACAAAGAAGTACTGATAAGACAATTTAATGTGAGAGAAGTGAGAATTTTTGCCTCCAATATTCTTAATATGCTTCTACTATATATCTCTTTTATTATTATCTATTGTTTCTATTATATGTTTAATATGTTTCTACTATATGTAATATGTTTCTATTATTATTATTATCTATTGTTTCTAATTCTATTATTATTATTATCTATTGTTTCTATTATATGTTTAATATGTTTCTACGATATGTAATATGTTTCTATTATTATTGTCTATTGTTTCTATTAAGTAGTTGTAATTATCTAGATAATGTAAATATGTATATTTTCTAGTGGTGAGGGCAATAATAACCATTTGTAGTTGTTTGCCCTTAAAAATAAAACAAACAAACAAGACAGATCTGAAGGCTTTGGATGTGCATAGATAGAGAAGATTTGCTGTTGCCGAATGTAGCAAGCTGATGAGGCCACGATCTTACATGAACTCTAATCCCAGTATGTCAGAGAGTGATAAAATAAGAAAATATTATAAATATTCATCAGTCCGTAATTATCTGTCATTCTTTACACTACATTAAGACATTAGTTCACTTATACTCAGGCTTGTTGAATACTTGCATAAAAATTACCTGAACATATTGTCAAGTATGCTGGTATGGATGGCTGAGTGTTATTCTCTATCTGTGAATTATTATTAATTATTAATCCAAAATTCTCTTTCTTCACGAATCCCGAAAAATGCAGATGGTACTTCTTATTTCTCACT
Source organism: Arma custos (assembly GCA_037127475.1). Lineage (NCBI taxonomy): Eukaryota > Metazoa > Arthropoda > Insecta > Hemiptera > Pentatomidae > Arma > Arma custos. The sequence continues at coordinate 89,046,158 of CM073762.1, forward strand.
ACTCTTAATCTTAATAACTGTAGAGAATGATGAGTGAACTACAAAGACAGTATGAGATAAGAGAAACAACCTCATCGGCTGGAATGAAGGTGGAGGAGCTGAGCTGGCCAATTACATTGCGTCTTCATAACTCTTAAATATTTGGCGAGCTAATTAGCCGGAGCTAATGAAACAGGGACCGCGTGCAAAGAATATCCTTTACTGTCTTCAAGAATTTCGGCTTCTCTTTCTCCTTCGTTCCTCCTTCTATATATCTTCATCCTGGCTCGGCGACATATTGTCCTCTCAACAGATTACCTCGGATTTAATATACTCTAGCCTTTAATCTCCGCAGCTTCAATTTATAAAAGTGCCTGTACGTTAAGTAAATAATAGTTTTAACTTAATTTTATTTTATTTATTTTGCAATTATTAATACTGAATTAAAAGTAGTAAGTATGCCGTGTGGACTGAAGGGTCGGTCCTTCATTATATTGGGCGGGTTCATATGAAATGTCCCTTTTTATTATTTCTAAAATTCAAAGGGGAATTAGTGGACTTCTGTTGACTACAATGTTTATATTTATAGATTGTAATGCACTGCAATTAATCCTCTCTTTTTTTTTACAATATTTACGATCACTAAAATTGAACAAATAATGTTTGGTATGCCACCTAATAAGACCATGGAAACAAGCGATTTTTTTGTGAGCATAAACTTGGACACTCGGAGGCCCCGAATGCAAGGAACATTAGCACCTCGTTCAGGAAAGGGTGAGGAGTGGAGTGGTGTGTAGAGTTGCCATGGAAATCCTGGCTCAAATCCCGCTGCAGGCCAAGACTTTTATTTAGTCTGTTTGCGGCGGGAGATGGATCATATGGGATCTAGGACCCTCCTGGGGCTCACACTGCTTCTATAAAATAATAAAAATTGGGTACCCAACATAAGGGGGAAAAAATCTGGCGGTTGAGCTTGACCTAGGACAAGTCACCTCCTTGCAGAACCGTTGTCCATGAAAAAGTACAGTCTCTACCAGGTACTGAACCCCAGGCCCGTTGTAGTGGTACAGGTTTTTTTTCAGGAAAGGGTGGTGTAGCGAACGATCCATTTGTCGTTGGTTTGAGAAATTTTCAGCTGGTGACGTAGATAAATTCATAAATAAATGGATAATTCTTTCATAAGTTTTACTCAGAGCAGAAACCATGATATCCACATCGCTCTCCAGGTTTATCTACATAATACAACAAAAAATTATCAGAAAACGATCTGCATTGGTTAATCGGAAGGGAACTAACTATACTCTTACACAAGGCCAGATCTCTTGTATCACAACCGACAGTGAAGAAACTAAACCAGTTGGGTCACCAAGTCCTCCCATACCCCCCTTATTCTCCATACTTATCTATAACAGTTTTCCAAATGTTCAGAAATTCGGATAATGGTAATTTTTTTTTAATGATTCTCAAATAGAAAAAACATTTTCAGACTTTATATTATCACAAAACCCTGAATGTTTCAGTTTTGGGATTGAAATTTGATAGCACGCTGGGAAAACTGTAGAAAAAATGGGGGTAAATTTTGAATAAAAATTTCAAATTTTTTTTTTAAATAAATAAGAATACAAATTTTACTAAATAACCTCTGAAGGAGGTAGTTTCGTATGAGCCGATGAAATAAAATAGTTCAGGAAGTTTCCATCATCTATCAGCCGATTTCTTCTTTTTGTTCAATATATATATATATCAAACAATTTACAATAAACTGATACTCAATTTAAATTCCAAACACTAGTAAAGTTGTTTTAAGCTTAATATTTCGCTTAAATCTCTGAAGGTGAACTGTAAATTCTCAATCGAGTAAGGTCGTAGAGAAAATTACGAGGCGATAGATTAAGCAATGGGGACCCGGAGGAACTTGTTGATAAGAGCTGAGCTAAAGGGAACTGGCCTTTCTGAGTAGCAACTAGTTAGAACTTCGATATGGTCAGGATTATTGCAGCTACTCAATCTGGCGAGTTTCCTATGAGTTTATGATCATAGCCTTTTAGAAAATGGCTGAGGGTTATCGTTAACTAAACGAACGATTTCACATTAGTCGATAACATAATAGTTTTGCAAACTATATTTATTTATATATAACATAGTAAAATTAGAATAATATTGAGTAATGTTGAAACTGAACTCCTCTAGTAAACATAGATTTACCACTATTTGAAGCCTGCCTATTTGAAGTATTTTACAAAATTACAAAATGTTACAAAATTATTCTTTCGGCTTATAAATATACTAGCTGTGCCCGTGACTTCGTCCGGGTGGAATAGTGAATTTGGGCAGAATTTTAAATTTTTTAGGCTAATTAATTTGCAAATAAAATACATACATACATTAAAATAAGGGTTTTACTGCAAATACACGTTTTGATACACCTGAGCATGCCACATAGAGTTGCCCATGGGAAAAACATTTTTTTTTTCTAAATGAACACCTGCAACTTTAAGCATCTGTCCTTGAGCTTTGTTTATTGTTATTCCAAATGCTGTTTTCATGAGAAACTGTATTCAACCCCTATCCTCTTTCCTACCACTGAACACAGGAGTGGAACAGGGCTCCAGTATTTCCCCACTCCTTTTCAACTGTTACATTAATGACCTTCCCAAATCAATCCTTCACTGTTCCCACCATTTGTACGCCGATGATTCCCAGATCTATTTGTCCTTTCCTCCGTCTGAGATAATAGCAGCATTTGCCAACATTCAAGGGGACCTAGATAGGATAAGTGCCTGGGCAAACTTGAATAAACTGTCGTTGAATGCTGCGAAAACTCAGGCCATCGTAATTGGTTCCAACATCCTTCTTAAATCTATCAAATCACTTCCCCGATTAACCTTAAATGATCACCCTATTGCCTTCAGCTCCTCTGTTAGAAACCTCGGAGTCATTTTCGACCAATCCCTCTCATGGAAACCCCACGTTGCCCAAATTTCTCGTCGAGCAATAAGCTCTCTAAAGTTATTCCACCGTTCCAAACATCTTCTAACTCTACCAATCCGTAAGCTCCTCATCACATCTTTCATCTTTCCACACTTTGACTATGTTTGTGTGGCATATGGTGGACTCTCGAACAGGCTCGAGGAGAGGTTGAGGCGGATTATGAACTGTTCGCTTCGATTTGTCTTCGATGCCCCGAGAAGGTCTCATGTGTCCCGCCGTTACGTTGAGTTAAAGTGGCTTTTTCCTTCTATCCGCAGGCTCTATTTCCTTGGTTCTTACTTATATCAAACTATCAACTCACAACATCCATCTTACATCTATAGTCTCCTACAATTCAAATCCTCTATCCAATCCCAAGGCACAAGATCTCGCCCTTCTGATCTTTATATCCGTTCCCATAGAACCAAAACTTTTGAGCGTTCCTTTCTCGCCCGTTCTATCTCTCTTTGGAACTCACTCCCACCCGATATCCGTCATGCGCCTTCTTTAACCTCATTTAAATCTAAACTTTTCCAAAATCTTCTAAATTCCCAATCAGGTGCTTTATAACCAATAAATAATTGATAGATATTTTCAAATTTATTGATTGATGAACTACTGTAAATATTCCTCACTCACAATGAAATCATTTTTTTAATTTTTTTTTATTTCTGTTACCAGATGATATCATGTATTTACTGGGTTTTTTCCATAAGCCTAGTTCTTTTTATTGTAAATTTGTCTGTTTTTTTATTTTAATTTTGCATAACTTTAATAAATAACACTAAACATATCTGTTTAGTTATTTACTTTCAGGATATTTTGTAAATAAGTTTTTACTCAGTTGTAGGCCTTTGGCCAGATAAATATTTTCTTAATTATGTTCATCTCTGTTATTCTAAAGGGACATGGTCCCAGAATAAAATTATTTTTCTATTTCTATAGTGTTAAACTGAAAAGGCAAATCAGTCGGAATTATTGAAATACGGGGAATGAAAACATTTTCTCCTTTTACCATTCCAGTCATGATTGTAGCTTTTATAATGATGTGTCCCAGATGTGTAATTTGTAGCCACATGACTGTATAGGGTATGATGTGACTTGTTCAGTGTCCATAACATTGTCTACTGAGAGGTATTCGACAACATCCCCTCCACGTCTGACATGGTTTGTTCATTTATTTGGTTAACTATCTAATTAGTCGGCACCAAAATTGCCCTTTCACGCAGCCATTCTCGATTGCCCATACTTATTTGAAGATGAGAATAGACATTATTTTTTAGATCATCTGCGTTATCGGCAATTTGACAGAACTCACTCCTCAGTGTAATCATGTCGTTACTGTCTGTTGGTATACAATCTTCTCCTATTTTTATAAGAGCAGCTGCATATTGCCCTGCTTGAGAATTATTGAGAAGTCTTATTCGCATATGTGTAGTGAGACAAAACGTTTTTACGTGTACCCATAATACAGATGCTTTCAAACACGTATTTATTCCATCTGTCGGCGTACCTCTAATAATTACCGGGAGAATCTGTCTAAAGCCACCAGCTAAAAGTACTACCATCCCTCCCATAATACCCTGGCTGCCTTTGATATCTTTCGTTGTGCGATCTAGTCATTCGATTGCTCTTTAATGGGACATTGTAGATTCAACCCAAACCAACAGCTTACACTGCTGTATCATTCTTCCGCGCTCACTGCTTTTGCCAATGTTACATACTGGAATTTCAATGGTAGTTTTAGAATTGAATGCGCTGTTCGTGCCCCACCAAGTAGCGTAGCAGCTATTCCAGAGGAAACTACTGCAACAGCAACTCCGTTACCTTTCCGGATTTGGATTAATAGTAAATTTAAAAGATAGGTTTTGCCAGTGTCTCCTGGAGCATCCAAAAAGAACCAACCTCCTTCGCCACTGGCAACTTTTTGAATAACTGTGTCAAAACTTATCTGAATTTAAAAGTGGAATGGCTTCTGTTATTTGTTGCATTAAAGAAACAGTATCATAATCTAGTTCTCGCATTAAATCACTTCTAACTTCTCCAATTCTTTGTGGTCTGCTCTTTCAAAAATCGGATAATTTTTTTCCAGTAATAGTAATCACTTAGTCTTCAACCTTTGTTAACGCGTCATTGTAAATTAAATCATTGTATGAAACATTCGTATTCTGCTCTTGTAATATGTGTAAAATATCATCCGCCATGTCATTTTTATACTTATCCAACAATTCTTGAGGGTTTGAAAGTCCACATTACATCTATATTTTATTAAATGTAAGACTACAAACCAATATTTTTCATATCTTTAGAAATTAAACCGTTAGATTTATCTTGACTATTTCTGACAATTTGGCTTCGCATACTTGCATTTTCTTTTCTCATAAGTCGACGGCACAAACGCTAAATGTAAACAGATTACTGTAATTAAAATATGTTCTATTCTAACAGAACCTTTATTAAACTATTCCTACACAGTGTCTCAATTAATATTCTACATTTCTTTACAATATGCAGAAATTATTCTATTAAAATAATGGATTAAAAATTATTTTGATACCAAATTTTTTTTAAGTTAAAACTTCTTTAGCCGGTTTAGCGACTTTTCCTAGATGGTAGGTAAGCTTGTGCAACAACATTCCCGATACTGGCGGCACCTAGTGCATAGTGTTTTACAATTTCTTCTTATCAACTACAGTTTAAGATTAGAATTTCATTTATATAAGAAAATCGTTTAATAGTTTTGAAATAGATACCAATAATGACTTAACTCATAAATAACTGCATCCACTTTTCGTTTCACACAAAAGATTGAATTGATGATTAGTAATTGTTAAAGTCTTGTTTTATGAAATAATTGAAAGTGCAAGTGATCAATGTATTGTTGAACTTTCCGATGATAGTAATTATATAAATTATAACAAAATCTATGTATATACAAATTCAAGGTACAAATAAAGTAACTATATACCTACTAATTATTATTTTAATTATATAATTAATATTTTATATTGAGCTTTTGCAGCCCATCATATATTTGATTAATAAATATACTGAAAATGTATATCATTATTATTCGGAGAGTCAACATTTGTGGAAACCAGACTCATGCTAATTTTATTAATTTACAAATTTTAAATTTAAATAATTCCGACTATTATTGATTTATAAATTTAAAAAAACAAAACAGTTATTCCAATTATCTTGAGTTTTCACTTCCGTTTTCTGCGTCTGATTACCTATTTAATTTTATTTTTTTTAGACATTTTTATGCCAAGTTATTTGATAACGCGATACTTCATGAACAAAGTTCGTAGACATGAAACATGATAGATTATAATGCGAAGATTAATTCTTAGCTAAAATGAAATGTTTTGTAGCTAAATATATTTTCTAAATGGGTTCGCTATGATTGAGCTGAAATCGATGCGAAGGTTCCCCTAACACAGCGCCCTCTCCATTGCAGCCCTTGATACGCTTTTGTCTCACATGTCAAGGGGAAACCGGTGCATTATACAGTCTCAGATATTCACTAACCATGGAGGATATGCCAGTATGGCCACCATCCCTGATATCGATTCCATCCACTGTTCCTCGATTCCTGGTTCCCTCAAAACAATCGGTTAATACTTTGACCAAAACGTTATTGGGAAAATAACATCCGATAGAGATACGCCCTCAGATAAAATTTAATTGAATAAAAACCAGTAAAAGATGTATAAAAAAAAAAACTACAATATGTGTTTCATCGGCTGTTAGTGATGTTCGTGGTAATTAATTGTGGTATTCATAGTACATCTAACTCCGAAAAGGAAATTATTTAAGTTTAGTATTTATTTAAGAAAAGTACTCCAAAACGGAATTAGTTTAAGGTATTTAATTAGGTTATTAATTTATGTTTTAAGACCATAATTTTCACCGAAATCGACTGATACTTGTTTGTAAACTTGTTGTTTCGCGGCAGCAACATACTCAAGACTGGCATGGAATGAAGATTAGAATTCGATTGATACAAAAACAATATAATATTTAATAAATAAAAAGGTATAATAGGGTAGATATAATACTTAATAAATAAAAAGGTAGTTTAATAGTTGCGAAACTCGTACTGATAATAACTTAAAACATTAATAACTAGTTGAACTTTTTGTTTCTCCTCAAAGATTTTATTTTTCACAGTTAAATGTCTTGTATAATGTTCCTAATGGATGTAAATACACAAGAATTTGGGTGATATGAATAATATAACTGTACACTAATTATTATTTCTATTAAGTTGTATTTTGTATATACAGCATGCAAAGCATTATATAGCATGTAATATAATGCATCTCCTCTCTTCTATGCATCGTTATTTGTTTTTGTTGATCGAAAAATTGAAAATGTATGTAATTATCCCTCGGAGTGCCAATAGATGTGAAAACCAGACTAATGTTAAAAATTAAAATTTATAAATTTTGACATTTAAATAATTCAGACTATAATTAATTCACATAACAGCACAGTTATACCTAAGTTTTATAAATTTTATTTTAACATTCAATTTTTATTTTTCATTCAGAAGAATATTTTTTTTGATTTTAGGTGCGCCAATTACTTTTACTTTGTTAAAAAGTACCTGTTTTTATGTATTTACTATAATTAAATTAAAATACCAGTTACTTTTAAATACTATCGTGACCACTAATGAATAGTAGATGATAATATGAGACATATCTATAAGTTATTAATATATTTATAATAAGTTGTAATATATTTATTATAAAAACAATGAAATAATATAGTTGACTGATTGACAATTGACGAAGAATGGAATTGAAGAATAAATATAACGCTGAGCTGCCCTGCTGTTTGCTCCATATTCAAATCCGGCTGTGGCAAAGAAATTATTTAATCTGTTAGCAGCTGTGGTTGGACCCCATAGGATCTTACGACCCTCCTGGAGCTCGCTAAGCCTATATAAAGTGGGTACCCATCACCCACCTCTCTTGTCAACCTTTATCCTTGAAACAGAACAGTCTCTACTACCATAGTACTGAGTCCAAAAACCTTCAAGGGGTTTGTATAGTAGGAGAGAGAGAGTGTGTGTATTGAAGATGTACCTGAGCGAATTAACTGGCTGTGAGTTCAAACCCCAGATTCCTCAGGCATTGGATTACCCTTCCCCAGGTATGTGAAACCCGTCAATCAACCGTAGAGAATTCACGAGAACCGGAAGCTGTGCATAAAATACACTGAAATACTATCGCACGTGCACTTCAGATCTTAATCGGAATCTTGAGGGGTGTCTAATAATGCACTGTGGTGTGTAACAGGAACGGTCTATTTTGGTCAAAGAAATATAGGTGTTCGTGCTTAGACTGCCAGTGTAACATCCAAGGTAATAAATATATGTCCGTATGAAGACCGCGTAGTGTGGCAAAATATTTCCAGTAATGAATATTATTTCTAATGGCAAATCTAAATTCCATTATTTTTCTGTAATTCCATAGAATTTCTTTTCATCAACGATTCCATAGGGATACGATTTAACCTAGATGAATATCATCAACCACGCCTTTCCTCAATCAAGGGTGCTCACTTCATATAGTAACCTCAACTTAGTACTGAATTATCAACGGGTATAGATCATATGATCTTACATCAAAAGCTTTAGGTGTTCTAGAGCCCCATCATTCATGATGGGTTCACACTCTGCCTAGGCTTATCAAACGCCAAGTGCAAACACAAACATGTTTAAGAGGGGCATGAAGACTTAGCCAACTGAACTATCCACATGTTACTTCCACATCCACTTGTTGCTACTTCTACACGCTACTTCGGACTGTTATAAATTGTGTCGGCTGTTTATTATTATTCAAATATTTATAATTTTTTTAATAAATATAATACATACAATACATATAATCTATATATGTAAATAATTTTGAGAGCACACTATGGAAAAGGAGCCAAACCCAAACATGTCAAGCCAGGCAAAACTACCCTTGTATAATATTATTCTCTTGTACTATTCTGTTGTATATTTATGTTGCATTTGGTATTGTATTTTCTATTGTATACTGTATTGTATTTCTTGTTGTATTTTGTATTGTTTTAAATTTGTATCTTCTTTATTGTATTGTATTTTTCCGTTTTATTTTATATTGTGTTTTCTGTTGGGTATTTTCCGTATTTTAATGTATTTTCTGTTGTACCTATATTACTTTGCATTTTTGAATTGTATTAGTATGTTGTAGTTTTTATTGTATTCTTCTTCTTTACCCTCAACAACGGCAAGAACTTACTTTTTAAATTCGATTGCCATTACAGCTACCTTTGAAGAATAAAAACTTACTTAATTCTTATGTTTTATGTTCTTTTTTGAGCCAATAATTAATCACAACATTATTGATACTTTAAATACACTTCCAAGAAGACAATCTCTGACTAACTTCATTGCTTTGCTCGGGTAATAAGGCATATTATCCCTACATAATCTGTCTGTGTAATGTAATTTTTTTTATCACGTACTGGCCACTAAGGACCACGTGAATATCATTGGTTTGGCTTCTTTGGGAGTCTTGATTTTCTTTCTTCACTTCTCAGCTAATGTACTTTATAATATAGAAATTATAAATATAAAAACAAAACCAAATATTTCTTTATATACGAATTTATTATCTTGCACGTTAGATAACACAGGCCAACGATGAAAAAACTTTTTTAATGAAAATACCTTATTCTTATGTTGTTTAGGTTGCTGAATCCAAATATGATGCTTAAAAAGTTGTATCACCCACCATTTATTCACATTTTATAGTTAAATTCATGAAATAAAGAAATATTTTTAGAATTTAACAGCTTTTTCATAGTTAAGATAACATGAAAAAATAGGTCTAATGAACAAAGATGATGTTGGCAGCACTGCTGAAACACATGCTAAACAGCTGATGTTTTGTTTATTTTCAACATAACCTCACTTTTACGTTTCCTGTACATGTGCTCAGTGCAATGTCTCATCGCGGCTGTAAAAACTCTGCTGACAGTTTTTGTTATATTTGTGGTGAGTTTGTTATTAAAAAGCACCAAAGAAACATTACAGACTTTGTGAAAAAGGTTTATCTAGCATACTTTGGAACCAAACTTGGAGACCAGGATAAACCTTGGGCACCGCATAAGGTATGTTATGTATGTGTTGAAGACCTCAGGAAATGGTCAAAAAAAGAGAAAAAACACTTTAAATTTGCTGTTCCCATGATATGGAGGGAACCAAAAAATCATTCCGATGACTGTTACTTTTGCAGTGTAGATATTACTGGTCATAACTCTAAGAACAAGAAGGTAATAAGCTACCCTAACCTTCCGTCCGCCATCCGACCAGTAGGGCACGGTGTAGATTTGCCAATCCCGGAACCACCAGAGGACTTAAATTCTATTGAAACAGAAGTATTTTCTGATGTACAGTCGGAGTTAGATGAACACGATGAAGAATTCCAATGTGTTACAGAAAATGTAGAGCCTAAATTGTTCACTCAGGTCGAGCTTAATGACTTAGTTAGGGATCTGGGCTTAACAAAAGAAAAAGCTGAACTGCTTGGCTCTAGGCTAAAAGAAAAGAACTTGCTGGCGGCTGGAACCAGCATTCATGTGTATAGGAACAGAGAACAACAGATTGATGAGCCTGAAAGTTCACTTTTTGAGCAGCCACCTCGATTACTTCCCGGAAAATTTAGGAGATGTTAGTGAGGAGCAAGGTGAGCGTTTTCACCAGGACGTTAAAGTGATGGAAAAACGTTACCAGGGCCGCTGGAATACCAACATGATGGGGGATTACTGTTGGTCACTTCACCGGGAAGTTCAGCAAGCTATTCATCGCAGGAAAAGCTACACAAGAAGCTTCAAGGAAAAAAGGGAAAGAAAATATAAACCAATTCCAGTTGACAAGTGAACCTTGTATCATCACATAAAATTACTATTCCAAGTATTTTACTGTAAATACAAACCATTTTTACGATTCTACAGTGTTTCATTGATTTCCCTATATACTGTAAATGGGTATTAGACTATATAATAAAATACATTTTGCTTGGAAACTAAGGGTGATACATAAAAACTACGAGCAGATTTGGATTCAGCACATAAAAATCTATCAATATCAGCTATTAAAATTAAAAAAGTTTTCAAAAAGGTTTTTTTTGTTGGCCTGTGTAATTGCACTGGATTAGGCAGCGTCTTCGGTGAAACCCATCGATATTCCAACCCATTTACACAAAATCTCGACAAATTATATACCTCTAAACCTACCTGATGAATCACTCTATCTATTGGTGAAAATCGCATGAAAATCCGTGCAGTAGTTATTGAGTTTACCGCGAACAAACGCGGCCGAGGATTTTGTTTTATAATATGTATGGATTAAAGATATTTTCAATTTCACGTAAATTGAATTTCGTTATCTTATCAAGGAAATAAAGTTGTGTAACACGGATGAGAGATTTAGACTAAGTAAAGCCGTTAGTGATAAGACGATAAGAAAGTGGGAGTCTGTAGGAAGAAATCGGATGTACCTTCATTTACTCGGTCCAGGAAAGAAACGAAGCGGAAAACACTGATCTCGAAGAAAAGGCTGTAAGAACGAACTCGGGCGTTTAGCTTTTATTTAATTTTCATGATGGCTACAGGAAATAGCTCTGATCCATTAAGAGTAGTCATAATAAAATATTGGTGGAAATCTCGTAATAAAATATACACTCTATGATTTCCATTTCTTGCGATTGAAATGGTGATGAGCTCACATTGTAATCAAACTCCATACCAAAACGGTATTTTCTAGAACCGTTTGTTCATTGGGGTTTAGTTATTTATAAAACAACAATGCATATCTAACTAAATAATATAGCCAATAAACATTTTTTTTTTTAGAAGAGTGTAAAATTGTCTGTGGGTGCAGTAAAACGTATTTTGTTTAATTTATTGACTTCATCCCCTGACCATTTTACACTCTTATTAGATATATCCAGTCAACCATTCCCACATCATTAAATCTATTAAATAAATATCTCAAAAATTGGGATCTACAGTGCCTGGGAGGCACCCAGCCTCCAAGAGGTTATCATTTAAAAGGGGGAAAAACCTGGCGGTTGAGCGTGATCTCGCATAAATCACATCTATGTACAACCGCCGTCAGTAGTTTATATCCCGTACTGAACCCAAGACCCTTCATGGATTGTAGTTTTACAGGTTTATATTATCTCAAATAGTAATTTCTACAATTTAAATGATAAATAAACAATTCAATCGTAAAAATTGTTTCTCCATTAAAAATAGCATTTTTCACTAATCAAGAACCATTATTATTATTAGCACCTATACATTTAAATGCTACAGTAACTAAGCTGACGACCTACGCTAAGCCCTTTGAACGTTGAGCAGACAGTGGCACTAACCCTTAGGAAGGGCTGTTAGACAAGACTACGGCTGTAATGGAGGGAGCTATTGTGTTAGCTCGGACAACAGGCTCGTTAGCCCGCCCATAAACCTGTCTTCTTCTTTCAGCCACACTTCACAGCTAATCGCCCTCTAGTTGATCTCCGGGCCCTTAACGAGGGCCAAACCGCCGGCCAATAGCCCTTTAGCGATAACCGCAACGCCGGAAATTTTTAATTATTACAACTCAGGCATAAAATATTGAGTATGGGCTTGGGAAACAATTGAAATAGAGCACAGTTCGATCATAAGTAAAAAAATATATATATTTCAGGAGGCGATTTCGTACTTATTAGTTCGGTGTATGCAATAGTTGACCATAATTATAAACAATGAGAAGATATGGAGAATGCTGAGCGTAGCTCACAAATGTGTTCTATATGTACATTCGTCATGATTTTCAGAACCTCAGGGTCCCTGGAAAAGAGATAGAAAGGAGAGAACAGGTCCGAAATGAAGATGATTAAAGTGGCAGGGGAAATCAGAGAAACGAGATCCGAAAATGAACAATTAGGTTAGGGTATATTCTAAAATATTTGGGGTAGTTAGGGTCAGTGTCCAATCCTCGTTAAATCTGAAACTCTTAAGATGATTTAGACACATCATTTCAATAAATAAAAATAAATAAAAACGTGGGGATTGAATGAGGCATTCGGGATCAAAAGCGTAAAACTCTAAATTACAAAACGTTTTCACTAGCATAGTCAAGCAATTCTTAATGCTCCCCAAATTCCAGATTCAGAACCGAACTAAAACCATGTGAAATAAGGCGGCAAAGTGACGTGTTAGACAAAATTGATTGACTAAACGAAGAAGTCTAGAAACTTAGGAGTTATCCGCTTTTCATCCTGAACGCCTTATTCAATCCCCGCCTTTTCTTTTTTTCATTTATTCCAGGAGCTACCCAAACCACCTTAAGGGTTTTTCTATTGGCTATATTTTCAAATTGGACCTAAATGTTCAGTTCCAGATCTTGTCTCTCTGATCAAGCCTTAAACTTTTGTTATCACTTCAACTTTTGTAATCTAAAAATTATTTGGATTCGACCTTGTCTTTGCGCCTTGAAGACAATGCTCAAAGGATTCTCTATGACCTGATTCAAAACAAAAATAATTTCTATCCTCATTCTGCTCGTTTTCTATCAGACAGTCTGCTATCCATGAACTTCATTAATTTGGGAATTGTTTCATCGAAGTTCTTGGAGATTGTTTCCTGCATGGACATTTCTTCCTTCCTAATAAAATTTTCTACACCTGAATGAGTCCCTTCAGAAACAGCACCGCTGTCTTCCGGCAGCTACTTGAGGTGAAATACATTGCAAGAAAATAAGTACAGTCAAAATAAACAAGAAGTTATTCTAATTAGCTGTATTTAATCTCTTATCTACATTTTTAATTTTTTTATTATTCTTAGTATTTTTTTTATTGTTTGATATGCGTATTATCATTATATTGTCTTGTTTCTTTTCGTAGCTGTTGTCCTTTAACTTTGCTTCAGTAGTTGTATTTTGCCCTTGGTGGTGGTATATACTTTTGCATCTAAGAAGGGCATACTCTTATTGAAATACTAATATTTTAATAATTTATTAAGTTTTTTAAAGATAAGGTTTACTATTCTTTTTTATTTATTCTTTTTTAGCTTCTCGTCTTCATAGATACCAAGTCGATATTTCTGGAAATTATTATAAACGAATGGCTTAAGCCACCCTCCAACCTCAGTTATCTGCCTGCAGACCGCAGCACCCGGGCCGAGGTTTTAGAAAAGTGTGCTTGAGAATAAATGAACAATTTAGGATAAAGTTTACTAATCCTCTTTACCTACGTCCTAATCCTTCACTGTGACTTGTCGGTCCCAGGATTAGGACCGGAATGGAACAAAACATTGTTTAGCAAAACAATCGGCTTGTTACTCAAAGTTAACAGCAGTTGAATGTAAGAAGTGTAAAACCAAATAAATATTTCATTCGGACCGTGAATATCTTATATCACGTGCATATATGTTCCTGTTGTACCAATGAGGATGAAAAACAGGAATCCGTTTAGTCAAGATTCAGAAAAAGCAGAAAAATTAAAGTAATAATTACATTTGCATAACCCTCCAAAGTTCCATTAAAATAGGTAGAATAGAATAGAAAAGTAACATTATTCTGGGACTATAACAAGCCTTTAGAAGAACAAATATGAACAGAAAAAGAAACATTAATATTAATATTTATCTGGCCAGAAGGCACATGTTACAAAAAAAAAATTAAAAGGTATGTACTTAAATTTGTATTTTTGACTGTACGTCCAACCAGCATCCCCATTGTTAATTTCAATTACTAAAGAATTTTTATAGAACATAAAAAATGTATGCTGTAAGATACAATTACCTGTTTCTACTAACAGAAAACTTTCACATCGTTCACTGGCATATATTATACGTTAGAAACAGTACTTCTGATGAATCAGTAGCACTTAATAGAATGTGGAAGTAATATTGTCGATTTTTAGTTCTACATGGTTAACCCACCTTGGCTTTTTTTACAGTTATAATAAATTGAAGGCGTTTTATCTGCTAGCGAGAAGAATTATGTGATCGGGCATTCGAGGCAAGCGTGAAATTGGAGAGAATTAATTATAAACTACGGAGTCAAAGCTTTCTATATCAAAAATGATATAAGGCTCATGTACCATGACAACTTTTTCTATTCTATGACTCATCACACGCCTGGTCACGTTCAAAATATGTATTTTATAATGGTATATATTATTTCAATTTACTTGGACTTATTGCATCATCTGTTTATCGCAGAGTCATTTCTCCAGCCCCAGTGAATAAACTTATTCACCGTAAGTAAGTTTGAATACTGGCGCCAAACTTAGTCATCTGACGCAGACGTCAGATAACCTACAGTGACAGCTGTGAGCGGAGCTTAAAATGGAGATTCGTAGCTGAATCGCTCGTGTAAATAATTGTTTAAATTAAGTTAATTCTGAATTTCGACAATTTTGTTGATTCAGGTTCGTAATTAAAGATACCTGGAGTTATTTAGTTAGTTATAAGTTTGTAAATATGTTTTTAATTACAGTTCTAACTGCATCCACACGGGCTGTTATTCAATTCACCTCCTTGGTTAAGTCGTTGAATTTGTGACTTACATTCATTATTATACTTATTAGTGAACAAACTTATACCCTAACAATTGTTAAGTCGAAGTTGTCCCGAATTAGTTAACTGTATTGAGAGAAGCGGAATCGTGCCGCTTTCGTAGTTTTTAGCATGAAATGGAGTTATTGCTACATTATAAATGCCTCCATAGCTACTTACATACTAGAAGTTACCTGTGACCTTAGATTTATTATTAATTTTATTATTAATTTACAAAAGGTTATCTAGATATTAGAAACACATTAAGGGCGAAATAAGACTTGACAATTTATTCTCCGGAGCAGCGAATTTATCTGGAACCTAGACGTGGCCGCCCACATTTCCTTTCCCATCCACATCCCCAAACAGAAGTTATTTTTTGCGTGGCATCGTCCTCCATTTTTGTCATAAGTCTAGCCAATCTTAGCCTAACTATTCTTATACGACGCACCACGTCTGGCTTCTGATAGATTTTGATTCAACTCTGCATTTTGCCTGAGTCTGAATTTATTACCAACTATTGTAGCTCCAAACATACTGTTAAATATTTTCGTTTCGAAGAGCAATGGACTGTTTGCATCTGACCTGAAGAGGGCCAGGTTTCTTGTGAATATGTTAATATATGCCTAATAAGAGTCCTTTCCATAATAGTTCTCCGGGAAAATATTTGATTAATACAAGACCTACCACTCATAAATCCACATGGTACATTCCTACCACTCCCTGGGCATGGAAAATAATCTGTGGTATATCAAATTGGAGAAAATCAGCAAAGAGAAAAAATCCGGGAATATAAATATATTGGCAGATGGCTCACTAAGGAAGCTCCAACAAAGAAATAACAGAAAAAATAGTAAGAGGCAGACAAATTATTGGTTGTCTTAAGTCTGTTCTGTGGAGTAAGCAAGTTAACCTCCAAACAAAAAAAAATGATGTTCCAATATATTATTGAAAATGTTATCCTCTACGGATCCGAAACGTGGACACCGAAAAAGGAGGAAAGGATGTTGTTGGCCATGAATATGGATTTCTGGAGAAGCTGTACTGCCATTTTCAGAATTCAACACGTCCCCAATAGCACAATAAGGCAACTGATACACAGTTGAAACAAGTAGACTAAAATGGTATGGCCAATTGAATAGCAGAGGAACGGTGACTAAAAACAAACTCGTACCTATTGCCCGACGGAAAGGAGAAAAAGAGAACGACCCAAGTAGAAATGTTTGTAGGATGTGGAGGAGAGCATGACAGGGGGTCTTAGAGGAGGAGACTGGCTGGACCGAGATCTGTGGCGAAAACTTGTAACTGAAAAACCACTAAGTTGTACAAAAGTTGTTAAAAAAAAAAATATCAAGCTACTAATTGGGAAAATTCCATTTTTGTAGTTTTGTTGCGAGGGATCATGGTTTTTTTTTAAATAATTGATTGATTTGTAAAGGTCACCTGTGGTCTAGTGGTTAGCGTAACAAACTACTAAACCCAAGATCGCGGGTTCGTAGCCCGGCAGGTGGCCCTAGGATTTTTTTAAGGGAGTAAAAAATCCTTAGTTACGCCGTCCTTCGGAAGGGACGTTAAACGGGGGTGCCGAGCCTGTACGATGTCAGGTACTCGTTAAAAATCCCTATCCTAATTAAACCTGGATAGGCAAATTTTAGAGCTCCCACTGTAGCATCGTCCGATTAGCCATAGCAGCATAAAGTGACGTTAAATGAACAAACAAATCCATTTTAGTATTATATATATATATATATATATATATATATATATATATATATATATTTTCTTCTCTAGGATGGCTATTTACGTAATATATTTTACCCATAATATACTTTGTTTTCAAATTAATCTTGTTCAGTATTGTGAAATATGGAATATGAATGGTACATGAGGTATGAAGGGCTGATTGAATTTCATTGAAGTTTGTAGGTGATGTAATAGCCAGTGAGGAGAGAGATTGACGCTGGGGAGAAGAGGAGACAATATTTTGTCCGGATCGAGATAGCGACTACTGACGTGGCTCATTGTTTACCATCCTTCCGCCCTCCCGTCAGTTCTCTCCCTCAACTCAAGATAAAACAGTCTCATTCACCCCATCTCTCCTCTGGCCCTTTATCGATACCAACTTTACAAATAAATCGATCTTCTTATCAATCAAAAAATTGTGCTCCTAGAAGCATTATTTTTTTTTTTTTTAACTGCTCGACTTTATTTATTTTAGGATTTAACTGTCAAGTTAAAACAAGATAAATCTATACAATCCTAAATAGATTTCCACCCTCCAGAAGAGTAATGATTTACTCCAAGCAATGCTGACCACATACTTTAGCATGACATAACCACAAAAGTCATATAAACCTAGGCTTAGGTGATCAATAAGTTTTATGCCTCAACTTTTTTTTTTTTTTTTTTATTTTTATTTTATTGAGTTGTACAACTGTAATACATACATCTAGTACAATTGGTATAAGAGTAAATAATACATGATAGCACATGTAGAGATACTACCCACTGGCAGCACTCTAATAAAGTTCTATAATAGAAGGTCCCGAGGCCATCTTCTCTTCAGACGCCTAGGAGGATTGTCCGGGATGGAATTGGATGCAAGGATGGAAACTAGTGGGTTTGGATGGGTTTGAAGTTTATTGTGGAATGATAGGTATCTGGAATGGGCTAAATCGGTAACATATGGAACGTTAAGGTCATTATGGATGGTTTTATTTGTGACAAAATAAGGAGCGTTTAGGATTTTGCGAAGGATTTTGGATTGCAAGGATTGGATACGAGAGGAATTCGATGGTTTGGTGGAGCCCCATAGTTCAATTCCATAAGTCCATATAGGCCTTATAACAGTCACATAAATAAGTCTTTTGTAATTGATCTGAAGCTTTGAGCGCTTATCTAATATGTGTTGAAGTAGTCGGAAACGTCTAGCTGTTTCTTGTCTTTTCAGTCTTGTGTGAGGGTTCCAAGTAAGACGCTTGTCTAAGTTGAGTCCCAGGTAGCGAATCTGTTCAACAGGGATAAGTGGAGTACTATTAAAGAATACAGTAGGACAGGAAGTCAAGGGTTTTCGACGAAGGGTAAAGGTAATTTGATGGGACTTGCTGGGATTGATTTTAATTCTCCAATTCCGACACCATTCTTCGAGGCTTGATAGGTGTAATTGAAGAGATTGGGATGCAATATATGGGTCGTTATTAACAGATAACACACATGTGTCATCAGCATACGTGGAGATGAAGGTGTTAGGATGGGTTGGAATGTCAGCTGTATATACTGTGTAAAGGATAGGACCGAGGATGCTACCTTGAGGAACGCCAGCAGACTGGGAATAGAGGGATGAGTAGGAACCTTTATGACTTACTTTAAATGTTCTGCCAGTTAGAAAGGAGCGAATGATTAAAAAGTATGTAGGAGGAAGGAATTGTCGGAGTTTGTAAAGGAGACCTGGGTGCCAGACTCGATCAAAAGCCTGTTCTACATCGAGAAAGGCTCCCGTACAGTACAATCTACGCTCCAATGCAGAGGAGACAACATCCACCACACGATGACATTGCTGGATAGTGGAGTGGGATGTTCGGAAACCAAACTGGTGGTCTGGGATTATGCGGTTACTATCTAGGATGGGATAAATACGTTTTAGAATGAGTTTTTCGAGGATCTTGCCCATTATGGGTAAAAGGGAGATAGGACGATAAGAGGATGGGAGTTCTGGAGGCTTTTTGGATTTTGGGATCATTTTTACTATAGATAGTTTCCATGTATCAGGAAAATAGGTAGTACGGATTACAGAATTATATATGTATGTGAGGAATAGGATAGCTTTTCGAGGAAGGGATTTTAGGATGTGAGCTGTAATAAGGTCATGTCCAGGAGCTTTACGGGAAGGTAAACTATGAATAATATTGGATATTTCTGACGGATGAAAAGCCTTAGGTGGGAGAGACATTTGGAGTGGGATATCCAGTTCTGCTTCAATACGCTCAATGTGAATAGGGTTGAGAATATCAGGGTGTGGATTAAAGGTTTTGAAGAGGTGTTGGGCGTATATGTGAGATTTTTCTTCATCAGATCTGGACCAAGTTTGATTTTCAGTAAGGAGAGGATGATTAAAATCTTTGAATTTAAGGATCTTTTTGGCGGTCGTCCATAGTGATTTGTTAGTAGTCGTAAGATTTTCAGTCACACTAAGTAAATTTTGGATTTTGAAGTTTCTAATCTCCGTTTTCAGTTTGTTAGTCAGTTGGGTGTAATACGTTTTATCTGATGGGTAACGAGTCCTATGCCACTTAGATCTTGCTCTGCGTTTTTCGCTTAGCAAGATGCGAAGGTGCTGTGGCAGGTTAGTCTGTTGTGTGATATTATTTCTGTTTATGGTAGTGTTATCTCTTATACTTTGTGTTATTGTTGCTGTAAGTATTTCTATTGCGCTGTCAATGTCTTGTTTAGTTTTGAGTGGAATCCGTAAGTCTAGTTTGCTTTCCAAATCGTTATTAAATTGCTCCCAGTTAATTCGTCCTGTAATCAATGAAGGAGAGGAGGGCTTAGGAATGAAGGTTGAGTGTAATGAGAGCAGAACTGGACTGTGGTCTGAGGAGAGGTCATCCAGGGATTTGATTAATACATGGGAAGGAGAAATCTGGGATGTGACAAATATATCCAGGATATCAGGGCGTTTTTTCAGGGAAGTTGGCCAATAGGTAGGATTCGAGGGAGAGAGAATTGAATAACTACGAGAAGTGGAGACATGAGACAGGATGTTGCCACGAGGGTTGGATGTTCGGCAACCCCATCGTTGGTGTTTAGCGTTGTAGTCTCCTCCAGCAATAAAGCGTGATCCGAGGGATTGGAACAAGGATTCTAGTTGGTTATAGGATAGAGAATTGCCAGGAGGACAGTATACAGCTGATAATGTAAGATGGAAGGGACGAGTTGATATTATGATAGAGGTTGCTTGGATAACCTCATTTGGAGTAGAGGGAATAAGGGAATGTGGAATGGATTTATGGATAAGGATGCAAGAGCCGGCGTGGGAAGTGTTGTCTGGGTGGTCAGATCTATAAGTGATATAGTCGCGTATGTAAAAATATGAACGTTTAGTGAAGTGAGTTTCAGTAAGTAGGGCAATGTCAATCTGATTGTCATGTAGAAATATGTCAAGTTCGTCTCGGCGGTTGTTTAGTCCGTTCGCATTCCATAATAGGACAGCTAGGGGCTTCACATTCATCGCGGGAAGTTGAATGGAATTTCTGTGAGGAATCTAGTGAGGAGGGTTATCAGCGGTTTGATAGTTTGTTGTAGGTCTATCAGGAAGGAAGATAGGATGGAATATATGTCGGAGGGATTATGTTCTTGGAGCGGATATGGATAAGGAGTTTGAGATGGAAAGTCAGTAGGGGTGTTGGCTGGATGCTGAGCCCGACACTGGGGACGAGGAGGTAGATCAACTTTCGTTGGTCGATGTAATGAGGGGTTTACCATGAGAGAAGGCTGTGATGGAACTGGAAGTGGGTGTTCTGGCGGAAGTTTAACACGGAGAGGTAAGTGGTGAGTAGGAATGGTATTTCGTGGAGGTTGGGACTGTGCCTTGGGGATCTGTGGCTTGGATTGAGAGGTTTGAGGTTTAGATTGAATTTTCTGAGGCATCTGGCGTCGCGGCTGCTGTAGTGTCTTGGTGTAGGCTTGAGAGGGCGGCTTTATGTCTTCCTGTAAATCGGCGATCGTTGAGGTAGTAGGGTGATGATGGTTGGTAGATGTATGAGGCAGTTCTGGGAAATGCGATAAATTTCCAGGATCAGGAACAACATTTGTCTTCTGTTCTGTTTTTTTTTGTGTAGTATTTTGCGATCTCTGCCGATAGAGGTTTTTATAAACGATGCAACCCCTGTAGCTAGCAGGATGGTCTTCACCACAGAGTGCACATTTTGCAGGCTCCTCTTTAGGTTTCGGACATACCTCAGATGAGTGTGGGCCGGCACATTTGACGCATCTGCTCTGGTGATGGCAGTAAGCCTTTGTGTGCCCTAGGTTTTGACATTTTGTGCTGCCTCAACTTAAAAACATTTTAAAAAAAACTTTAAAGCATCAAGAATACTTGATATTATGTAAGTATTTTTTGAAGTGAAAACTTCTTTAGCCACGTTTAGCAAAAACTTGTAGATTCAGCAACATGCTCAGCACTTTTTAAGAAAAGCGTAATTGGGAATTATCACACTCACTTAAATGTTATTCAATAAAATAAAGTAGCTCATAGTAATTAAGATTTATTAAGACTATATCATCTGTTTGTGGTGTACGTTGTACGAATACATCTAACTCAGAAATGAATTATTTAACTATTTATTTAAGCGTAGTATGTATTTAAGAAAAGTGCTCCAAAACTAATTCAGTTATTAATTTTATAAATTTATGGTATGATTTCACCTTTTCGCCAAAATCAGCTGATCAAAAGTTCCACTTAATACTATAGATTTTGTACATAGTATATTCAAAAAACAGTTCTAACGAATTCAATATTAAGCGTATTTTTGTGTGTAAACTTCTTTAGAATTAAGCGACTTTTGGTAGAGGATAAACCTGTAGCTTTGCGTCAGCAACATACTCAAGACTGGCGACAATTTCCAGTGTCATACAATTTCTTTTGATCGAAAGAAAAGCCTCTTGTGTTGAGCAAAGATTTTCGAGAGATTGGACATTGCCTAAAATATTTTATACTTATGATAAAAGGGGAGATTTGAAGGATCTTCTATATCTAATGAATATTGTACATTCTGTCAAATGCAACATGATCCGATATAGAGATCGCGAAAACTAGGGCGTGTCTTGAGCAAGTGTAATACAGATTTGAATGGGAAGTAGAATATAGTGGAATGAAAATTGTATAAAGAAGAGAAAAAAATATAAGAAAAAGATGAGATTGTTGAATGCCGTGAAAGGAGGTAATAAGGAAGTGGATCTTCCTGGTCAGCTGAAAGCCTCTTAGCACAGTATAGTATTGTAAATAAATGAACAAACACCATCGATAGAGCATAGCTTAACCTCTAACGTAAGTTATGTATAGCCGTAAGTAATATTTTTGAAAAAAAAAAAAAGAAAATGAATCAGAGAACATAGCATTAAACCGTTTTTATCAATTATAGAAATTTGTTATTACTCAAGATAACGTTTATATTTCTTACCAAACTGTGCTTCTTGAATTTAAAGCTTTAAACGCTTCCCTATCTGCTGGTGATTTAGCCCTTCAATTAGCATCGACAATCAATTGACTAATAACAGCCATAATTGTATACAAATACAGTCAATTACCGTTTATTTAGATGCTATTTCACTCAATGCTATGGATAAATTTAACTAATGATCGCATTGATATGTTTAACATCAAATATTTAACTAAAACTTAAATTAATTGTTTAAATAGAGAAATGTATTCCTACTTGTTCTATTTTCACTTGTCTTGCATATCTGTTAGATTAATATCACTGCATATAATTTCACAACTATTGGTCGTGAAATTTTCAACACCCTGAAAAATTCCATTTGAACAAAAATATTAGGTTGATCGATTATGAAGAAATCAATTAAAACTAACCATGTTATTTCCAATTTTTCAATTCTAAAGAAAAAAATAATGTCCTTCTTAGAAAATAGAAAATTTATTTATGAGATGAAAATAGTTGACTGGATGATCTAATGTAAAGGAGATAGTCGGGGGGTGCAGTAAAAAAAAACAAAAAAACACTGAATAAGTAATAAACTTATAATTGTGTGCCGACGTTTCGACCTACAGTGTAGGTCATCTTCAGGGCGATTTGGGGAGCGGAATCGTGTGGTGTAACGGCTGGCTAGCAAATGACCTACACTGTAGGTCGAAACGTCGGCACACAATTATAAGTTTATTACTTATTCAGTGTTGTTTTTTTTTTACTGCACCCCCCAACTATCTCCTTTACAACAGAAAATTTATTTAATTTAACTTGAATTGAATATTTGTTTTTCTTCTAAAACCTTTAAAATAAATTCTATTAATATACCAAGGAACGTAAGGTTGACTTGCAATCAAAATCATCTGATTTATTTTACCAAACTCAACTTAATAACTGAAAACTACATTCATATCTCAATAAGAAATAATTAAACGAATGCAATTGAAAAACTCAAAGCCTTCCGCCTATAAAATACTGTAATATTAACAATGAGTGAACGTTTAACCATTTCAAACATCATCAGGTCAAATACCAAAAAAAAGTTTCACGGGTGTCACCTGTGGTGTAATGGTTAGCATAGCAAACCCCTATGGCCAAGGTCACTGGTTTTCATTCTGAAAAATGGGCCTAAGTTTTTTTACAAGGGAGTAAAAGACCCTAGGTTATGCCGTCCTTCGGAAGAGACGTATAATGGGGGTCCCGAGCCTTTGCGGTGTCAGATACTCGTAAAATACCCCTATTCTAATTATACCTGAATAGTAAAAATTTAGGATTTCCTAATCCTAGAAATTCCTAAATGTATCATCGTTCATCTAGGCATAGGAGCTTAAAGTGACGTTAATTGAATAAACGAATTCAGGTCAAAGAAGAACAGATAAAGGACATCTCACATCAACACAAATATTTTTGACCTCTTAATATAAGACATGGTGCGATTGATCTTCTCTGGTGTGAATCTTTTTGGCGTCTGTTTGAAGATGCCTGTATTACATACTACATGTTTCTCGATCCAGTATTTAAGAGACTTAAGGCTTTTTTTTTTTTTTTTTTACTTTTTCAATTTCATTACATATAAAATAAAGTTGATAAAGTTTCTATTCATGGACTTTTGCTATAACTTAGCGTATCAAGGAAATGGATGTAATTGAAATGAATTGCTGATTGAAATGGAAGAACCTTTTCAGGATTTGTGGAAATCAAAGAACGCATTGAATATGAATCTTGATAAACGTCAAGTCACAACTCGACAATTCGCTCTCTTTTCCATTATTTAATTTCTTTCAATGGAAGAGCTAGAATGAAAGAAGAGGGGGTGCCAAATTGATTTATCCCTAAAATGATTAAGATGGCCATGGTTGGACCTTTCTACCTGGATCGAATATTATTTATAGGTCTTAAATTATTCACTGCCCATAAGTCTGACTTTTAACGAATTTTTAATTAGAAAATTAATTTTGCGATTTCCAGTATATATCTATTTGCAGCCCCGATGAACAAGTTGTTAAGTCGAATTTCGTCCAGAGTGAGTAATTATGTTGAAGGGAGCATTCTCATAGTTTTCGGCTTGATATGGAGTTACAGTATAAGCCAATGCCTTATGTTAAGGCCCTTAACATTAAAAGATTAGTTATTTTTAAGTTTAATTAAATTCCCTTGTTTTGTTTTTCATTTCAATTTAATTAACCATTCTTGAAGTAAAGTTTTTTTTTTCTTTTTTTTATTTCGTATATTAATTATTGAAAGCAAGATAATTATCAGTTAAGCCTAGCAGAATATTATTTGTGTAAATAACATATGGTGTAAGTGGACAAACAAGTGCCTGTTGCCTATTCAACCAAAATTAATTGTTAATTATCAGGATTTTCTCAAATAGTAGCATATAGAAATATTTACGTCATAACATTTATGATATATTTTGTAAAGACCTATTCATTTATCTATAATTAAGGTATTCCATTTATTTTGTATTTTTTTAAATTTAATTGTTAAACCATTTGTTTATTGTGATTGAAGTAATTGTGATTTGCTTTCAATAATTTCCTTAATTTTTTTTTTTTTTACATTTAACCTTTTCAGCTAGTGATTCGGATCAGCTTGAAACGGGGTTTGAGATTTGTAATTTTGTATTCTAAATTGCCGCTCTCCCCATCACCTAATTTAGCTCCTTACTCACAACAAAAATAACACGATTCCGCTCCTCTAAGTACAAGAAATTCATTTTGGAGACAATTCGGCTTAACCTCTCATTTACTGTAGATATAAGAAGTACAGTCTAACATTCCTGAAGATGAAGATGTATGAAAAAAAAATACATACATCTCCAAAACACAGAATCTCCAAGCAGCTTTTTACGATAAGTAAATTAGTTTCATTGATTTTTCTCACTCTATATAACGTTATTATCAAATTTAAATAAATTAGTTTCATTACTTTGTTTAATATATATTCATGTTTAATTCTTTAGTTTGTAATTGGTTTTGATTATAATAAACGAGAGGAAATATTTGAGTAATTGTACATAAAACTTTATTTTGTAATTAGAATTTAGTATTCAGTTTATAGATAAATCGAAGCACCACATTAATTCATATGTCGACGAAACACGACCGCCGATTGTTTTTGTGACGATTGCTTGCAATCATTGTTTATTGGCCTTCACTCAGTGAACATTACTCATTACGAATACATTTGGGTAATTGCAATTACAGTGTTGAATTGAACTTCAGTCAATGTGAATCACTCTTTACGAGTTCTTTTGTGGCCCATTGTATAACAGTATTGTACATACTGTTCGTTCTTCATGAGCTCCTGGAATTCGTCTAGTCACCATCAACATTCTTCTACTTATACATTGGGAGTATTGACTAATTATAAAGGCCTTGTTGAGGAGAAGACGTCGGAGAGAATTTTTTTCTGTGGCAACAGAATGACTGATAATTCTGTTTCAGTGAAGGCAATTTTGACACTTACCTCCTTTTCAATGTCAACGCTTCAATTGTTCATTAGTAATAGTTTATTCTTTACAAAAGACTTTGTTTATTTCTTCTGGTTTAGACCGTGTAGATATATTTTTCGCCAACGTTTCGTCAACCATGCTGCTGACTTCCTCAGGGCTGAGATGAGAATTTTCATCTCAAGAAATTTTGTAATAATAGTGGTCGTGGAAGCCTAAAAGAATATTTAAGTTTATTCTTTGTTCTATATATTTCATTAACCATTTTTTTTAATCTCATCTATCACATTAACAGTTTATTAGCCTTTTTATATCATACATAATTTATTTACATCATAAGTGCTCAAAATACCCAGCATTTATTGAAACGGGGTCGGAGATTTACACCTGTTGGTCTTATTTCCTTTATGGTGCCACCCTCCCCAACAAGGCACATAGCTGCACGTATATCGGAATAATTTTACATTTATTTCTTCTTTTAACCGTTTCAAAAGTTATAGCTAATATGAATACTCATCTAATATGGTCCTCTTCGCATCTGCGAGCTAAATGGAACCACACATTGAAAAGAATTATCATTTCTTTTGAAACTGTCAGCCATGGGGTTTTGGTGGCAGGAGGAAATTGAAAATGGTCGGTGGTGGTAGAGAACGCTTTGCCCGCGTGTCCTCTCCACCCAACATTGAATCACATGATGCTTTTAATGCTTTTAATCACATTTCAACTGTTCGCTTCTCAATAGCAAGTTTAATTTAAGCCTCGTGAGTACTAATTATAAAGCAGGTATGAAAGCTCAATTCAATACTCGTCTTTGATCATAAAACCTCTACTTTTTCTTATTTTCAGTTTGAATATTAAACCAATTTAATGCTATTTTACCTGCTTCGATATTAAACAAGTTATACTCGTTTGGTTAGTTTCATGGTTAATGAAATGAATTGCGACAATTTTTTAATATTTACAAAACCAAATAAGAAGAGGCTGGACCAAGAGCTTTAAGGATCAAACAAGTCCAGGAAGACATTAAAAAAATGTTATCCTAAAATTTGGTTGGAGAAAACCTCAACTTTGGGGGAACTCTCAATAAATAATAAAACAAAAAACAAATAGTAGTTTTCACACAAACTCTATTTTTAAGCTCCAAATTAACTACAAAAGACTCACATACACAGCTATTCATTACTTATTAATTATACTTACTTGTTCATTGTAATAAATTTCAATACATCATATAAAAAATAAATAATATAATTTATTTTGTTACTATGCGTTCTATAGAATTCTATCCTTTCGTATTAATTTAATTTCCCAGATGAAGGCACTTAAATGATGACATGGAAAGGAATGACAATAAAGCTGCCATGGATTCACATTACCTTCTCTATTTTCAAAACAACTGTTTGTTCTCTCTAATAAAATTAATTGAACTACTTCCTATTCTAAGCTTAAAAACCTTCTTGAGTTATTATTATTTGGAATTGTAAATGAAAAGATAAATTTATCCTTATTAATGAAACATTAAAATAAGAATTATAATATCATAATATTTTTTAAAATGAAATGAAACTAAACGAAAATGAAACTTGTTCATTTATTTTAATTAAATAATAATAATAAACTTGCCCTCAGTGCATCATTTAGTGTTTCCTGGAAAAGTAATTATGAACGCATTGTATATACAAAATAATAATAAAGTATTTGATTTTAAACAAATACCAAATAATCTATCTTGTATATTAAATTATTCCTACACCCAAGTCTAAATATAATATTGTACTTACAAATTGATGGCGAAACGTTTACTACCACAAAATAAAATCAAGATACCTGTTCAATATTACCGATATTGCAGATCTTAAATAGTTTCATTTAAATTTCCTTTAGTTATATTTTTTATATTTTTTAAATTATTTTATTTTCTTTGTAATGGCTGCCATTATCATTAATATTCATTCTGTAATATATGATTTATTTGAAAATAAATTACCACCTATCTCTGGACATTGGAATATTGTCAGCAGTCTAAGTAATGCAAATATGATATATTTTTTCCAATCATAACGGGGGGATATAATAAATTATGAATAAATAAATATAAATAAAATAATGTAGAAGGGTTCAAACACGGCATAGGGAGGATATTGAATAAGCAGGGCCTAAGGGAAACCTCATTCGCCCTTTGTTGAAGCATCTGACAGGGACTGTATTTGCCTCACCTGTCTGACAGTTCCATACCACTTGCTTTTTCAACATACTTCCCTTACAAGTGTCACTATTTGAGCTGTTTGAACTTCATCGAAAGTAAGCATAAACTTAAAATTCCATTTTTTACTATTTTAGAAAGCAATAAATTATATTATATAATAAATGTTATAAAGGAATTAAAATGAATTCGAGGATACTTATTTCACTTTGCACATTAAGCATATCATTTCGTTCAGAGAGAGTACATTGTATGGAGGGAAGCGGGTACGTGTGGTTAACGTAGTTTTTTATTGAAATAGAGTCTTAATATAAGCAATAACTCTTATTGAATAGTTGAAAAAGAGTTATTATTCACTTCGAAAATAACACGATTATACTTCCTTAAGTACATGAAACTTTAATAAATTCAATTTAATCACTTATCTACCGGGACTGTAGGTACAAGTATATCATGTATACGAATAAAATGCACTTTAGATATTTAATGTTTTTATTTATTCACAGTTATATTATTATTATTATTATAGGTTGAGTAATAATCAAATATTTGCAATCAATAATAACGTCATTGTAGTCAGTAAACAAAAACTTGAAATTTATGAGTACACAATGTGAGATTTTGAAAGTGAAAAATGCTTGTTATTTTTCGAGCATGATATTTTATTTATAAATTTAAAATTAAAAGAATTTACAAATTTATTATCCTTCCTAATATTATTTAATGGTGTCAAACATGGCCGAAAACGTTAAAAATATACCAACGTGTATATTTTAAGGTAGGATACAGTATTGCCTCGTCCATTTGTTCCGGACAGGAAGAGTCTGTTGAAGAATTAAGAAGGCTATACAAAACGGAAATATTGAGCATGCACCAAATTAATATAACTGAAATGTTGGAATAACGATGGTTTAAATTGCCTTGTAAAAGCTTTTGGACTTAGTTACGATCAAGTTTTATAATGCCTGAAGTGTCTGATAAAAATGATTGATAAACCGCAATGTATGTGGTGAAGGATTGTCTTTTGGATTATGGGGTTTGATCGTTGGCCTGTGGTTAGAGGTTTATTAATATTAATTGTCTCTTCCAAGACCCAGCCTCGGCCTTCTTTAAGTATTTTTATTTAGGTATTTATTTCTCTTTATAATTCACACAATAATAATATGAACCAATGCATACATATAGAAGATCTGCTAGTAAATATATTACAAAAAAAATAACCTCGTATAGGAGATATGTGGTCCCTAAAATACATTCGGCTCTTGAAGAATTGCTTGAAATCACATGTAAATAACACGTTTGGCATTGTAATAAAGCAGTTGATATTTAATATAGCTTGCCATATTAACTGTAATCGAGCGCTTAATGTTAATAAAAGCTTTACATAATAATATTGTGTATATTAATAATAATAATAATGTATATTAAATAAATATTTATATGATGATATAAAAGTCATTGTAGTTCGAGGAAATCTTTATTGATGGCGTTTCCTTTGGTGTATCATATTTCCAATTGTAAATGATATTTACGGGTGCTGCACTACTCCAGATAGCCAGCTATAAAATCAATAACACCTCCCCAGAACATAGAATTCGCTAACGGTATCATTAAATCAAAATTGGTCAAAAAAAACTTCTCAAGTCATAAATTGAAATTTAGTGCACCTTTTTTTTATTCCACGAATTCATCATTCGTTTTTTATTTCGAATGATACGATCAGTAAATTCTAGAAATCTTGAAAGCTTATCAAAAATTCAACCACACTCTTATTATTTAATAAAGATTTGTGATCATTTTCGGAGAGCAGTTGTAAGCAGTGGATCTTGTTATGTTGAACGGTTGTGCAACCACAAAATATTGGCGAGCAACGAGTAGTATCAAAATTATCACATCCAAATAATTATTGAAGTATATGTATATCAATGATCGATTTGATTTGAAACCAATTCCTAAAACGTTAGGAGCCGGCTGATAAACTTCCGAGTGGTAGTGGGAGGGTTACGTTGAGGATGATCTTAAATATTTGGTCTTAAGCAGTAACCTGTCGATCCTGTATATTGTAAACACTGTATGGAGGTGTCTAAATCGAGCCTTCCCGTTCACTAGCCTTTTATTATTATTATTTACTTCTAGAATTTCGTCAAGCATCGATATATGCCTTTCTTTATTCTAGAAAGGAAATTTCAGCTTAGAATATTTAGCTTTCTTAAAGACGGAAAGTTCTGTAGAAGTAAAATTGAGGCTTCACACTTTTTAATAAACCTAATGTTGTCAGGGTCTAGACCAGCAAATTGAGCATAGCAGGTCATTTTTAAAATGACGAAAAATAAGGACTCTTAATTAGATACCAGGTATATATTGTGTATGTGAGTACATATATGTATATATACATATTTGTCGCAGAGATTTGGGCCCCCATCGCCCAGTCTGCTGTCCCCATAACCCTATCCCGTAAAAAAAAAAATATTTTGAAACCTAATATCAGCCTCAAGGTGAAGTGGATCTAACAGAAACACAGAACAAATGGCCAGATAAAAAATAATGCAACGATAAAACATGTAGGGAAGGAAGACAACACACATATATATATATATATATATACTGAGAAGCAAGATTCTGATGTGGTTACCTCCATACTTTCCTACATCTTTTCTCGCTACATTATTTTTTATCTGAACATTGTGTTCTTTGTTTCTTCAAATTTTTCTTATCTGACCTTGTCATCCAATTATCTGCATTGTTTCCGCAAAAATGTTTATCTATAACATTGCTTGTTTCTACTTTCACTATTTGTAAATCTGCTTAACTTTGCTGATCATATATAAGGAATATTGTAACTGAGATTTAACTTGAATCTAACACTGCTATTCTTCTGATGGGTGATTTTAACATTGGGGAAAATCAAAAATATGTCATAAAATACTGACTGTACCGGCGATTATTAAATTTACACAACAATACAGCGCATGGCCTGATTGGATCGTAACAGAACCCAAAATGGAATGTGATGTTAAGTTTATTGATTAAATGGTGACATTATATATGTACCCACGCTAGGGTCATGTTGAGTCTAATCCTGTGTACCACTTCCAGCTCTGACGTGCCAATAGTCAATTTAATTGCTCCATTTGTATCGCTCGCATTTAATATTTAGCAAATTTATTTATCCTTTACCCTCTATCCCTCGTCCGATGGTTTATTGCATAAATTAAACGAAACGTCGACAGGGCATTTCCGAAAATCCAAACATAATATACAAAATAATACTGTTTGGAAGAGTATAAAACGGTCAGGGGGTACAGTCAATAAATTACGCAAAATAAGATAGATTTATATTATCTATTCTTACGTTTCGACCTAATTTTAAGGCCATCTTCAGGGTTGAGAACAAAATATAACAGAAAAAACTATAAAAACATTGCAGTACCAAAGAAGACATAACAGTTTAGATAAACAAAAATGATAGGAATGAAAATAAATAGAAAGAGTAAAAGATAAATTTTGAAATAACTAATGAGAAATAAAAATAATGGAAAGAAATATGGAAGATAAGAAAACATTGTAAAATTACAAGAGGATGATTTAGTTATAAAGTATAATGATTATCATGTTATCATTAATATTACAAATTGTGATAAGAAAATATATATGTAAAAGACGTACACTAGACGTCTTTCATTTCATTGCGACAGATACGGTTGCCATGGTAACGGCTGTGAAAGAAGAACCGGGGAGGTTATTGTGATTTGTTTTGATTATTCAGTAATTGTGTAAATAGTGTTGAATTGTTGGCTTTAAAATGATGTTTCCTTTTTTACAATTTGGTTTTATTTCAACACATAATAAATAGAGTGTTTGAATCAATTTACATTATATATATATAAAATAGTAGAATTACAAGAAAGATGATTTTTTTACAAAACCCACACATTACACATGAATATAGCACTGTTTAATATTGATTGAACGTTTCTTAGCATAATAAAATATGAAATTAAAAACATTAAGTTTACTACACCCGGGAAAAAATAAATGGAAGAATAAAACCAAGAGATGATATAAGTATACTTCAGTTATTAATGCTCTTGCAATTTGTATTTTTTTTTTAATTTTGTAGTAATGTTTGTTATTACTATTTTTTAATAATACCACGGATTCTACAAATAATCCAGAATGAAATAATAATATTCTGTTTTGTGAAAAAAACTAGTATATAATTACATAAAATAAGTAGCTTAAAAATGTTATTTTTAAATATTTTTATTTTGAAGAGAAAAGATAAAAATATTTAATTATTAAAATAAAAATATTTAAAAATAATCACCATCAAAAGAACTATAAATAAAAATATTATTGTTTTTAAAAAATTGACTATTTTCGGATTTCTTTTTTTAATACCTTAAATAAGGCGTTGAGGATGAAAAGCGGATAACTTTATAATTTCAAAAATTTACTTTTACAAATTTTTCACTAGTTTAGTCAAGCAATTATATTTAACACAACATTTTGCCTCTTTATTTCTCACGGTTTTGCCCGGTTCAGAACCCGGAGTTTTGGAAGCATAAAGCATTGCTTCAGTAACCTAGTGAAAATGTAAATT
This sequence comes from Arma custos, assembly GCA_037127475.1. Lineage (NCBI taxonomy): Eukaryota > Metazoa > Arthropoda > Insecta > Hemiptera > Pentatomidae > Arma > Arma custos. The sequence goes on from CM073762.1 coordinate 89,079,163, forward strand.
TTTTAAATATGGTGTCATCCGCTTTTGATTATGAACGCCTCAAATGTAAAACAAGCGTTTCCCTATACTATACATATAAATTTATTCCATTAGATAATATATGATATAATTTTAATGATATTATTTATTACAATAAATTAATGATGGCAACACATAATTTATGACTGAAAAGTAACAATCTTATTATTTAATTTTAATAAAATAGTTTTTTTTTTTCGATTAAAGGAGGTTGTTTTTTTAACTATAAAATAAATTCATTATTGTATGTTTTTATTTTTAAAAATGGTTTTCGCTCAATGGAGAAATAAAGGTTTGTCAATGTTTTAGGCAGTAAGATATACACGTTTTTGTGTACTGTCAGTAACGATATCAAATAAATTAATTTTATTACTTAAGCTTTCGATATCATTTAGCAATAAACAATGTAATTGTGAAAATGTATCCAAATAGATTGAAATTGGATGAGGGATCAAACCTTCCCTCTCACGTAATACATGTACATTGAATCAAACTAGGTTTGACGCCGATAACTCCAAACTGAGTTGGTTGCCTCCGACAAATCTTGCCAAACGCAACTCTACGAGATTAGACAACACGATTATCCTGTATACGTCTTGTTTAATACCTTAAATCTCTCTCGCATATGCCTTCAACGAGAAATCACATAGACTTGACTATTTTGTATTTATATATTTTATACCATACATCATCACAAGAACTATTTTGATATGTCCACAACCTATGAATTAAAATTAGAACACTGTTCTGGATTTTAGGGTTAGTTAAAACTCAATGCATATCCACTTATGGGATATGGGAAGGAATCTTACAAATGTACATCATTTCCAATATTGGCAAGTAATCAACAATATAGGATGAGCATAATATAAATTGAAATAATTCAACTATTATCAAACATACTATGTGCTATTAAGAAGTCAAAAATCCAGACCAACAACACAATTTATAACAGGCTAGTTCAATTATTAGGCTATTACAGTTGGGAACAAGCTTCTGCTTTACAAACAGGTCCTAAAACCCGTATGGACTTATGGCATTCAGCTCTGGGGTTGTACCAAGAAAAGCAACATGCAAATAATCCAGACATTCCAAAATAAAGAGCTCAGAAGTATAGTTGATGCTCCATGGTACGTCAGAAACGATAATTTGCATAGGGACCTCAAAGTAAACTCTGTCAGAGAAGAGATTGCAAGGTTTGCGGATAGTCACAACGAAAGAATTAAAATCCACGTAAACCCAGCAATGAAGAGCATAGCTGAAGAGGCTTTGCACCAAATAAGGTGGCTTAAAAGAGTGAAGCCTAATGACTTGTTATTAAATTAAATTAAAATAAATAAATTAAAACTCCAAACAAAAGAATAATTCAACTAAATTGGGAGATTATTCAATGGGCTACATCCCACACCCGAGATTTTGCACGTGAAAGAGGAGCGACTTGTTGGGCTAGGTCAGTTTTTGCACAACAAAGTGGTTTTAGTGGGTTGGAGTCCCACACTATCTGAGGACTTTTTGGCCTCAGGTATCAATTGAGATTTCCACCTTGTAAAAAAAAATGATTAGGCTATGCGGATGATCTAGATATTGTTGCTCGCACATTCAAAACACTGAAGACAACTTTCTCATCACTGATGAAGGCGGCAGATGGATCTAAACATCAACGAAGAAAAAACTAAATATATGAGGACAGATGAATCTACAAGCAATGTAGTACAGAAGTTTATAAAAGTAGGTCCTTACAAGTACCAGAGTGTTGATAGCTTTACTTATCTCGGAAGTGTGGTTACTTCGTCAAACAATAGTTCTCAGGAAATAAAAAAGAGAGCCATCGATGCTAATAGATGTTATTTTGGACTGAGCAAGCATCTAAGGAGCTCTCTACTAGTCCTGAACTACGCCTCTGAAACTTGGACTTTATCTAAGGCCAAGGAAAAAAGAGCTGGCTGTTTTCGAAAGAATGCTGCTCCGCAGAGTTTTCGAATCTATTTGTGTAAATGGTCAACGGAGAAGGCGAACCAACCGAGAAGTGTACGAGATGTTTGGAGAGCCCGACATCATTACCTGGATGAAAATTAATAGATTAAGGTGGGCCGGCAATGTGGCCAGAATGAGTGTTGAGGATCCCGCGAAGAAGCTGCTGGAGGGAAATTTTGACAGTGCCAGAGGAAGAGTAAGATCAAGGCTCCGATGTGAAGATGGAGTGGCGCAGGATGCCAGGCGCATCTTAAACGTCCGTAACTTAAGGGCAGCTACATTAGATAGGCCGCCTGGCGAAGGCTCCTTGAGGAGGCAAAGACCCACCAGGGTTGTAGAGCCATATTGTATTGTATTATAGAACATATATATTAAACGCTATCAGGCGTGTGATGAGTCATAGAATAGGAAAAGTTTTCATGATACATGACCCCTTACCTTTTATGTTATAGAAAGCTTAGACTCTGTAGTTCATAATTAATTCCCTCCAATTTCACGCTTGCCTCGAATGCCCGATCACATAATTCTTCTCGCTAGCAGATAAAACGCCTTCAATTTATTATGACTGTCAAAAAGGCCGAGCTTGGTTAACCGCGTAGAACTAAAAATCGACAATATTGCTTGCACATTATATTACGTGCTACTGATTCATCAGAAGTATTGTTTCTAACGTGTAATAGATGTCACTGATCGATACTTTTTTGTTATTAGAAAAAGAAAATTGTATCTTATAACATACTTTTTTATGTTAATTCTAAGTCTCATCACAAGCCAAGTGTAAATTAATCGTTGATAATGAAGTCACAACATGAAAAGGATGAAATGATAAAAAATATTTCACTTTTTCATATTCACTAGATTAATTTGTATTACTTTCCTTACTACTAGTCCAGGATCCCTGGTACATTTTTGCACTTGATTACTATCGAGCTGAATCTTCGTGAATAGCTTCGTTTTGATGAGACGCCCAACAATTTCCTTTGCGAAAATTCTCGATTGTGGTAGCTACCAGAGGTAGCAAGGATAAAATATGTCGATTTGGTGATTCTATAAAAATTTATTATTAATTGGGTTTTTTTTGTTCAATCTCAAGATAATTATCTAAATAATTTGAAAAAATATTTTGTTTACAAAATGTATGGTTTCATCAAGTCAAGAGTCCCCTCCTTCCAACATGTATCGATAACGAGGTCATTAAAAATGATTACTAACCTGCTGATTTTTTAATTTTTAATTAGTTAATATTTATATAGTTTATATAGTATATTTATATAGTTTAACAGTCGTATTGTCCTACTGTTGCGTGGTACGTTATCCTTAAATTTTAGAGAATCATCAAATCGACATATTTTATCTTTGTTACCTCTGTTAGCAACCACAATCGAGAAATTTCGCAAAGGAAATTGTTGGGCGTCTCATCGAAACGAAGCTATTCACGAAGATTCAGCTTGATAGTAATCAAGTGCAAAAATGTACCAGGGATCCTGAACTATACTCTGTATTTACTCCCTCTCTTTATCTATGGGGCCCATCTTTATTTCTATCACCCATATCCCTTGGTATTTTTATTAATTACCAGGTATCATTTTAATTTGTCTGTATCTTGTATATTTAGACCTGAAGAAGACCTGGAATATGAGTCGAAATCTTATTCTATGGTCAACTAATATTATTCATTATTCTGTTATACTTCAGAATCAAATATTACAATGTTACAGATGTTTTTATAACTTTCCTTTCAATTTTAGGTTTACCATCAGACATGGTAATAGGGTTTGTTTAGGCTTTATTTTCAATCTATTCTACCAGCGTCATTGTGGCAGGTTCAGATACACATACACAACTCAATATTCTGTCGGTATTAGGTTTGAGATCCTTCAACAATGTTTTCTATATCAAGCGGTATGATATATTTACTTGTGACTCAAAAATCTGAGAGAACTCTGGAAACGGGTTAGCCAAGTATACTTTTTTATTTGGATCAGAGGCCCAAACCAAGCCAAGTGTAAAGGAATCGTTGATAATAATGTTTTCACCACATTAGAAGATTGGAATGATAAATAAAAATATTTTAATAATACGACGTGGGAAGAATATGTTACTTACCAAAGGTTTTTGGTGTTACGCGTGTCTAATGATTGTATTATATATATACATATACACACACAAACTGATCTAAAATATTACAAAAAGATATTTAACTGTCTTTTTTAGCAAGCATGATAATAACAATAGGTTTTATCCTATTCAGGCTTCATTTTCAACCCTTTATTCTCTTAAGAAGAAAATTGCCCGGGTCGAGGTCAGAAAAAAATCTCTTTAATTAGGAAAACTGTTTATTTTAAAGCCAACGTTTCGAACATTGCAGGTCTTCTTCAAGGCTTACAATTGAGGCAAGGGTTCATAGTTGACTACAAAAAAAATATTTCAACCCTTGGACCCTATATACCAATATACCTGAAGAGGGCCTGCAATGTGAATCGAAACGTTGGCTTTAAAATAAACCGTTCTCCTTATTAAAAAGAATTTTTCTGACCTCCTCACGGACCATATTTTGCCTCACATACATAAGGCCAACTAATATTACTCAAGATAATAATACAGATACAGATATACATACACTCACCATTCTGTCGGTATTAGGTTTGAGATCCGACATTTTGTATAGCAAGATGTAGATCACATTCCTTGTAACTCAAAAATTTGACAGAACTCAGGAAGTTGGTTAGCCGTTTATACTCTTTTATTTACAAGTTATGAGCCTCAACGCGATTCAAATGTAAAGAAACCGTTGACAATATTGTTCTCACAACTTGTGAAGTTTGGGATGATAACTAAAAATACTTTAGTAATGTGACGTGATATATCTACATCCCCGGTGAATAAGTCATTAAGTCAAAACTTGAGAAATGATTTTCTTCTGTTTAGGGAAGCAGAATCGTGTTATTTTCATAGCGAATAAAGAACTAAGTCAGGCATTGGCTTGAAAAGGAGTTACTGCTTTTATTACAGCTCCATTTCATGCCAAAAACTACGAGATTCCGCTCTCCTCAGTACAGCTAACACTCTACGGACAAATTTCGACTTAGCCACTTATTCACTAGACTGTAAAAATATTCTGATATACTTTCCGATAGTTCTGAATCAAATATTACACAAAGATTTCAATTTAGCCTTTTTCATTGTGTCTTTTTTATCAAGCATCGTAATCAGGACGTATTTTGTCCTCTTTAGGCTTTATTTTCAATATATTCTATTTGAGTTACGTTATGATTACTGATTGAGTTAAATATTTACACAACTGACTCTTCTATCGATATTCGGTTTGAGATTCTTCCACAATGTATTATGTATCAAGCTGTAGGATGTATTTACTTGAAACTCCAATATTTCGGATGAGAACTCTTGGCTAGCGGAGGGTTGTACTGACCGATGGGAGGCAGACAAGAGCAGGTAGAGGTTTCGGTAACGGTTTGGCCGGGCCCTCCCAGCGGGTTTATTGATTTCGACTCTGCACATATTCCAGGGAGGGGGCACCCGTCTTCTTCCTCTGTCCTCCCCCATTTACTAGCAATTTAAATTTATTACATTACACTTTACGACGTCATGAGTTTTCGTCTGGGGTATTCAGCGAATCTAAGAGCTCTTACATCATATTTTTTAAAAGAGGAAGAAAATGGTCCAGGTAGAGGTCAGAAAAATTCCCCTAGTAAGAAGAACTGTTTATTTTTAAAGCCAACGTTTTGACCCCCATTTCAGGTCTTCTTTAGGACTAAATACACAAGATACATATAAATTAAAATATACTGCGCAAAAATGAATGGGGATAATTTTTCAGTATCTACTTTACCTAGCATTTATATGATTATGGAAATTTTCACACATTACAATATTCAATGTAATTCAATAATTTCTAATAAATACTAATGTTTTTGTAATATAAATAATATTAAAATCCTAGGCAAAGTAAATACAACAAAATTAGTGGTATCACTATTCCGTTTCGCGCAGTTTATATGGTAAAGAATAACATTATATGTAGTATATTGAATTAAAATAATAATATATTTAGTAAAGAATAATAAAATATATAGCCATCTAGGGATATGAGTGATAAAAAATAAATCGAAAATGGGGAATCTTTTAGGTAGATCTAACAGTTATAATATAGATTTTATATTTAGCCCTGAAGGAGACCTGCAATGTTGGTCGAAACGATGGCTTTAAAAATAAACAGTCCTTCATACTAAGATCATTTTTTCTGACCTCCACCCGGACCAATTCCTTATATTAATTAACATATTTTTTAAGGATCCTAAATTACCCTTATTTTTCCCCCAAAAAATACAAATAATGTAAGCTTTACATAGCAGAATCCGTGAAACGAAATTGTAACTTAACGTAATCTTTTTTCATATTTGTGAGGAAAGGGTTGACTGGATATATCATAGAAGAGTGCATAGTAGTCAGGAGTTGCAGTCAGTAAATTACACAGAATTAATAAGACTTATTTTATTTCTGCCTACTTTTGGAGTCCACATTGATATCGACAGGGCTGAGAACTAAAAAAAAAAAAAGAGAAAAACCATATAAACCACGCCATACCAAATAATACATATCAGGTTATATAAACAGAATTGATAGGATCGACAAGAAATACAAAGAGAAAAAAATAAATTAAGAAAAATGGAATGAAATCTAGAAGATATAAAACAAAGATAATAATATTTTTTAGTCATTTCTTTTTTAATTTACAAAAATCATCACCACTGACTATACCACTGAAGTACACATTACAGCTAATCACCAAACAACCTTTTAGTCCCAAGGATAATGTAAGTATTTATCATAGCAATTTGACAGAGAATAAAAAAACATACCATTTTATTCATTCATTATATGAGGTGTGGAGATGCAAAAGGGATAAATCCCTATTTTTGTAATTTTTATTTTTTAAAATGTTTTTCATAAATTTAGCGTCCTTTATGCGGTGGTACCTGGTTCGCCATTCAAAACATGTCAAAGCCAATCTAATTTTTCTAAAAATAATTGTCTGAAATAAATAATCATTTCATAATAACTTAAATTATGCATATGTTTTTGATTCCTGAAAAAAATTTAATTTGGCTTTATCCCTTATGCATCTCAACGCCTCATATAATGTATAAATAGATCTTGTAATTTTTCTTACAAGATGATAAATTTATAAAAAATAAAAAAAAGAACAAATCAATGAGGACAAACAAAATCAAGATATTGGGCAAATATTTTCATAAGAACTACATCTTTAACCTAGAAGATGAATTGCTCCTTTGAAATACTAGCTCTATTTCGATGCCTTAATGCACATATGTGTTAAGTGCCGAAAACAAGATTTTACAGGAGTCAAGTTTGATTATAATTTAACACAAGAAATACAATTCCAGTTTAAGCACAAAATATATTTCTGTAATCATCACAGCTTCTCTATTAATTTTATATCAACACAACTATGACTTCCTGGTCACAATATTATTTATATAACAAAATCCATTTTAGAAAAATTTTCACTTAACACATTTGTGAACTAAGGCATCGATACATTTCAAAAGAAAAATGGTGATTGGGAAAATTTAGAATAGTATTCAGTAATAAACTACTGTTTGGAAAATTGAAAGTAGCTATAGGACAGTAACTAACGGGATACAGTTTTGGCATAAACTAGAAGCAGCTTTTCTCACCAATCACCTGAGTAGTTTATGGTTCAGATATATAGCTTATTCAGCAAGTGTAGTTGTTTAGAAATAAGCACTATTATCGCAGCAAGAAAGGTGAAATGGCGACGTACAGCGAAAGTGATAATTTTTTTTTAAAAATGACCAATATTCAAATTCCAATGAGACGATTTATCCAGGTCCGTACAAGGAACCCTTGGTCATATAAAATTCAAGTATAGATTTTTTTCCAAAACGCTAAAACGAAATCCGGTAGCAGATTTAAATATAAAATGATGTTAACATACTTTACTTTCGATAAATGAATGCTGCATTACAATGGACCCTTAAAATCACTATAAAATTAAATTACTTCAAGTGTTTTTCTATAAACAGTAGCCCCAAAACGGTTCAATCAACTATAAAAAATTCTCTTGCGAATTCGGGTGCAAATTTCAATAAAACCCCTTAATTATAAGTCAAATTAGCGAATACTTAAACTTGAGGGGTTTCCATGGCATCAATTTCAATTAATCTCTTTCATTAAATACAACAAACAATAAATACTCTCTCGGATGATTGGACGAATTGCATTTGTTTATTTGACTTGTTTTGAAGTGTTTGTACCTGTTGTCTCTGTTATGCTTTTCAACCATATGGTCTAAGATTTTTTCTAAAACCAATCGTTGAAACTGTTTTTGAGAACAAATCTAAAGCCTAAGATTTACGCTACTAAGCTATTTTAAAAATCTTTAGATAATTTTGTATTAAAATCTGTTATGATCTTCATGTAAAATACAACTTCCTATGATCATTCAGTTACATGAAAAAGAGTGGCTCAATTAGAATTCACATTATATCCAAAAACGAAATTTCGAAATTTTGAACTTTTATATTTCAATTTTAACATTCTTTTCAATCTTTTTTTGTGTTATGAGAAAGACGCATGACTGTAAAAACCGAAATTATATAAAATATGTAAAAATGAAAGAGAGTAAAACGGATTCATAGGCGGTCAAAATGGACATATCAAATTAAATCTGATAGTGAAAAATTTTACCTATTCCAATGCTTCCTTGATTGAGGATAAAGTTTAAAACTCAGTTTTTATTTCTTAATAAATAAAAAAGTCTCTGGTTCATAAACGGCGAAGCTGTTACTTTATATTATATTATCAGTTATATTAAAAGTCATAACTTAATAGTATACTTTGGTTTTATTAAGTTATAAATATTTAGTGGTGTATAAATTTTTAGGTTAATAAAGCTAAACTAGACAATTTATAGGAAATGATATAACTTATAATAAAAACTCTATAATACACAATAAAAAGACACCTTTTCTTTGCCTTCTCAGTTACAACGTTGATAACAGAAATTTCGTTGTGAAATAAGAAATAAACTTACTTTTTATTATCACCTTATTTTATATTCGACTCTGTTATCATAAGTTGTATCCATAGTTTATGAGCTAATATTTTAGTTTCGTTATATGAAGTTGAAATTTCTAAATATAAATACATTTTGAAAACTAAAATAATAATTTAGGAAGAAAATGGTCTGGAATAAGGTAAACAAATTCTCTTGTATCTTATATCTTACTCTCCACCCGGACCATTTTCTTCCTCACATATATAAGGCCAACTAATATTATTCAACATAAATTAATAATTAATCATTTATAAACAGTTTCCGCCAATTGTCCGCTATGAATCCTTTCCTGATAAAATCAGTTTTGCTTTTTTTTTTTTTTAACAATGTACTTATTGCTTCGATATCGCTTGATATCTTAAAATAAACTATGTTTGACAGCACAATTTGTTTTCTTTTCGGGATTTTTATTAACATATCAACAATTTTCAATGACACGATTATTAAATAAACTATATTGTTTGACTGGCTCCATTCTTATAACTTTGCAATATATAGAGAGTCCTAGAAAATGTCATTTATTTTGCCAAACAGGATTAATCTTAAAAATGTATTTAATATTCAAGTTGGTTGCCACTAAAAATCTTATATCCAAATTACTTATTTAAAATATTCACTACCAATATTTAAATTTTGAAATTCCTATCAAATAAGCACTTGTGATGTTGGCTCTTAGTTAAGATTAAAACTGAACGTCATTATATCATTTATTTGAATTTAGTCATAAATATTGTTATGATCTAAAAATTAACCAAAGGTTCGTATTCTATAAATCATTTATTGAAATTAAATTAAAAATATAATATTCAAAATCTAGACTGATGCCGAGAAACTCAGAAATATAGTTGACCCTTTGGTAGTGAATGGTAAATCCATGCATAATGCATGCATAGGTATTCCTATAATGGTATGGCAACTAATACATAAAAAATATGTACATAGATATACATAAAGGAAGCTATGCAACTGCTGGTCTATTGTGCCTTGGCCCACCTGGTAGCATATACAACCAGTTCCATTATAGTATCTTCTACTTAGAATAGCTTTCCAGTCCCTCTTCTACCTTCGGTAGTTGGTATATATTGAAACATCCTTACCTCGTATCGCTAAAGAAAAGGAAAATATCAAACTTTTGCCAAATCATTTCTTTCTTTTTTTTAAATTTATGGGAAATATTGAACGATCTAATTATGGTATTAATTTAATGAATAGTGAAGACTGTTAGGATATAGCAATATGAAAAAAGAAAATAAAAGGTTAATTTTTTCTGTAATTTTTTCTCAATAGATCATTAATAACTTAGATAGTACATAGACTACTCGTATATAATAACTAACCTTAACAACTCGTTCTTATGGTATTTTCGGTCAGTCCTTAATTTCATGATAACCTGACTAACGTTGCTTTATTATGCTTTAAATATGCTGTATTATGAATAATTATAATTTAGTTTTATTTTAAAATCTTTATAATTATATATGCATAGAATCTATACATATTATAAAACATATGGCCCTCATATTATAAAGTCCTCGGCCTCATTTTTACGCGGTAAATTCAATAACTAATGCACGGATTTTCATGCTGTTTTCACCAATAGATAGAGTGATTCGCCAGGAAGGTTTAGGTATATAATTTGTCGAGTTTTTGTGTAAATGGGCTGGAATATCGATGGGTTTCACCGAAGACGCTGCTTGCCTAATCCCGTGCAATTATCTGACGTGCAAGATAATAAATTCATTTATAAAGAATTATTTTGTTTTTATTTTTATAATTTCTATATAATAAAGTACATTAGCTGAGATAGGAAGAAAGAAAATCAAGACTCCCAAAGAAGCCTAACCAATGATATTCACATGATCCTTAGTGGACGGTAAGTGATAAAAAAAATTACATTACACAGACAAATTATGTAGGCATAATATGCCTTATTACCAAAGCTGGAGTGGGTCACTAGTATAATAATGTAATACATGTATATATTTTAGTTCATTTATTTTATAAATTCTTCAATAATTTATTTTTCTGGACTAACATCAGTAGTAGAATCATTGCATCATGGAACATGTATGAACACAGGACCTATTCGTACATTAATACTTTGGCAGGAAAACGGAAAAAAATTGATGAATTTCGGAAAGGGAATTTATAAATTTGTTAGTTGTAAAATTCCGTTTTCTTAAGAGTAAAGTTAAATAATTTAGAACAGAACTGATCGAGTGATCTTATTATCTGTAAACCTTTAGTTTTTCATTTTTTTTTTTCAGTTTCATCTTAAGACGGTTGCATCCTAGAATTTTCTCACTTTCTCACAAGTAATCTCCTGTGTCTTTTTCTAACTCTCCGAAACAGGCTAGTTTGGTCTTCTTTTCTTTAAAATATGAAAGAATCCGGTCCTTCAATCGTATGGGTTTCATTCTTAGCAAGTGGACACATTATGCCGTTATCTGTATTCACCTTGGTCTTTGTTTTTAATTATTAAAAATTAAACTATAATTTTTCAAACAAGAGAAATCGCTGAAGTGTTAAGAATATCGTTTAGTACTCTCCTCTCTTGAGGTTTCTTTCACACATTTGTAGAGTTTTTCATTCATGTAGGGAACGGAAACACTTGTGGGAAAAACAAACCAATCAAGCTCTTGCTCCAGCTCTCGAGGTCATCAATAACATTGTTATCTCTCACTCCGCAAGTGGAGTATTTGCTAAACGAAGTGGCCTAAAAAAAGTTCGTACGAGGTAGGTTCCTTCTTACAGCTATTGGTTTTTGGTTTATATTTTTCGGGATTTTAAACGGAAATATTCCACATTTTAAATTCTTGAAAAACAAAAATAAAAAAACAAATGACGTTTTTTGCTCAGTATATCAACTGTTGCTTCACTGATTTAACACTATTGCAGAAGACGTGCAAGGTGAGTCGAAACGTCGGCTTTAATACAAATTTTCCTTGCCTCCATCCGGAACATTTTCTTCCTCAAAAACTTTTTATGTTATGCAAATACTTTAACTTACGAAATATTGATAGGTTAGCTGTTGACCTCTATTTATTGATTCTATTCCACACATGAAACCTTTCAACAATTTGTATGATTATTGTATAATTAATACTAAGAGACATTTTTATTAATAAATAGGTAGTATACTAATCTAGTCTGCGATCGTGACGTTACAAACCAATCATTCCCATCATTTACTGTAGGCCTTGCAGAGGATACGAGTAAAATATACCACTTACTTTGTCTAAACGGAGATTCATTTGAAAATTATATTCCCTCGATCTAAACAGGGTAGTCGAAAAGGTCCGATAGAGTCTAGCAGCGGACAGAGACTAATGAAATTCTAAAGGCAAAAGAAGGGACTCGTTGCAGTTCCTGTTTAGGCTTACTAAAATAAACATATATAATGAACCAGTATAAACATATGAATAAGGCAGAGTTGAAGGCTGGTACTCCAAGTGAGAAGTGAAGAAAGGTGAAGCCTGAAGAGAGGAATCCTTTAAACTGTAATCCGAGTATATTCTGGATGTATCAAGGAAGCAGTCCCATTGGATAATAGAGCCCTTTGAGAAACGACTCGATCCTAGCAAAGTGGGATTGTGAATTGAGAATTATATTGTTGTTATTATTGCTATTATGGTTATTATTATAATAGAATGTTGTTGGGTGTGTCTTTGAGAATATAGTATTTTTGTTTTTGAGGTTTGATGATGCTTGGGTTTCGTTTCCTTCTCAAAACTTCCCACATGTGCCCTTTGTCATACATTGTTTCCCGCCCACCCCTTTTCAGGTGTCCACTAGGTCTAAGGGATGAGCCCTAGGTAACAGATTATTTTATAATTTGTACCCAACAATTACGTCATGTCTCTATTTGAAATTTCGTTCAAAAATCTTTTGGCGGAATATAGAATCTCTTGAATAAAAATCACCTATCAATTTTGTTTATAACTATATTTGAAGAATCTATATTAAAAAATAATCCAAACACAGCCATGGATGTCTTCTTAAATCAACTGCCTGAAAATAAAATTTGTTTTATTCAATTGGCCAGTTGGAGTCAATGATTTCTAAACCTGATCGCCTTTGCACTAAGTAATGGAAGGTATAATTTCCAAATTCATTTGAAACATATTGGAAAGCTGTCGAGAGAAGCGGTCAGCCCTTCATCAAATACCAGAACTAAATCAAACTTGGGGATTCAGTTGGCCGCGATGGTTGGTATTCAGAATGGCCGATGCCTGGTTTGTACAACCCTATCGTCAAATTAGATCTACCATTCGTAAGTAATGGTATGAATGGTTCCATTGATCACTGTCTAGTCCGTTTCTCCCTCAATTTAGTTTCCAAAGTATCTATAGCCTTCGAATATGATTTACAACATTAAATAATTTCTTTTTTATAAAAATTTCAAATATCGTTACAACTGATAAAAATTAAAATATCAATAAAGATAAAAATATCATTCTACAACTAACCTTTTATGCGAGATATGAACGAACATTCGTCTATAAATGACGTCGAACACAGTCAAAATGGGTTCAAGAAATGGATAATTTCGTTTAAATCTTAAAAATGTTCGCAACAAAAATATTGTATTGCCCAAAAGGACAAAAAAAATATGAGTTTTTATCGGATTCCCACACCAAGACAATAATATATAATTCTTTTTTTATTAATTGCTATAATTTTTAAATATTCCCACTCTCCCCGGTCTCCCACGTATCCGTCATGGTCCTCTTCCACCTGAGCTAGCCTGGCTCGTACCTCGGTCAGACAAACTTCAAAATAAAATATTTGAAGACAATAATACTTTGGCACCTGAAATAGCATTAGTTAGTATTATTTTTAACTCTTATTCAAAATTAATTGGAGCAGTTCCAAATATCAATTTCAATTTACAGATTGGCTATCTTTATCCACCATTTTCCTGTAAAGATTTATCACAACCGTTAAAATATTAAAAATTAAAATTAAATAAAAACATTGTTACCTAAAAAATATTAATATACTATTAAAAAACGTAGATATTAAGACAAGTACGATATGTAGTACAGTAACATACTCCTATATCTAATATGTAATACTGGCATAGTATTAATTTTATTCACTAGCTGTAATATTTATTATAATTTATAATTTTTTTTCTCAACTCTTGTTATTATATGATTTAATTTTTGGATTGTTTTTTTAAGCGGAACATGCTTTTAAGTTTATATTTATTATGAAGTATTTATATTAAGTACTGCATGATTCTTACTATGCAGCCTCTTGGCTAGATATATCTTCTATAATTATTCTAAACATTTTTTATTCAAATTGAATCAAACCTAATGACTTACTGCTAATTTTATTCACTTATAACTGTATTATCTTTTATATGTTCTATTGGCGCTAATTTTTATTATGTTTAACTCTTGTTATTTTATGTTTTTATTTTTGTTTTTGCTTTCTTGATCAGAACATATATTTTAATTTGTATTTATTTTTAAGCTCTTATATAAACAATATATGATTCTTAATATGCAGCCTATCATCTATTATTATTGTAGAAATTTTTTATTCTTAAGGGATAAGGGAAAATTATTTTTCTATTTTACTCTAATATCACCTGAGTTCGCTCTAAACTCGGCACCTTAAAGTTAATAATATATTAATAAAGATAAAATAAACAAAATATTTGGATGATTGAAATAATTCGAAATTGGTGTTAACTATACGAACTGATGGTATAATCCTTTGAATGAAGAAGGCCGTTGCAGGTGTACATGAAAAAAGAGGGAGTTCCAGAAAGTAAAATTAATGATCCCTCAGGTATTTTCTCATAACGCTCGGCCGAACCTGGCTTTATCCTTTAATCTCTTATAAAAACGGATTCATTACACTCGTTGGAAGTACTTGTTCAATTATGAATTCAGATATTACTGCTCGACTAATTCTCCTCTATTTAATTAAGGCATTAAAATGTAATTAATTCATAAAGTTTAACTCTTTAATTTAAATTCACAAAGGATAAAAAAAATCTTAAATAGTTTATTTACACCGTTTTTGACCATGACATTCAAGGTAAACCAAAGAACACAAGTAAGTAAATGTTTTTAAATGACTTCGTTCCATTTATTTTTATAATTTATAAAAATAGAAATATATTACTGTAAGTAAATATGTGATATGAAAGGATGCATCTATAATTTTATTATTGACATCAAATTGATGAAACTTTCAAAAGGCAACAAGGGAAATAAATGACAAAAACAGAAAACATGAAACCAGCGGACATTCAGCGAGTCCACAAAATATATTGATATCATATGTGTATTTCCTATTCTTTATTCATCAGATGCTTTATTTAACCTTTTCCAGCTGTTGAATCATATATTATTTATTGAATTAAAATAACAATATTTCAATATTGAAAAGGGAAATGTAAAAAGAGACCTTACCTAAATGCTAAGACCGTAGGAAAATTCCAACGAAAAGCCCTTACGTCTCCAAACTAAAACAGAAATTGAAAATATCTGTCCTCTATATTTTGTGGAATAGCCATAAGTCCGCTGGTTACTTGATAATGTTCTTTTTTTCTTGCACTTCTTTTTTTTTAAATGGTCTTTTGTCGTATGTTTTTGTGTTGTTTACTATTATTTATTTTATTCCTGTTGTGCTTTTTGAAGTTTGGTGAGTGTATATTGAATTTTCAATTTCTGAAGTATTTATCAGCTGTTTTTATCTAACCTTATCCAGCTGGGGCGAGTAACCGTCCTTATGATTTATTATTTGCATTTGAGCCTACGAGGTGGTGGTATGATTCTTGGATGCTTTTCGTTGGAATTTTTCTACGGTCTTAATAA
This sequence comes from Arma custos, assembly GCA_037127475.1. Lineage (NCBI taxonomy): Eukaryota > Metazoa > Arthropoda > Insecta > Hemiptera > Pentatomidae > Arma > Arma custos. The sequence goes on from CM073762.1 coordinate 89,095,117, forward strand.
TAATATTTCCGTAACTCAAAAAAAAACAGATTCAAGGGGCTAAAATGTATAAAGAACACACTGAAGGGCTAAATTCAATCGGTACTTTATTTTACTCATTAATTAATATGTTCTTACGCAGGAATGAGCTAAATAAACAAATAAAAACAAAAATATTGGTAAGAGATTAGGAACAAACTGCCATGAGTTGTAAATAAAACCTCAGTGTGATCCCTCTGATATTGAAAGTGTTAGTATAGGAAGCTACTTTTTATTCTCACAATGCTCCCCACAATTGCTCACAGCCTCTCACGGGATAAAAATCATATTTGCTTTACCTTAACTGTTTGTTCTCTTCCAATCTGTTGTCCTTCGTAAGTGAATAGATTTGTCCCCAGCATTTCCCATAATTTAATAAACTTTTGATACTATCGATGAAATATAAAAAATATTTATCCGTTATACATTCAAATTTAATAACTAAAAAGTCTAAAAATCAAGAAGAAATAATTATCTAGAGTATATCTTCTCCACTACAGATCTTCACTTGACTAACGAAACAAACGACTAATCTGTAACAGTATACTCTTGTATATGATATAATATATAACGTATGTTATATCTAATCTTACTTCGAAATATGAAGCAGAACTTTGGGCTTCAGCAAAAAACGTCCAAAAAACCCAAGAAACAAACCACACAGCCCATTGGTCTATTTCGAATCACACCATACACATCATATCATATATTCATTCACAACAGATTCACAACATTCCTCTCATCAACACAAAATCACCAAAATCCACTTGTTCTTCCTCTTTCCTACTCTCAGTTACCCGGGCTTGATAAGAAAATATTAAAAAGACAATGGCCTAGCGACCTGCTCAAGAACATAATTGGTAATTTCCAAAAATGTTCCTGTAGCAAAGCAACGAGAAAAACAAACACTTGGATCAAATTTGCTGGATGCGCGATTGCTCAGGTGAAAATTTAAAAAAAATTAAATAATAAAAAAAGTGTATAATTGTAATTAGGTACCATAGAGGAGAGTAATGTCTTCAAAGAAGTTAAAAATAGAATCTTATATAGTAAGCAACTATTTATTAGAACCAACGTTTCCAACTACAATGCAAGTCTTCATCAGAATTTAATAGTCACATTTATAGTGACTATTGAGTCTTTTGGAACTAGAAGTTGGACGAGATCCAGCCAATTGATTCTATAAATGTGACTATTAAGCCTTGACGAAGACCCGCAATCTTGATTGAAACGTTCGTACGTAATAAACAGTTGTGAAGCAGTAGCTATTCTTCCTTGAATAACTGCATCTCTTTGGCCGTACTTCTTTGGCAGAAACCTTCATAGAACATCGAGGTTTTTTACGGATTACGAGGTGATAATCTTATCGGCTTCTTTCCAGTGCATTCTTTTGTGCAGTTTATTGTGTCAGTGCCCGAGACTAGTTTTACTGGATGTAGTATTTATTAGAGAACATGACCATGTTTGATTGAAGTTGCACCCATAATGTTTATGCTAATACTTAGCATGCGATTATCACAGCTAGCATGAAGAAAAGTTTGCTTTATAATTATTCTTTTCTCTTTTTGAGTTGGGTACTTGTGTATTAGCAAATAACCATGAAACAAACCTTCTTATCTCGTGTAGCCTCCTCCTATCACGGGTCTCTTATGATACATTTGTGTGCAATTTATTAAATTGTTTTCTGTATTGTTTATTAATGTAATCTTGTGTTTATGTCTTATTCCTTTTGTTATTGCCTAGTTAAAATGAACAGAATAACACTTCGAGAATAGCCGTCCTTAAAAGAAGAAGAATGAGGAATACTTCTTGAAGTTCGGAAAAACTCCAAAGAAGTATTTATGTGAAAAATATCATTAAATTGGTGTTGATGAGGATACAGAAATGGAGATGTTTTCGTCGAAGGTGTAGGGAAAACATTTATATAAGAAGAGAGGCGTGGCTTGAGGGATACAGAATTAGCATTTCATCATTACATTTTGTATATTTAAAGTACCATTAATACGAATAATAGGGAAGGTTGATCTCAATTTTATCGTCCATTATCATTCGTTTAGATAATGGCTCGATTTTGTTCAGCAACTCGATTTTTTCAATTAATTAAGTTAATTAATTGATTAACAGTTAATTAATGTGGAACCCAAGTACAGAGGTTATTTTTTATCCTGTTTTATGTAAATGGTCTAAAACTATTGATGATCATTGTTTAGTTCCGTAATGATTAAGCAGCGAGATAAAATAACCTATGTCGGTACACCTCCACTTCTCCAAGGATTTCCACAAAGATCTGGCAAGGACGAGGTTCATCCTTAAATTGGAAATTCCCGAATCAAAAACCAGCGAACTATTATTGACAATGGCGATCACTTCAGCGCTCATCTCCATAAACATCAAACAATTTTCGATGGGCCAGCGCTACATTTTTCCAATTGTGGAAGTAAGAAAGTAAAATACTCTGAAAATGACTGGAATCTCAATTTTTCAAACTTTTGACTGAATTGCCTAATCAAGCCACCTTTATATCTAGGATATTCTATAGTGTGGCTTCTCTGTCTAAGCATAACTAGAGATATACGACTTTAAAGCCATCTGTTAGGAAAAACCAAAATACTTTTACCTCAACCTATTATTTTTACGGTCACCTGTGGTCTAGTGGTTAGCGTAACAAACTACTAAGCCAAAGATCGCGGGTTCGTAGGTCGGCAGGTGCCCCTAGGATTTTTAAGGGAGTAAAAAGCCTTAGTTACGCCGTCCTTCGGAAGGGACGTTAAATGGGGTTCCCGAGCCTATACGATGTCAGGTACTCGTTAAAAATCTCTATGCTAATTAAACCTGGATAGGCAAAATTTAGAGCTCCCTTATCGTCCGATTAGCCATAGCACTAAACAGTGACGTTAAATGAACAAACAACAACAACCTATTGTTTTTAGAATTTTGTAGCAATTCTAGTTCTAAAGTCCCTGATTATTTTTTTCATCCGTTTCTTTTCGAACAATGTCGTTTCAATTATTATGCAACCATTCCTAAACCGATTAAATAATACACCAGTTAATAGAAAAAATATTTTTTGCTTTTTGAAATATCCAAAAGGTTAGATAAAAACAGCTGATAGATACTTCAGAAATTCAAAATTCAATATACACTCACCAAATTTCAAAAAGCACCACAGGAAAAATAAATAATAGCAAACATCACAAAGCTTAAGACGAAAGACCATATGGAAAAATGAAAGTAAAAATGCAAGAAAAAAAATTATCATTATCATGAAACCAGTGGGCCTACGGCTACTCCACAAAATATATTAATAAGGGACAGATAATTTCTATTTCTGTTTTAGTTTGGAGACTTAAGGCTTTTCGTTGGAATTTTTCCACGGTCTTATAATATATTATAATACTTTAAGACATATAAAATGAGATAAGACGATACTCTATCGATATCGATTGTCAATGAGGCAATTTATATCGATTTCTTGTCTCTAGTAACATAGAATTAACAGTTCCTTTCTCTTAAAATGTCTATTTTTAACTTCCACCCATACCATTTCTCCTCCATTGTATTCAATATAATTACATGCGTTTCACAGAAGAGGAGGCAGATGCATATTCCTAATCCTTTACCACGGTAATTATATGGTCCCTATTGTGAATACCCTTCACCTTTCCGCTATCAGCGAAGAGCGGAAGGTCTGACGGCAATCCAGAATTAGTGGTGCCCTTACGTTCCGAGCCTGCCCTCAGATTCCTGCCTAAGGATAGAATGATCCGAATCGCTCTCGCGAGAGGTTGTAGACGGCTGCAAGTCATCCTGCAGGAAGATATATTTAGTTCTACTTGTAAAGTGAATTTGTAAGATTAAATCTATTCTCTATTATCAGAAAACAAGTATTTTTTACTATCAACAAGTATTATAAGAAGTGTTATTACTTTCTTATTATCACACCCTATCCTAAATGTTTTCATTATGTATCTCGGCCCGCTCTAAGTTCATTGTTAAAAATTAGGAATTTTTAAAATTTAAATATAGAAAAGCAAAAGCTCCAAAGAGACATAAAATTAAAGTATAAAAAAGTGTATAATTGTAATTAGGTACCATGGAAAAGAATAATGTCTGAATAGAGGTTAAAAATAGAATCTTAAATAGTAAGTAACTTTTTTAATTAATCTAAAATTTTTAATTAATCTATTCAGTATTAATCCTACGAGGAGGACGAGTAGCCAGTATGTAAATAATTCGTATATAATTTAAAGTAAAATAAAACAAAATATTTAAAATATAAAAAAGAAAGTAAGTAAACGGAAATCATCGTAAAAAATAAATTTTCTTTTGAGTTTTTTAATTTTATTTATTAAACGGTTATGCTGATTGGTAGGGAATATATTGTATCCCTCTATAAAAGGCATAAACTACCTCTGAAAAGGCATGAATTTTGAGAGACTTGAATCAAGAAATGACTAAATATGCCAAAACAGTATTGAAATTGAATTTATTACAAGTTTTCTTCCCGATGAAGATAAAAAAGGTAAGGAAGACATGGTAAAGTGGTTTAGTCGGAGAGGGCGTGTGTTGATTCCCCGGGGATGACAAGATTCGCTCATCAGCCGCTGATTTAGTTCCTTTTAACACTGTTAGCTCCCTCCTTCCAATCACACCTCGTCGTCTAAGTCCTTCTATTTATCTCTTCTTTACCCTTCTCCCTTCTCATGTTTGGTTGATTCTTGGCGAGGTGGATAATAAGGCGCGCTCATTAGACAATGGCTGGCAGGCATTGTACTAAATATTTCTTTATTACATTAAATTTGTTTAGTGAACTGCTCTGATTTGTTAATTTAGCATAGAGGTCAAGTAAATAGAGAGAGAAAGAAAGAGAGAAAAATAGAGAGAGGAGGAGGGTGGGAAGAAGGGAGGGAGGGAGAGTGAGAGGGGGATGATGTATAGAGGGGGGGAGGAAGAAAAGAGAGAGAGAGAGAAATAATACTTAGCTAAACATATCATTGTAAAATTATATTAACCTGAAAATGTTGCATTGATATTTATTATTTAACATTATACAATTCAATTAATAAGGAAAACAGTTCGTTGTTTATTAGCCTTCTCCATTTTTCGTTCTTTTTTTGCAGGCCATAAAGACAAATATTTCGTAAAATATTGATGATAATTGTTGACCTATGACAATGTATGTTGAAGAAATTGGTCCGGGTAGAGGTCACTGAATGAAATTCTCAAGTAATTTGAGAAAATCTTTATTGATAGCCAACGTTTCGACCTACGTTGTAGGTCTTCTTCAGGGCTATATGCAAAATACAGACAATATAAGAAAATATATTAAAACATTTTAAATATAGATAAACCAAAAGAAGGTGAATACAGGCAAAAAAAATGATAAAGATGTACAGTAAGGTAATTATGAAGGTTAAAATGTATAAGTGTATACTATGAACTACTAAGTGCCAAAAGGTAGTAACCCACATCATGAAGAAAATAATAATAAAACAGAAAGTGTTGACAGTTAAAAAAATTAAGGTATTACAGATAAAAAATAAAAACTGAATATAAAATAGGAATGTGAAATGATATGGGTAAATTAGAAAGTGATAAGAATTACACACTAAAAATTATAGGTAATAAAAAAAAGGAAGAAATAAAAATTGTAAAATTATAAAAATCTAGAAACGAATTATATAAAATAAAATAAAAATGAAAATAAAAAATATTTTAGAAAATACAGTATTAATATTGATAGGTAGAAAATACTTTACTCTTGAAACCGAACTGATTCCTAACTCGATGAAGTCCAAAATAGCATCTAGCTATTCTACTTGTTATTTCAATCGAAAAGCCATTATTTTCGTGTACTAAATTTACACACACTTTTCAAATGCATAAGGCCCAAACTCACAGTAACTTCATCAAGGAGGCTTCACTTCTTTACCGACAATGTATTTAGTATTCTAAAAGTCCCATTTTTCTGACCGTTTTCCATACCAAAAATATCTAAACACTATCGTAGGTAGAATGGAATGCCACAAATAAGTGGTATGTGGTTCTCTGCTACTTTCGATCACATTACATAGCGATCCGTAAGGAGAATTTGAGAAAGGACAATATGATCAATTGGGGAATTTGATTGCCACTTCCCGTGGCAAAAATAACATATTACACAGATGTAATATTCAAATGTTCTGGTATTACTTAATCAGTCCATATATCCATTACAAGGAGGTCATGTTACAGCTTCATGAGCTCCTGACCATCTCCCTTGATGAAAAGAAAAGAACTATTTCAAATAAGTCACCGAAGAATGTAAAATCTGCAGTATTGTTACAATCGATTTTTAATAGCTTCAATCGAAAATTATTCGACTTGGAATTGGATAGTGTATTGTTTTGTTAATGTTGCAAAAAAACAAAACATTTCAATTCAGATCATATTTTGACCTAATTATAATTAAAATTTTTTTTAAGTTTCTTAGTTTATAAATCAAATCATTAGTCACATTTAACTATAAGCTATTCTAACCTGAAGTATACTACTTTAACGGACAGTTTAATTAATTTAAATATGATGTTAAAAAAAAAAAACAGAAAAACGCTTTCCCACAATCCCAGTGTTTGCTGAAAATAAATTATATCTTTTAAATACGAAAAAAATTAATTGTTTACTTAGTAATTTAAAGAACATTTTGGTCTGAATAATACTTTGAAAATGACCTCCATAAAAACTTTTGGTTTGGTGTAACTTATACCGAACTCACAAGATCAATATTTTTTAATATTAATATAATTGGTTTTATGTATTAATATTTATTATAAATTATTAATATAATTTTAATATTAATGTAATTGAATAATATTAATCAGATTGTTTTAATACACGACACGTGGATGGAACAGTATATCTCCATCATTATGCGGATGGTAAGTGAAGTATTAATTAGTTAATTAAAAGCGGTAATAGAATGGGTTTTGTCCGGCAATTGACAATTTGCTAGAGTGACCTTTGTGGTTTAAGGTCCCTGCACCAGTGTACTGCAAGATTACTGCAGTCTGCAATTCACTATGTTATCATCACTTACAAATCCTATGTGATCTAGTAATTACATGGTTAGGTACACTGTTCAATACATCCATATCATGTATTTATAATTAATACAATATATAAATATTAATGTAAATATATACATAGTAGATCTATAACATTATTACCAGAATTTAAAAAAAATAAATATTTTAAATTCATTTCTTGGCTGAGGAAACGGATTAATATATTCATTCGTACATCTAATTCTGCTAAGTAATTACATATTTTAAATAAAATAATAATACTTAATATTAAAAATACAGTGAATTTCTGAGGAATACACACTCTGCTAGTTCCAAAATAAGTATAATTGAACTAAATAAAAACGAAAAAAAACCTTTTCACCCATATTTTTTACAAAATATTTTAAACTATTTTCAAGGGTTAAAGCACAAATATTTATTAAAATATGTTTGATACATTCGCCTATTATTAAATATTTTAAAAATCTAATTATCTTTTATTTTGTCATGTCTATTTATTATTCCTTTTTTTTTCAATTCCATACCTCTATAATTTACAAAAAAAAAATCGTTGACGTTACCAAAAATAAAGAAATTTAGAAATGAAATAACAACTAATGTTGGTTAATGTTAAGAAAAAATTAATACCTCTAATTTTTTGCCCAATATATTTAAGGTTTGGATATTATAATTGGCAAATATTTGATAAGAGTTGATAATATATTGAGATCAAATTCCCGGAAATTACCAAATACAAATACTTTTAGATTTACGAAAATAATAACAGAATTTTAAATGAGGGAAAACCATAAAGAATAATAAATTAAAAAACTTCAAAATGAAGTTAATCGTTAAAGAATAAATATGGAAATTTATTTTTTTTCAAGTATGATTTAAATTTTGTAAAGGAATATAATGTAACTCAATGATCATTATTTATTAATACAATGCATTGTTATGTTTAGTTGTTTATTGTTTAATAATGGTGACACGAATTTTTAATATATTTTAGAATCAAAAGTGATTATGGACAATAGACCGAAGAGTTAGCCAAGGAAGATTAATTGTCAATAAGATATGTAAAAACTAAGATTATTGTCAATTTTTCTTAGTTTATATCAGCTGATATTTTAAATTTATAACACCTATCAGTTCAGTTAATGCACCTATTAAATTAATGAATTTAAAATGCTTCGGCGTGGGTTGTGATTATGTGTATAAATTTATAAGCAAATGCTTAGTACAATGGACCCCAACAATGGTTATCGACCATTTTAGTGACCCCTGTCAGCCCTCCTGTACTGGATTGTATCAATACCTTCGATAGGGTTGGTAAGCAATCAAACAAATAAACAGGGATAGCTCAATAAACATTTCAGCTAGCAATGTTTATTGCAACTTACAACTTGTTAAGTTCATAACTGGTTTTAATCATAAAATAACGCTATTTTAGTAATGATTAAAAGATTTTTTCTAACCTTAAAAACTTAATCCGAAAAAAAAATTAAAAGGACTTCCGACAGAAGTGAAAACTAAAAACTTTGGGAAAAACTGTGTTCTTTTTTTCAATTGCTAATTTAATTACATTCTGAATTATTTAAATTGCATAATTTTTAAATTAAAATTATTAGCATGACAGAAAATGGTCCGGGTGGAGGCCAGAAAAAAATCTCTTTAGTAAGGAGAACTGTTTATCTAATATTCCCTCCGATAGATATCAATGAATTTGGAAAAAGTGCAAAATAGATTACAAGTTTGTTTCGAAAAGTTTTACATCTATTAGGAATATTTAATTTATATAGAGAAAACATTATTTATAGATAGATTTGGCGAGAACCTAATAAAAGGTATTGCAATACAATTTCTCGCTTCGATACGTAGAATATTTATAGAATTGTGTTTTATTATTAATAAGTTGTTTTTGTTTGGCCACTACTTCATTCATGAAAATAATCTCGTATCTATAAGCTTATGAAAAAAAGTAGCAGTGACTCATCTTATATGTAAACTTATATGTAAGAGCATAATGTTAGAATGTTTTAATTGGAACTTAAAAAAAAGAGAAGATTTTTCATCAGGAGAGTCTTTTATGTAAATATTTTAATTGGAAAAGTTCTTGTAACAGTAAACAGAAACATCTATAAAAGTTCAATAACTATTTTCTGACTTAAATTGAGGAAATAGGTTGATAATAGCTATAATTTCCTTGTAAATAAAGGTTCAATTCGAAGAAAACAACCTGTTAACTTGCATATGTAGCATTAGTTTAGTTACAGATAAAACGGTTGATCAGTTCGAAGTAATGTTTAGTTTCAATAAAATTCAATACAAATTATCTGTCTAAAATAAAAAGTCCGACAAAACTTTTCAACAAGGAGATTTCTTAACATGACGTTAAAACGATTGAAAAGTGTAAAAATCTGATGATAATAATAATGAAACTTTAAAAGATACTTAAGTATATTAATGAAAAATAATTTAAATTTATGAATTTTCTCAATGAAATATCCACCAATTTTCTCAATGAAATAACCATATCTAAACGTTAGTATTAACTTATGCCTCGCAGACCTGGACCATTTCCAAGCACGACGAAAGGGATCTGATGATCTTTGAAAGGAAAGTTCTACGTCGTATTATTGGACCAATCAGGGATGCGGCTGAATGGAGAATAAGGAAGAACAAGGAGCTATATGGCATTTATGGTGAACCGGATGTGGTTGAGTTTGTGAAGTTAGGAAGGCTTGGTTGGGCAGGCCATTTGACCAGAATGAATGAGCAAGAAATCCCGAGGAGGGTACTTGAGGAGACACTACATCGAACCCGAAGAGCTGGAAGGCCCAGGCTGAGGTGGGCCGATGGTGTGGCAGCTGATGCTCGAAGCCTGCTTGGAATCAGGAACTGGAAGGCGGTCGCACAAGATAGAGCCGAATGGCGGCGGCTCATTGAGGAGGCCAAAACCCACCCAGGGTTGTAGCGCCAAAGAAGAAGAAGAAGAAGAAACGTTAGTATATCCAGGGATATTGTTTTAATGTTTTTCAATGTAAAGAAAGTAGTTTAAAGTTTGATTCTTTTCAGTATATTTAATATTTTATAAACTCTTTATTTTTTAAATTATTTTCAATTAATTAATGAAAATAGAAAAATCAGTCCACGGATGTTACTTTACTCTCGATGAAGGTGTTTCATTTATTTACTTATAGACCAAATTTATTTTAAATCTTTACTGCAGCTGGTGCAGTAAAAGAGATACTATGTATCATTATTTTTTTTTTTTTTTTTTTTTTTTTTATTCAGACATTACAATCTGCCACTTGTGGGCAACAAGCAATGGTGCTATGAAGCTACAATCATTCCATAAAAAATCAATGATATAAACGAATAAATGCATAAATAAATACATACAAGCGAAAAAGTATATACAAAAATAAAGTAAAAAAAAAAAAATATATATATATAATAAAAAAAAAATATAATAATAATAAATAAAACATAAAAGAAATATACTGTACACATTCATACTCTATTTACTGTTTGCCTGGGGTCCCCGAACTGAGCTTCTTCCTCATGAATGAGGGCAAAGCAGGAGTCCGGGAGGCCTCAGCTCCCTTTCCCAGCCGCGTCACTGGCATTAAACACCAATGGAAGCTGGTTAAGGGCGCTTCACACACACACACACAGGTCGTGAGTGGAGAATCTGGCCAGTGCCAGTACTCCAAATAGCATTATTATAACAAGTCTCGGGGCCATTGCCGGTTTAGGCGGCGGGGTGGATTGTATGGATGTGTGAAACTGGATAATGACTGAGCCAGGGGATTGGGATGACAGACAAGGTTTTGGTGAAAGTTTGAGAATTTAGTAGGGATGAGGTCGAGGACAAAAGGAATGTTGAGATCAATATGGAGGGTTTTGTTGGAGACATAATAAGGAGCGTTGACAAGAGTTCTCAGCACTTTGGATTGAAAGGATTGAATGCGTCTGATATTCGATTTTTTTGCGGTCCCCCACAGTTCCAGTCCATAGGTCCAGATAGGTTTGATGATCGTCTTGTATATTAGTAGTTTATTGTCTATTGAAAGATGGGAGGCCCTACATAGTAATCTGTATAGTTGGCTGAAACGTCTGTTAAGTTCTTGTCTTTTGAGTCTGGTATGAGGATTCCATGTAAGTCTTTTGTCTAGGAAGAAGCCAAGGTATCGTACTGTGTCGGAAATAGGCAGGATGGTTTCGTTGAATTGGACAGAAGGACATGTTCTCCGGCGAAGTGTAAAAGTCACGTGTTTGCATTTTTCCTCGTTGACTTTGATCCGCCACTGGTTACACCAAATTTCAATGAGTGAAAGGTTCCTTTGGAGGTTCGAGGAAGCCATTTCAGGATCTGGATGAGATGATAGGATGGCTGTGTCGTCTGCGAACGTTGCAAGGAAGGTTTCAGGAGTAGTTGGGATATCAGCGGTGTACAATATGTATAGGATAGGACACAGGACGCTGCCCTGGGGGACTCCAGCTTGAATTGGGTAAAGATTGGAGTATTCGTTACCACAGCGCACTTGGAAGTAGCGATCAGAGAGGTAGGATCGAAGGACTAGGAATAAGGATTGAGGTAACTGAGTTTTGAGCTTGAACAGCAAACCGGCGTGCCATACCCGGTCGAAAGCTTGTGCTACGTCCAGAAATGCGCCTGTGCAGTACTGTTTGCTTTCAAGAGCAGAGGATATGTGATCGACAACTCGGAGACCCTGCTGGACCGTCGAGTGCCTGGGACGGAATCCAAACTGATGTAAAGGAATATTGGATTCGATAATGGGTAGGATTCGTTTCAGGAGGATCTTTTCAAAAATTTTGGAAAGAATAGGAAGCAGGCTGATGGGTCGGTATGATGACGTGTCATTTGGTGGTTTACCAGGTTTAGGGAATAGAGTGATGATGGAGTGTTTCCACAACAAAGGGAAGTGAGTTGTGCGAAGGATACAGTTGTATAGATAGGTAAGGAAAATAATCGCTTTTTGGGGAAGATGTTGTAGGATCTGGGTGGTTAGAAGGTCATGTCCAGGAGATTTGCGGACTTTTAATTTTTGTAAGAGGAATTTGACCTCAGAGGGGTTTACAGCGTTAGGAGGTAAGGATAGTGGAATGGGTGAAGAGAGGAATTCATTAATATTGGAAACGTGCGTAGGATTGGTTTCAGGATGTGGAATAAATGTATTTGAAAGGTGTTTGGCAAATTCTTCTGCTTTGTCCTCATCTGATGCAGTCCAAGAACCATCTTCACGGCGGAGGGGATGGGAAATAGGGTGGTATTTAAGGATCTTTTTGGTAGCATTCCAAAGAGAATTATCAGAAGCGGATAGTGTGGAAAGATAGGCATTGTAGGTTTCGGATCTATAGGTTGTCAGGTTCTGTTTAACTAGTTTGGGGAGGTAGTTATATAGTCTCCGATCGTGAGGATGCCTAGTCCTTTGCCAAAGGGATTGGTAATGGCGTTTGGTAAGGATAAGATCCCTAAGATCTTGTGGTAATGGATTTTTCTTGCGAGGTTTGAAGGAAGGACGAGGTGAAGATGCAGTCCAAACTGCTTGCTGGATCAAATTGGTAAAGGAATCGACTGCATCATCTAACTCTTGGGGTGTTTTTAGGGAAACTCTGAGGTCAATGGTGTCGGATACAAGCTGGTGAAAAAGGTTCCAGTCAACTGGTCCCCTAATAAATGATGGCGGTGGAAGTTTGGGTATTGGGAATACAGAAAGGGTAAGGATCAAAGGACTGTGATCTGAGGAAAGTTCATCAAGGCGTTCTATGGAATAGTTTAGGGGACCTAAGCCAGCATGGATAAAAAAGTCGAGGAGATCAGGATTTCTGTTTGGATCAGTGGGCCAATATGTAGGAGTGCCGGGAGAAATAAAACTGGAGTTGTGGGAATTAAGTGCAGACAGTAGCATGCGGCCTCGGGAATTAGTAGTTCTTGATCCCCACTGTTGATGTTTCGCATTAAAGTCTGCACCTAAAAGGATCCCTAGGGAATCGAGGAGAGAGCTGAATTGGGAATCGGAGATGGATTTATTAGGAGGACAGTACACCGATGCTAATGTGATAGGAAAGGAAAAGGTTTTGATTGAAACAGCTGTAGCCTGAAGGAGATCGTTCGAAGGTAGGGGAAATGACTGTTGGGAAAGGGATTGATGGACTATGATAGCAGTACCACCGTGAGCTTTTCCATCAGGATGGTCAGTCCGGTAGGTTTGGTACTGTGTTATGTTGAGCTGCCGTTTACTGGTAAGTCGAGTTTCTGTAATTAAGGCTACATTAATTTTTTTGTCATACAGTAAAGATGTTAGTTCGTCAGTGTGGTTTCGAATACCATTCGCATTCCAAAGGAGAATAGATAGGGTGGATGTCATTTAAGGTTGTTGTGGGACAGGAAAGAGATGGGAAACAAGATTTGTTAGGAGGGATATTAATGGTGTGACCATTGATTTGAATTCAGAGAGGAATGATGTGAGAAGTGTCGTGAGATCAGTAGCATTTGAAGGAGGAGGTATATGTAGGGTAATAGGAATTTTATTCATGGAATATTGAGGTTGCTGGGGCTGGTTTTGTGCTTGTATAGGGTTGATTTGAGGTAGAGGGATGTGTTTGGAGGGTTCGGGTTGCAGTGTGGCCCCGAGATTATTCGGCTGACCACCTGACATTTCTGCATAGGAAACAGTTCCATTTACAATTTTTGAAGGTTGCCTTCTTGACGTTCTCGCTTCTTCGGTGGGCCGACGTGCTGCCAGAACACGTGATTTTATGTTTTTGTAGGTTTGACAACCTTTATAATTTGCCGGATGCCCTTGAAGACATAATGCGCAGACAGCAGGAGTTTCTCGCGGCTTGATACACTCTTCGGTTTTATGCGGTTGTCCGCATTTGACGCACCTGGGAGTGTGGTGACAGTAGTGCCGGGTGTGCCCGTATGATTGACAGTTATGACATTGCACAATGTCTTTCTTAGGGTACGGTTTTTCAACTTGAATCTGGGTATAGTATAGTCTGTTTACCTCGTAGATTTTTTCAACCCCGGGTGTTGGTTCTAGGTCAACGAAGAAAAGAGGCAGTGGAATTTTGTTGCCTGGCTCAGGGTGCCCAGTATTGTTTTTGCAGACATTTGTTATTTGTCTGACCTTGAAGCCCATTGCAGTGAGTTCTTCCTCAATGACGTCTGCAGGGGTGGAGGGGTGCAATTTCCTGATCACCACTCTGATGGCTCTTTCCTCCTTTAATTGGTATGTGTGGTAGTCAGCCTTGGTATCTGTAAGGTATTTCACAATTCTGCGGTATGTATCGGGCGTGTCTGATTGAATTTTTGTATCATTAGTCCTACTGGTGCAGTAGTATTTTCCAGAGCCTATTGTATTGTTTAATTGGGTGCAGAGGAGTTTGAAGTTTTTTATATGTTTCACGAAAGTGGTGGCCTATGCACTTTAGGGGCCGATGTGGACTCCATTGCTTCACAAGTAAGATTTGTCAGTGGCTGATATCTGTTTGGTGAGTAGAATGGTGAGTCTTCAACCAGGGTAGATGACCCTAACTGGGTATTTTGATTTGATGGCCCTGCCACGGGTTCTAAATTATCATTAGGAGTCACAGGAGGCGTATCAACTTTGCGCCTTCTATTGGGTTTCGGTTTAGTCGGACTATTTCTAGAGGTTGACTCAAGGGATCGGCTTCTCTTGGCTTTTGCTTTTTTATCTGCTCTGCTAGACAAAACCTGGTGGTGGAATTTCATATTGATGATTTATATAACTGGTGATGAAATGAAAAAAAAATAATAATAATAAAAATAAAATAAATAAAAGTTCGCAACAGAACTGATCTGGCCACTGCACCGCCCAGCCCGGTGCCAGGGGCCTTACTGGTCACTGATAAGAGTCCTCCTACCTTGGCTGTGGTGGGGATGGACCAGCTGCGGCTTGCACACGAGATAATGCTCTGATGTCGCTTGAAACACTCGATCTTATTATAATTATTGCAGTAAAGTAAAATCAGTTATTTGCTTTGAAATTTCACATTTCACTTCACTGAAACACGAACTGTAACAATGTAAAATATCATGTATGTACGAAGAAAGATGATAAATACAGAAATAAGTATCACAGAGACGTTGTTGCTCACTCCAGCGTGTGCTGTGAACTGTATCATTATTAATACTAATATGTTGGGGGTGAAGGGTAGCTACAAAGCACCCAGGGAGATAGGCATCTCTCAGTCCGATTGGTCTTGGCTTCTGAGAAATTTTTATTAGTACCAGAACCCATGCGAGGTGAAGAGCCTCGTCCTGCACGTGGTACCCCTGCACAGTGGGGAGTTCCTCCTCACTGACGAAACCCATCGGAACTAGACTGGGAAGTCGATAAACATCCCCCAATCCAGGCGGAACTGCATAGGCTATTGGATGAATGGCTGAGGGTGATTCAGTCCTACTATGCGAACTCCGGACACCTGGGCGACCTCCGGTTTCAATAAATGCCTTCCTATAGTAACAAGGCTCTGCTAAAGGTGACCTTTTATTACCTTTGCTACTCGTGGGAACAAAATGAACCCAAATTACGCAAACATTAAAATAAATGAGGACTCCATGGAGTCAAATACGACTGACTCGTCAGTAATTAGCCAATCGGTCTCTGAACTGATGGCTAACCTAGAACAAGTGGTCTCAGACCTCGCAGAGGAAAGGGAACCACCTGCACAGCAGCTGGCAACCACCTCTGAGATCAATATAAACAAACTTCCAGACGAAGTCTGGAAGAACATGACGCATAGCCAGAGGAAGAACTTTCTACGGCAAAAGAAAAAGGCGACTCCCACCGAAACTCAACCCTCAACATCCAAGGATGAGAGGAAGAGAGGTAGGGAGAAGCAGGAGACTCCTTCACCTTACAAAACGGTGAAGAAACCAAAAATGGACTATAGTGGAGCAGCCGCAAGCATCAAGGTTGCAGTTGCCCACACAGATTATCCTCATCAGAAACTGAAGGACGAAGATTTTCAGGGCCTTATGCTCAAGCTCCTGAAAAGAATGAGGGAGAGGAAGGTTGAACAAACCCCCGTCGGCTTCAACGGCTACTCCCTGAGAGACGGAGCACTCGTGGTGAACTGCAAGGACGAGTCCACCAGGGAGTGGTTCGTTAGTAATATTGCGGAGCTCTCCCCATGGGAGGGAGCACCGCTGAAAACCTGCGACCCCAAAGAACTTGAGGGTTTCAGGAAGATAGGCACCTTCATACCAAACCCAGTGGAAGGTATTAAGGAATGCCTACAGAATCTGCAGGTACAGAATACGGGACTGCAGACTGAAAGATGGAAGATTCTTGGTAACAAGACCCATAAACATGGGATGTACTTTGTGGCATCCATTCCCGAATCCGTGGCCAAAGCCATTGAGGAGAAGAATGGAAGAATCTACCACGGGTTCCACAACCTACAGGTAAAATTCTTTCCAGGAAAAGACGCACCCACACCGGAAACAGCTGTGGCTGATATGAAGACTGGTGAAGAGGTGGGAAAAACAACGGGTGGTGAGGGTGCGGCTGTCTCGGCGGCTGGCGTCACCGTGCCCGGATCCACTTCGGGCCAAAGTGTATCTGTCACTGCCAAGCTTGGTACCAGGCGGCAACGAACCGAGCACGGAGGCAGGAGGGATTACGGGGTGGGGCGTCAGGCCGTCGGCGCGGCCGGGCCCGTATGCCGCAAACCGTCCCCGGGCAGTGGAAAGGAGGAAACTCCACCACATCCCGGGGGTGATCCCCCCTCATCACTATGATCAAGCTGCTGCAGATAAATCTCCATCACTGCAGGGCAGCCAGTGGAACTCTGCAGCAATATGTGGTAAGTCATGGCATCGATATTATTCTTATACAAGAACCATGGATTAACAAAAATAGCAGGATCGCGGGACTGGGCCTGAAGGGATATGTACTTATCCAAGCAAACTGCCCAAGGCCCAGAGCCTGCATCCTTGCAAAAATAGAATTAAATTGTTTTCCAATGTGGTCATTATGTTCCAGAGATTCTGTGGCAGTAATGATCAATTTAGGGGGCCAGGAAGTCATCCTGGCCTCATTGTATCTCCCATTTGAGGAACAAGTCCCAACGACCTGCCTTGAGAGTATAGTTGACTATCTCAAAAGACAGGAAACGATGGGAATTATTGGGGCGGACGCCAATGCCCATCATAACATCTGGGGCAGCAGTAACACTAACCGTAGAGGTGAGTCCCTTTTGGAATATTTGCTAGTTAATAATCTAGATATAGTTAACAAAGGTAACACACCAACTTTTGAAATTTCTAACAGACAGGAGGTCATAGACCTCACTCTGAGCTTTAAATCAACTAGAACGATAAATATTACAAACTGGCATGTCTCTAAAGACTTTTCCAGTTCTGATCATAAATATATTAGGTGGGAGCTTGAGGCTACAATCTCAAAGCCTGAAACCTATAGAAATCCCAGAAATACAAATTGGGAAGGCTTTAGGACAAATCTTAAAGACTTAATTAAAGAATGTCCCCGTTTGGCTTCTAATACCTACCAGCTGGAGTTCTTAAATGGACTACTGACTAAGGCACTTATCACTGCATTCAAGGATAACTGTAGAACAACCACTAAAGGGTCAAACTGCAATGTACCCTGGTGGAATATGCAGTTAGAGAAGTCAAGATCTAGAACCAGAATACTTTTCAATAAAGCAAAAAGGACTGGTGAATGGATCGAATACAGACACGCTCTAACTGAATATCATAACCTCATTAGGAAAGCCAAACGGAACTCATGGAGACAGTTCTGTGAAGAAATTAATAATACGAATACATGCGCTCGCATGAATAAAATACTTTCTAAGAGCAACTACTGTAATACAGTGGGCTCCCTAAAGAAACCAAATGGAGATCCCATGAACATTACAGAATCTATAACTGCTATGCTGGAATCGCACTTCCCGGGGAGCAAGCTCACAACCTCGGATACGAAGGTTTACCTCCCTGAGGATAGGTGCAAACCGGACTGGACATCAGTCCGTGAAATCTTCAATACCAGCGCCATAAAATGGGCAGTTAAAAACCTCAAGCCGTACAAAACACCAGGCTTTGACGGAATTTATCCTGCCATGCTAAAAGAGGGTCTTGAAATCATCTTAGGCAGGCTCTCCACTCTATTCCAGGGCTGTTTGGCCTATAATTATATCCCAACAGCTTGGAGAGAAGTTAGGGTCACATTTATTCCCAAACCAGGGAAAGAAACATATGATGAACCCAAATCATATCGCCCCATTTGTCTTTCCTCATTCTTGCTGAAGACAATGGAGAAAATTCTTGATAGATATATCAGGGACAAACATCTCAGTGATGGATTAGTAATGTTGCATCAACATGCATACAGAGAGGGAAAATCTTGCGACACTGCGCTGCATGCAGTGGTGGACCAGATAGAAGATGCTCTGCAGTGGAAACAAATCGCGCTCGGAGCATTTCTAGATATAGAGGGAGCATTTGACAATACCCCTACTCATATATTAACTAATACCCTACTAAGGCACGGCACTAGACCAAACATTGCTAATTGGGTCATTGTCATGCTAAAGAATAGGGTCATTCAAGCCAATATGGGCAATTATCACCTAAAGGTTAAAGCAGCCGCAGGCTGCCCCCAAGGAGGTGTCCTTTCCCCACTCCTATGGAACCTGGTAGTGGACGAACTACTACACCTCCTAAATGAGGCGGGTTTCCAAGCGATAGGCTATGCAGATGACATAGCAATTATAATCAAGGGCTTTGACCAACAAACTATTTCAGAGTTGATGACAATGGCACTAAGAATGGTGGTGAGATGGTGCACGAGAGTAGGATTGAACATCAATCCTAATAAAACGGTAATTGTACCTTTTACAAACAAAAGAATATTGAGGGAACTCAACCCCCCTAGGATGAAAGGGATGAGTATTCCATTCAGCAAGAAGGTTAAATACCTCGGTGTTATTATGGACAGTAAATTAAACTGGAATGAACATATCGACTATGTTACCAAGAAAGCCACAAGAATTCTGTGGACTTGTAAGAGCCTATGTGGCAACAAGTAGGGAATTAGCCCCAAGATGGCCCGTTGGATGTACACAGCAATAGTTAGACCTGTGCTAACCTATGGCTCAATAGCCTGGTGGCACAAAGCTGGTATCCAACAAAATAGATCAAGGTTGGAGAAGGTGCAGCGGCTTGGGTGCATCATGATCACTGGGGCCATGAGAACCACCCCTACCGCTTCACTGGAAACTATACTTGATTTAACTCCTCTTGACATTCTAATTGAATCAGAGGCATTGAAGACAGCCTACAGGCTAGTAAAAATAGGAGGGGTCAAAAAACCCACCAACGATTTTGGACACAGAAGTGTCTTTGATATAATCGAGCAAAATGCAGATCTAAAAAAGCATTCTGATTCAATGCTGAATAAGTATAACTTTGAAAAAAGATTTCACGTCAATATACAGGCGATTTGCAAAAGCAAGAATGATTGCTTTAATCCACCCAATGGTCTAAATGTGTATACGGATGGATCCAAAGGGGAGTTTGGTGCCGGCTCGGGATTCTGGTTTAGGGGTTGTCAGGGCATGGGTCATTACTTAGCTCTGGGCACGACACCCACTGTATTCCAAGCGGAAATATGGGCAATACTTACAGGTGCCTTCGCTATGAAGGACCACAAGAATAAGGTAATTAACTTTCTCACTGACAGTCAGGCAGCATGCAATGCATTACAAAATGCAGTAACAAACTCCAGACTAGTGGAGGAATGCTGTCTAAGACTAGATGAACTAGCTGTACATAACAGAGTTAACATATTTTGGATCCCTGGGCACAGTAATATTCCAGGAAATGAAAGGGCCGACAAATTGGCGAAGAAAGGAGCAGTTACTGCTCCTATTGGACCAGAACCATGGTGCGGGGTCCCCCTTCCCCTGGCTAAGGATACAATTAATAAACTAGCCAAGAGGAAGATAAAAACACGTTGGGATAGAGCCAAGATAAGGCATACAAAACTTTTCATAAAGGATCCCAACGATAATCTTTCTGATA
This sequence comes from Arma custos, assembly GCA_037127475.1. Lineage (NCBI taxonomy): Eukaryota > Metazoa > Arthropoda > Insecta > Hemiptera > Pentatomidae > Arma > Arma custos. The sequence continues at coordinate 89,115,286 of CM073762.1, forward strand.
AAATCAAGAAAGAAGCTGCTCACTCGTCGAGAACCGACCTCAAAAGTATGGTTGAAACCATCACTGGGCACTGTAAACTCAGGAAACACATGCATCTCCTAGGCATTGAACAAGAACCTAGGTGCAGATGGTGCAAAGAGGAGGACGAAACCCCTTGGCACATCCTCTTTGAATGTATAGCACTAAGTCGAAAGAGGACATTTGACCTTGGCCCCGGTGGATACAAGGAACTTCAAGAACTGAGGTTTAAAGACTATTTAAAATTTCTCAGAAGTCTAGACCTATGTTAGGGATTTTTTAGGACTCAAGCACAATGGGCCTTTTTAGGCCGAAGTGCATAGTAATAAGGGTCATACTTAAATAATAATAATAATAATACTAATATGTTATTATATATTAGTTGTTATTACATATTATGTTATTGTCAAAAATTAATAAAAGCCAAGGGGTTAAGAAAGAAAAAAATCAAGGAAACAAATCTTTAGAGTTGAAATAAAGCTCTAGGGAGTTGGCGCCCAGTCATCTGACTGCAATCACCCAATGATCCTCCAGGTTGGGGGAAACCCAGTACCGGCGGTACATACCGGTCACCATTTCTCCCGAGGGGACATAATTATTCAAGAGGCCAGTTGTCCCTAGGATACAGGGTCTCCGTCACTGGGGTAATAACCCGCATTGTAGTAAATTCTATTCAAAGGAAACCTCAACGCCAGTAGTGGCATAAGAGGAAGTCAAGGAAGAAGAAGAGTCGAAACCTTACACAATAAAAATATATATATAAAACGTCAAGCAACTAGAACGACTTCTGCTTCTCTCAATACAATTAAAAATAACTCTAGACGAAATTCGACTTAACCGCTTATTCACTTATTAATATGTAAGGCTCCAGATATATTATATCATAATTATGGATGAAATACATGTTACAATAATGCACCTTTAATAAACAGCACTTGACATATATAATGGACAACTTCTTCACTGTAATTGACATAAATATATTGACAACTTCCATTGAACCATTAAAGTGTTGAGATAAATATTTCTAAATACGCATTGTTTGGCATCCCTGTAGATATTATTGTTGAATGGAGTTTCCTTGCTACCTGTTAAACCTATAATTGTTATTAGCCGGGAAGAACATGGCCTCTGAGGACGGAGGCGATTGATATTGGCTGGCTACATGTTAACTTTACACAACACACCCACTTTGACCCGGGGCCGGCGCTCTGCTCTCCCGCTGTAACATCCTACCTTTCCCACTAATTGCGCACTTAACATAAAGGATAAACCTGTTCAGTGTTATTCTGTTTACATAGCGTATATAATTTACATAAACTATTTTAAACTGGTAAACATTAAATACATTTAAAAAACAACACTATACCACACTATCAACATCCCTCTTACATCTATAATCTCTACAATTCAAATCTCGCCTCTCCGACCTTTATACTCGTTCAGAACCAAATGTGCGTTATTTTCCCGCCTGTTTCACCACACTTTAAAACTCACTCCCACCTAATATCCGTCATGCATCTTAACCACATACAAATCTAAACTTTCCCTTAATCTACTAAATTCCCAAACAGATCCCCTCTAATCAGTTATAATTAATAGCTCTTATCCATCAGAGCTAGATTTTACTAATACTATTCTTTTTTATAAAATTAATAATATCGTATGTTTCTATTTCCATTTTTATTATCTGTGTACCTCTTGTAGTATATCTAGTTCTGCTTTCTACTTTTCTTCCGACAATTAAATATAGCTTTTGAATTACTGGAAGAAAAGAGAATTTTAAAATCACAACCGATTGTTGGTATTGTAAACATTGATGAAAAAGTAATTTTTGTTGCTTTTTCAAAGTAATTTTACTTACTCAAATTTCAATTAATAATCAATGATCTAGGTTCTGTTTTGTTCACTGACTACTTCACTTGTCTGGTAAAACCATAGCTCCATCAGTGAAGAACTACTGAAGTTCGGAGATTTTCACAGGTCTCTTTTGAAGCCAATTTTACAAAATTGAAACAATTATGTAGACACCCGAATATAGTCGGGCGGGGCAAGGGCCAGGCTATACGGTGGGTGCATCAAAATTTCCCAGCTAAGCACTCACAAATATTGCCGTGACCTTAAAGATGTGTGTGGCCTGAAAGGCAACGCCTTAATCCCTGTCGTTTCTGTTGAATCGCCTATTTAAATCCCAATTAGTTATTGGCATTAGACAGTTGGATTAATGCAAGTCAGTTTCGAGCAACTCCTGATGAACAATTCCACCAAAGACTCTGTAATACCATCCTTGGCGTCAAAGCCGGACTTTGCAACGGTTTTTCTTGGATGCTATCACGATATTTTCACAATTTACTGTCGAATATGATCTCAATTTTATCGTCCATTATCATTCATTTAATTAATGGCTCGATTTTGTTCAGCAGCCCGATTTTTTCAATTAATTAAGTTAATTTATTTATTTAGGGTAAGAGAAACAAAACCGTTTTCCAGTTGTTGTTTATTCATTAATTTTCATGCTTTAGAGACGTTTCGACACTATGGTGTCATTCTCAATCTTTTCTTCTCCTGCATCTTTTAACTTTAATAAATAAATTAACAATAATTACAATACTATAAATAATTTAACATATATATATAAAAAATAAAAATAATAATAAATAAACTTTTACATTAAAAAAAAAATAAATAAATAAATTAAATTTAAAAAAATATTTTTTACTTTGTATTATTTTTGCTGATGTGCTGTTAGAACATAATTTGTTATTTTATACTAAAGTCTAATGATTCATAGAAATGAGAAAAAGGATCTGATGGTTCAAAGATGAAAGTTTGGTTTTGTAATGCAATATTATTTATTGACCATGGAGGACTAATGATCTCCTAAGAATTTTTAAAAGTATGACTTTCCAGGTATTTATACTTATAGTGTGTTATCTTTGGACATTTATGTTAAATTATTTATAGCATTGTAATTATTGTTAATTTATTTATTAAAGTTAAAAGATGCAGGAGAAGAAAAGATTGAGAATGATACCATAGTGTCGGAACGTCTCTAAAGCGTGAAAATTAATGAATAAACAACAACTGGAAAACGGTTTTGTTTCTCTTACCCTAAATAAATGCAGAATAAATCCAGTTTAAAAAAAGAAAAAATTATAAGTTAATTAATTTATTAACAGTTAATTAATGTGGAACCCAAGTATAGAGGTTATTTTTTTATCCTGTTTTATGTAAATGGTCTAAAACTATTGATGATCATTGTTTAGTTCCGTAATGATTAAGCAGCGAGATAAAATAACCTATGTCGGTACACCTCCACTTCTCCAAGGATTTCCACAAAGATCTGGCAAGAGCGAGGTTCATCCTTAAATTGGGATTTCCCGAATCAAAAACCAGCGAACTATTATTGACAATGGCAATCACTTCAGCACTCATCTCCATAAACATCAAACAATTTTCGATGGGCCAGCGCTACATTTTTCCTATTGTGGAATTAAGAAAGTAAAATACGCTGAAAATGACTGGATTCAATTTTTCAAACTTTTGACTGAATTGCCTAATCACGCTACCTTTATATATAGGATATTCTATAGTGTGGCTTCTCTGTCTAAGCATAACAGAGATATACGACTTTAAAGCCATCTGTTAGGAAAAACCGAAATACTTTTACCTCGACCTATTATTTTTACGGTCACATGTGGTCTAGTGGTTAGCGTAACAAACTACTAAGCCAAAGATCGCGGGTTCGTAGCTCGGCAGGTGGCCCTAGGATTTTTCAAGGGAGTAAAAAGCCTTAGTTACGCGGTCCTTCGGAAGGGACGTTAAATGGGGTTCCCGAGCCTGTACGATGTCAGGTACTCGTTAAAAATCCCTATGCTAATTAAACCTGGATAGGCAAAATTTAGAGCCCCCTGATCGTCTGATTAGCCATAGCACTAAACAGTGACGTTAAATAAACAAACAACAACAACCTATTGTTTTTAGAATTTTGTAGCAATTCTAATTCTAAAGTCCCTGATTATTTTTTTCATCCGTTTCTTTTCGAACAATGTCGTTTCAATTATTATGCAACCATTCCAAAACCGATTTAATAATACACCAGCTAATAGAAAAAATATTTTTTGCTTTTTGAAATATTAAAAAAATATGTGTTAATAAACAAATTTTAATTAATAATACTATGCACTCATATGTAATTAATGCGGAACCATTCATCATCACATAAAAAAAAATGTGGTTTTAAAAAATAATGATTTCTCATTGCTGAGATACTCATTAAGATTGTCAAAGGAGCGGTTGCTGTGAATAGAAAGGGCACTCAACCAAATTACTTGGCTCCGACTCCCGTATCAAGATTTTGCTTTTACGCAAATGAATTAGTAATCGATTTAATTACTGGCTAATCGTAAAAATATCTCGAAGGAGGAAGTAGGAAAATCTAACAAGTCAAAGAAGACCTCTTGTTATTCATACCCCGGTGCCTGACAATAGCAAGATCCATTTAGTTTTCTTTTCTCCTGAAAAAGAGAGAAGGAAAAGAGTAAAAAAAAGAAAAATAAGAAGAATGAGACCATAGAATTGAAGAAATACTTAACCTGAACCTTTCTTTATTTGACATCTTATTATGTTTGAAGAAGAAAAGAGTTTTTCCTTAAAAGTTTTTTACCGAGTTGGCCGAAAATGTTCGCAAAACACCGCGTGACGAGATGCGGACGTTTTCATCACAGTCGAATATGCGGTTGATTGCTTTATTTTTTTTTTCTTCAGCTACAAACTGAATTCATGGCGGTTTAAGTGGAGTTATATAATTAATTTACAGAGTAGGTAGGCAGTAATTAAATATATTATTCCATTAATTAACGGGCGGTGGTGGATGATATTCAAACTTAGGTAAACATAGGTGCCATGTATAGGCACCATATTGATCTACCCTGCCCCACCGCTCCTTGTCTAATTCCCATGTAATGCAATTAATTGCTTTGATTTATGCTGACTTTACTATACGTATAATTTACCCTTTACAAAGTTTTTATTGCTACATCGAAATAATATATAATCTATTTATTTAAATATTATTTATTTTAATTATTTATTTATTTTATACATAACTCATACATGTAAATTCAATGATCAAACCTCCAAGCTTGAAATTTTGAATTCAGGGAAGAACTCAAATATAAAATTGTATTCATATAATTATTCTTGTTCATTTCCTCAATTAATACATTTATATTAAATAGTGTAATAATTTGGTTCATTAAAATTAAAAAGGAAAATCTATGCAAATCTTAAATCACTTTATTTTATGGTTTTATGATAAATGTACACAATTAAAATGTAATCATTATTAAAAAAATTATAAGTAAATATTTTAATTTCAAGTGCAACTTCTTTGCATTATTCATCCAATGTTATTATACTTATGTGCAATTACCTTGCATTCAAGTATCTTAAAATTTAGTTGGTTCAACCTCAACTTTGGGGAAACTCTCTATAAAAAAAAAAATATTTAATTAATTTACTTTAAGGATTCGAGATTTTAAGCCAGGTGAGTACTAGATAGTCTTAGTTTTATCTTCATGGTTATAACGTAATTCTACCAGGTAAATGTAAGGTAAGGTAATATGTAATGTAAATGCTCAAATAACCTGAGATGATGCCATATTGAATTCAGAGGACAGACAATTATACTCATAATTATATCTGGTTATGAATATTAAATTTTAAAAAAAGTTTGATTAGTAATTGTCAGCATTCGGGTGTGGAATATAAGTTGTAACCTACATAATGAAAGCCATTCAACCAAATCATTCAATTAGAGTTCGCAATGATGGAATTAATCTTTTATTTTACAAAAATAACCTGTTTTCTAGGTTCAATGATTGTTTTTAAAGCGAGGTTTAAGAAGATGGAATTAAAAAAAAATTGTAAATTTCTACTATTACAAATCAGAAGAACTTGTATCAAGAGAAGTGGGGAAGAAGGAAAATAATCTTGCATACATGAAAGTAAACTACATAAAAATAAAATAACAATATTAATAAATAAATAAACGAGTCACCTGTGGAGTAGTTGTTAGCATAACAACCTTCTATCCCTTAAGTGGTGGGTTCCAAGCCTACAAGTTGGCCATACGATTTTTCTAAAGGGTCTAAGAAATTTTTGGTTAAGTCAGGAGGACCTAAATGGGGTCCCGAGACTGTGCAAGTACTCGCTAAAGATACCTATCCTATTTATACTTGCATGCCAGCATAAAGTGACTTTAAAAAAATAAGCAAAAATTAGAAAAATAGTATTTAATAAACAAACATTAGAAAAAGAATTTTTAACTACGTTTTACACAGGTTTCTGAATAATGAGACATTTTCCGTTATGATTGGTCAATATGACTCCTTGACTGATTTATTATAGTAGAATATTTATTGACGTTTATTTTATTAGAATGTTAAACGATGGTATGTTTTAGCATAGCATTTAACATGGCTATGAAACAATAAGATTGGAGACTGAAGCAGGCTAAATGATAGAGGAAGCACTTGAGGGTAAGCAGGTTAGTGACGAGAAACTGAAGCCGGGGTTAGGTAACGCCTAGGTTTATCTCTCCTCAACCTCCGCAACACAATTATCCCTTCTTCCTCCTTCCATCCGGCAAACTATACGAATTTCCTTCTCCACCTTCTAGGGTAAAATCACATATCTACCGATATTTGTTTGTAACTGAAATCCATGGGGGAGTAGAACGGTGGGGCGCATACTCACATCTCCTTTATACCCCTGTTTTCCATTCTTGTGTTAAACAAAAAATTATTTTTATAACTTATTATTGTTTAAAAATAGACCAAACATTGCTTTCGAAATGACGATTTACCAGTAATATCCATATTTATTGATAAAATGTATTTAATATCTATCAGATATAACCTACATAGATATTCCACTTCATATAACCAGAAAATAATAGGGTGTATAAACAAAATGACCGTCTACTGGCCATTTTCACCTTCCCCATGGAGAGAAGATGGTGACGAACAATATCTTTCGACACACCACACTCTCTGAAAAGTTCGCGAGTACTTCTGGACGGATTTGACTCAACAGCTTCCTTCAGAACCTCATCAATATCCATTATTGGTCGCCTAGAGCCCTTTTTTCTTTTCAATGTCGTATCTCCACTGCTAAATTTTTCAAACCAACGCCGCACAGTGCGCTGGTCAAGGACACCCTTCATATTTAATAATTACACGACTTGCTTCAGTGGCTGTGAATTTTTTTTCCCATTAATGTCTTAAAATTACGAGAATTTCGTAGGACACTGTCATGTTTCTTCTTCGAAATAAATAACTAAACTGAGGCTTTTTTTGATGAATCAAGTGTTAGTAAACAAGCTTAGAGAATGCTCTAAAAGGATTATTAAGTGTTGATAAATAATAAATTGCATTAAAATATTTACAGACTTTTTAACTCAGGAATTTAATTATACCGGTCATTTTTTTTTATACACCCTATTAATTTTGTTTTGAAAAATCGGAATCATGGTATTGAATATATTTTTTTTACTATTACTAGCTTTTTCCACGGCTTCGCTCGCGTGGAATTTGGTCTACCACATAAACTTTCGTGGCAGATCATTTTAAATAAATAATTTAATTTCTTTTTAACTATAAGTTACTCGTGCATCCTAAATTTCAGATGTCTAACTTCAAAACTGTCGGATTCCATACAATCTTTGAAACCCTATAATATTAAGGGGAAAACCCTTGGTGGTGCAATTGTCCAAATCCCTTTCTTAGTGCTCATTTAAGCTATACAAAGAACCTATCTGCGAATTTCAAGATGCTAAGTTTAGTGGTCTCTGCTGTGCGTTGACCGCTGGGTGTGTTAATCAATCAGGTTCCAGTTATATATAAACTTCGCCTGTGTGGTGTTTTGATAAAAAGCAGCCTATGTCCTTTCCCAGGCTTGAGATTATCCATATCAAATTTCATCACAGACGGATCAGCACAGCCGTGAAACAAACATTGACACTGATTAACAAACAGGACGGACTGAAGTTTACTGTTATTCGTGTCAGTTTTAAAATATATAAACTGTAATCATAAACAATGTCCTTCTCCAGGCTTGAGATTATCCATGTCAAATTTCATCACAGATGGATCAGCACAGCCGTGAAACATACATTCACACTGATTAACAAATGGAACGGACAGAAGTTTACTGTTGTCTGTGTCAGTAAAGGATCAGTATGTAATGCCATTGAATTAATTGAAAAGGATTACTTAGTATAACGGTTTCACTTGTCGTACGGCAGCAGCGAGAAGTGAACTACGTTACTTGATTTGTTTTGTTCAGCGAAAATATCGTTCCTACCATCTCAAAGTATCGAATGTGAAAAAAACAGTTTTCGTTTTCGACTTATAGCAGTTGCTTTAGGATTGATAATTGATATAAAATTCATTTAGAGGCATAATTCAGTCACAAAAACAATGTAAAACGAATACCATCGGTTCGACAATAGGCATTAATTTTTATTGAACCTTGCAACTGTTTTTTTAACTCTCCTCAAAAGTACCGATTTTCACATTCGATAGCTGGAAAAGGCAGGGACGATATGTAGATTTTGAGATTGATATGTAGATTTAATATGTAGATTTAATTTGTAGATTTGAGAGAAACACGTGAGAAAGCCCACAAACTTTGCCCCCCTTTTTCACCTCCTTAGGGGTAGAATTTTGGAAAATCCTTTCTTATCGGATGCCTACGTCATAAAAAGAACACACCCTCCAAGTTTCAGGTCTTTACGGTCAGCGGTTTAGGTTGTGCGTTGATCCCTCAGTCATTCAGGACAAAGCATTTTACATGTATAGATTTAAAATTTCACCACCTACGAAATATCACATCCATCGAATTTGATCATTGAGTTTTTTCTCTTCGATTTGCAGGTATACGATATTTGTGATAACTGGTTAATGGTTTCTAAGGAAAAATAGGAAAAATATTTCGCGGACCAACTGAAAGCTAAGACAAATAAAAACCAATAAGCTTATAAATATTATTTTTTATTATAGAATATGTTATCCAATTACATTTATTAGTGCGATATCTGCTGATGCTTCTTTGATATAACAGTTGGTATTCGAGGCTTCTGCGCTGCATTAACATCTTTTCGGTTTCTCTGTTTGGTTTTTATTACAGACATGGCTGAAAAAGTCTTTTCACATAAATAGGAAGTCAAAAAATTTACTAATTATTTGATAGCTTAATAACTCAAAGTTGGATATTCCTTTTCTAGCGATATCCAAAATTGAGGCAATGAATGCATTTTATGTCTGGAGACCAGAGTGACATCAGAAGACAACTCGATCAGCTTTTCTTTTTCATGAAGATCAAAAAGAAAAGTGCACATGAGTTTATGTCTTCCAAGAATGGATTATTAATCCAGAGGTTACCTTTACGAGGATCTTCATTTTCTGGCAAATACTTATTCAAATTTTCAGCTAATGCTCTTAAATGTTGCTTTACTATGTTAAATATGACTCTCGTGTTCACATCAGCAGCAATCGAAAATTCATCCAAAAGAGAAAACATTTCTACATCTTCCTCTTGTAAGCGACTATTCCAAAGAGCTTACTTCTTTTTGAACGCATCCATTTTATTTCTTAAAGTAAAAATATTTATATATGAACCCTACAGAGAAATATTAACTTCATTAAGCAGACTGAATATGTCCGCCATTATATTGTTATTATACATTGTATTTGTATAGTTTTATACATAATACGTCACGGTGATTTCCGATTTGACTATAATTTTTCGCGGACCGGCAGGAAATTTCTACGGCCCGGTACTGGGCCGCGGACCGGCGCACAGTGGAACGAGCGTTAGGGAGAACTGGACATTCATTAATATCTCCGCTTCTGGTTCTCATAGGATAAGGCTATTGCTACGGTTTTAAAGCTTTTTGAATGGACTATTTAATTATATGATAAACAGGATCAGATCATTTAGGGGAAACATGTAAAAATTCTCGATTTGATATTTCGATGTTAGATAATTTATTATCTATACGTACCATTTATTAATAGGTACAATACAGTATTCTATGGAAAGACAAATACATAGGTAATAAAGTTATATAATAATATTATAATAAAAGTAACAAATCAAAAAATTTAATCATTGAACAAAATTAATACAATACTTGATAATTACTTTTGTTAGTCAATATGCTAGGTATAATTGATGCATCAAAATTATAATAAATGTAGGTGCCCATATAAAATTGTTTTATTTAAATAACGATCACATTTAAACCGAAATTAACAACTTAATTTGAATTAGGATTTGTTTTTCTATATTCTAAGTAACAATAAGTGATTGTGCTTCTTGTAATAAATCACGTTTAATGTTTATTATTTTCGGTCTAAGAGTCTAAATTAAAGGATCCGAATTTTCATCAGATTTGAATCTTTTTTTCATGATCAAAGCGAACATATTCTCTGAACATTTTCTAAAACTTTCCGTATGTCTCCGTCTTTGTCAATCGGACAATTGTTTGAATGACTGAGAACGAGATGGTATACTTGCGGCGTTGATGATGACGATGAAGGTAGGTCCTGGCTAACATCTTCAGGAACAATGAAATCCAAATTCAACCAGTTTTCATGCTTCTCCTGTAATTGATATTCCTGTGGGACAAAATCCAGCGAGTGTACAAGCTACTACTGATTTTCTTAATTTTTCCCGTAAGCAGAACTTTGCGGTATTTGAAATTTGTTCCAGTCCAAACGAATCAATCCATGCTTCCAATGCCATGTCATAATCTTTAAAACTTATATGATTAAATTGAAAAAAATTGAAAAACTTGACGATTTGTTGTAGGAACCATTGCACCTATATCGTTCAAATACCACACACAAAGTGAGTTTCATTGTTAATACTATTATGTATATAATGATAAGGATTATTCGGATAATTGAGTGTAAACAAACATTGGTAAACAAAAGAAAACTTGCGTAAAGTAGACGCCAATATCAACAGAAATTATTTTAAATTCTCAGAATTTAATTCTCAAGGGCCAGAAAAGGAAAGAAAAAATCATTTTCTCGGAAAATAGCACCTAGTAGCAAAATCCGACTAATGGAAAAAAAACTTCAAACATTCTAGTTATTTACTGTGAATTATTACTGTGTTAGTTTTATTAGTGTTATTACTGTGGTAGTTTTTGGGCGATTTTAAGCGATTTGCGCAATTAAATTTTTTAGTTTTATCCCCCAATTTTCACCAAAAATTCTCAGAATTTAATTAAATTCTCAGAATTTAATTCTCAAGGGCCAGAAAAGGAAAGAAAAAATCATTTTCTCGGAAAATAGCACCTAGTAGCAAAATCCGACTAATGGAAAAAAAACTTCAAACATTCTAGTTATTTACTGTGAATTATTACTGTGTTAGTTTTATTAGTGTTATTACTGTGGTAGTTTTTGGGCGATTTTAAGCGATTTGCGCAATTAAATTTTTTAGTTTTATCCCCCAATTTTCACCAAAAATCCCAGACGTTTGAAATAATCCCAAGTTTTATTTGCCTAAAATATCTTATTATGGGTGATTGTTTTCCAGTAGGTGCATGATTAATTTAAGGCATTACCTCAAACAGTGGATTGCATTAAAAATTTGAGACTTTTTATAAAAATTTATATTTCAATTCAGATTCGTTCATTTGATTTGATTTCACAATTGATTTATCTATGGATTTTGTTGAGAACAAGTATAAAGTATAATTTAAGATCAAAATAAAGGACAAAATTAGTTATTAGAGAATTGGTCCAATGTCCAACAAATGCGTTGATTCGTTCCACTGTGCGGCGGTTGAAGAACACTGATCTAGACCATTTTCTATTCAATCTTCTCATAGGAAGCCCAAATATCAAAGAGGAGGAAAGAGAAAGAATAAGATGATTTAGGTGTTGTGAAATCATTACCATGGAAAAAATATGAGAATCGCGCTATAAATAGTTTTTATTACTATTTATATTAATACATTGATATGATACATACTTAAATATCAATAATTTTTTTTAATTATTATTACTTCAATGAGCTGGCGATATTTAATCACAATAAATCTCGAATTTTCATGGATTATCAAATAGGTTACTGGCATATTGCAATCAAATTATAAAACCCATAATAATAATAATAATAAAAACCACGTTAATCCGTATTTCTTTTCCGTTTTGAAGTACATAAAGATGTTATACTGCAATGAAAATAAATATTTTTTATCCATAAAGAATTAAAAGTTATGGTTGCTTATTTGTTTCAGCATTACAGTAAAGCCTACGAAGATAAATAAATAATTCTTTCAAATATAAATTTGGGATTCTCTTTCATGTGTTATTAATAAATCTTGAAATAAGGTGTCCTGAATTATAAATAACCTTTTACTCTCTATTTCTACTTGAATACTTTATATATGAAATTATTAACGTATTTATTTACTGAAATAGCTTAAATAGGGCCAATATTAACACTAAACTCTAGTGCCAATACCCATATCATTGTTCTGTAAATAGTTCGCCAAGAACAAAAAAAATTGTAAATTTAAGTAACTTCTCCCTCTGTTTTTCCCATGTGAAGGCAAAATTCTACTCTCAAAAGTCACGAAGCATAGGTCGCAATTTATTCAGAAGGATGTCGCCGCAGTGACAAAATGTGGCTGGGAAGTGAAATATATTTCTATCCCCACTAGATTAAACAAACAACATACCTGAAAATACTGACGTGTGAAGAATTTGGTAATTTTTTCCGCTTGTCTTTTCAATGTCTTCTTATAGTCTGAATGACCGAGAGCTCAGCTCTGAATTATCATCGTGTGAGCAATCTCCGTTTTTCCTTTATTTATTTATGTAATAAATATTTTAAAGGTATTTTTCAATAGTTTTTTTGATGAATAATTTTTTCGATAGGTATAATTGTTATCATGAGAATGATAATAGGTATCATGTTATCATGAGGTATAATTGAATCATGAGAAGTAAGGGATGGTTGATTTTATTAATTACTTTATATAAAATATACCATAAACTGCAGTCATATTATTTAGAGTAATAATGTACACACATATATATGCTAATAATAAAAACAATTATTTCTTAAATAATTATTGACGAGAAGTTTACTAGTCAACCATCCCAAACTAAATAACCATGAAACATAAATTATTCTAACGTAAAATTCATTTTTAATTTAAAAACGAAATCGAAAATTAGAAGTTCTTACTCTCTCACGAAAAAAAATACCATTAAATCGAAAAAAGTACTATATATTTGAGAAAAGTTTCCACGGCACAGATATATAGAAACAAATCCTGTGCCCATAAGGTAAAAGACACCATGTCCACAAAATAAGTAATACGTAAGGTAAATTGTTATAAATAAAGACTATGACCTATAACTTACAATTACCGATCAATTCCAATAACAAGAATTGTGAACAATTATCTTTAAGCTATTTCTATAAGTACCAAAGGAACAAACTTTAATAGTTCAACATTTTGGAAAATTGGCTCACCTGAATAAAAATTACAAAAATGAGTCATTTACCACCGTGGTAAAGAATTGTAAATAATTTACAAATTATAAGGAAAATCAACAATAATGACTGACAACAAGATTAAATTATCACTAAAATATGATTTTATGAATATTGTTATTTTTTTAATTCTATAATCTGAGCGGAGTGGCTCACTGGTAGAGCACTGAGTTGCCATGCTGGAAATCAAATCATCTGTTCAAATCCATGGCCAAGACTTTCATTTAGTCTGTTTGCACCCGGAGATGGATCTTATAGGATCTAGGACCCTCCTGGGGCTCACCAACCTGTACAAAATGTTATAAATATTATTCCCAAATTAAGGGGAAAAAATATGGCGGTTGAGCGTGACCTAGGACAAGTCACCTCCTTCCAGAACCGTTGTCCATGAAACAGTACAGTCTCTACCATTCACTGAACCCCGAACCCGATTCTGTGAAACCGTTCTCTGGTTCAGGTTTCAGGTTAATTCTATATTATTTGAATATTTAAGTTTAATAGTAATCTCTTTTTGCATGAAGAGGAATGACATTATTTCTTTGAGAAAATTTCTTCAGAAGATTTTACAATTTTCTTTTTTATTTCTTTAAGACTAGTTCGAATGTGAATCCTCAGATAACTCTCCCGTTTGCTGGACATATGGACGAGGGACGTATTTTAAAGGTTACAGATGTTCTTTAAATAAATTTCTTGCACCATAAAATGATATTCAAAAGGTATGCAATGGACAATAGTAACATGATTATGAATCGAAGCGTTGACATGGAAAAAGTTAGTAAATAAAAAAAATGAAATTTACCTTTTTGAAAGAAAAATGTAATAATTAATCATGGTAATAGAATATATAAAAGAGAAAGTAACAAATGAGTGTGGTTTAGTTTCTAGGAACGGTGGTATTAGGTCCAAATATTCAATATTTTAAATTAAATATCCTTTTTCAAAGAAAAGGTGAATTAGTAAAAAAACTTTATGAAACAAAATATTTTTATTCAAAATATATACTCTCATTTTCCATATATTTTTCTCAAACGCGTTAACAAATTTTCAATCACACAACTGAAAATTTCGTGGTTTTGTGATGAAATTAAGTCTAATAATGCGTTTTTGACTTCAATTTCTAAACAGTTGGAGATGAGATTGGCGAAGATAATAACGCGTTGGTAGTGTTTTCAGCAGCTTGGCCTGCTGAGTGCCCAAATCAGAGTAAGAGTAAATATTATAATATTATAAAAAAAAAAAGAGAGAAGGAATTAATAACAGCTCATATGAACCGCCCAAGGGAGTACAAAGCGAGTTAGCGACTACCTGTGGTCTAGTGGTTAGAATAACAACCTAGTCCAAGATCGTAAGCCGCTAGGTAACCCAAGGTGTTTCTAAATTGAATAAAAAATCCTTGGTTATCCCGTCCTTCGGAAGGAACGCTACAAGGAGATCCCGAAACTGTATGCGTTTAAAACCCCTATCCTAATTAAACCTCGATAAGAAAAATACAGAGCTCCCACTGTGGCATCGTACAATTAGTTAAACAAGCAAACAACAACAGCTCATTACAATCTGTAAACATAAACATAGTAAACAAGAGATACTCACTAATTCACTTTGAATTTTATAAGTAATAAAAACGGACATTCCATATGAAACTACCCAATAGTTATTATTTTCCCATTGAGCCTATGGTTGTCAAGTCAGCTTTTCCTTCTCTAATAAAAATTATTTTTTCTACCTGTAACTCAATTATATGAATATGAATCTGAAAATGAAAAATTCCTGATTAAAAAATATTATATTTTACACTTTTGAGAAAAAAATATAATGTAAAGATCAACAGTTTATATATTTAAACATAAATGTCTTTAAAAGAGGCGGGAGGCATGGGATAAATTCACAACAAGGGTGAAGGAAGGTAGCAATTACAGGTAATTAATAAATGTATTTAATTAATACTGCGCCGTGCTAGTTCATTAGCTCGTCGAGGGCCAGGTTAGAGCTCCGGGAATTTCCCGATACTCTGCAATCTCCCTCGATCTAGGCAACAATCATTTCCACTTTCCCTCCGACCGGAACCCTCTTTTTTTCCACTCACTTTTTTTCTCCTGCTAAACATTTAGTTAACTATAATTAATGAGGTAAAACCCCTTTTTTTCTACCTTTATCCGTTTCCTATTACTGATGAATATTAATCTGTTCAGTATATCAATTTTTATAGCTATAATATTAATTGCATCATTTCACTCGGAACAGCCAAAAAAAATGTATAAAAGGAAAGGACTTATAAAGTTTCTATCAAGTTTGGGAGAGTAAGATGTCACCATCTAATATTATCTGCACCGTCATCATTAAGACTTTAAGGTAAATAAATAGACAGAAACCTATTTTCTTGTAATTTGTATGTTACACATTATGATATCAATAAAATCTAGATTACCACTATCTTTAAAAACATGGCTTTGATAGGCCGAACCTTTTGTAGGTACATGAAAAAAAGTGAACATGTAATTCAGCGTATCGACAAACACTGTTATCATTCATTGTTTAACAACTGGAAACTGAGAATTCTGATACTAATAATAACTACCTAATTGTTTTTATTAATCGAAATTGAAATGTACAAAATAAGTACATGAATACTTATTCAAGACCCCGCTGGCCTAGTTCCTTCTCTTATAGAAACGTTTTCCTATTCTTTCCGAAAACGTTTCCTTTTCATCTTCCTGTCAAAATCCATTTCATGTCCTTCATCAAAATTTGATGAAGTGGACATAATTTGATATTTTTTATAATTATTCCGAACTTCTAAAAGTATTTCACAGCTTCTTCTGCGGCAGTTCCAAAAGTGTTATTCTGTTTATTTTAAATAAACAATAACGAAATTGGGAAGAAAAAGACCAAATTAAATTTTATAGATAATAAAGAAATTTATGTGGACAATAAACAGAGATATAAGCACTAAAAAACAATACGGAAAAGAATTTATTAACACACACAAATAACTCAAATGAAATGAGTGATAATTATCATCATCAATATGAAACCCACCAATCATCATCATCAAATGCGATAAGGAGGTAGGTTTCATGGCTATCTGCTAAATATCAAGTACCTAAAAAAGTATTGAATTAAAAAAAGGAATCCAAAAACATTAACCTTTTTATTTCTGAGGAAAAAATTATTAAATAAACAGCAAGTTAGTTTTTAGCTGGAATATTTAGTTCTTAACTACAATCATAAATAACCCATTCATAAACAAAAACAAAAATGGTTAGAAGGTAGCTCAGCTACAATCCACTAGTTAAACAGCCGTTCCAGTGTTATGTGTTTCTATTACATTTCAATTTATTTTATCTCTTACAGGAATCGGTTGTCACGATAATACAGAATTAAATATTTATTTATATAAAAAAATGCTAATTTTGAGAATTTTTAATTCCAACTATAATTAATGTCCTAAAGGGTATTATATAAATCTAGTTCTATACAATACAAAAAATAAATCAGTACAATAATCAATTAAATTTAAGGATCTTTCTTCATAAGTAGGAGCGGATTGTTTGAAAATGATGAAACCGTTTAGTTAAATATCAATCTTTCATTATTTTCCCTGATCGACAGTTTAAATATTGTAGTTAAAAAGGTCTATGGTTTATTACCTTCACGGCGCAGCAGGCGACACCTCCTTCAAGACCGTAACGTCATGCGGGTTTCACATCCTGCCCCTTTCGAATGATTCTAGCTACAACAATTTTTCGCGGGGCACTGTAATTAATTTTTATTGTTGTTTGTTTTTAAGGGCAATATTGCTAATGGTTATTATATTTTATCCGCTTTAGATATTTTAATTATTTTGAATAGAGAACCCGACAGACGTGCTGAAACTTTTTAAAAGCGACAATTATAAAAACATTTAAATATATTGTAATTATTTGGACTGCCTTGATGAAATTATGTAAAACAAAAACATTAAAATACCTGACGCCATCACGTGTGCATATCTATACCTATCAATAACCTGTGAGTATCTATGTATACTTTAAGCTTAAATATGTTAAATATAAGCTTAATGCTGTTTTAATTAATAGCCAGAAAGAAAAACCTCAAATCGTTTTTATGACAGTTAAATTTTTTTCATAAAGGAAAAGAAATTAATTAATTAAAAAAGCGTTATCTATCATACCGAATTGTGAATTTAAACGATTCTTGAACCTACATTAACGCACACAAAAGATTTCATGGAAATCGGTCCAACCGTTTAAGGTTGGACATAAACAGGATAGAGAGATCAACCGGTTAGGGTTCAGTGACATACAGAGGAACTGAAAAGTTATATTTATGAAAATAGCGGACCCGATAGATGTTGTCTTGTTCAGTCGTTTAGGAGGAAGATAATTTAATGGAAGATCATTATCGAATCGGATTGTTGATCTAAACCATTCTCGAAACTACTTCAACACACATAAAATAGCTTCATTCAAATCGGTCCAAGCCTAATGATATACACACGAGCAAAAGAGTTTTATAAATAAAGATGTATATAAGTATCTGTCTGCTCGTTTGTTGGTTTTATGTTCTGTTCCTATACTACGACCTAACCGAGAGGAGTAAAATACTCAGGTTGTCAAGGAAGAGTTACTTCGACTATTCCCACTCCACCGCTTCCAAAGTCCCTGTTGATCAACTTTTCGGTCTGTTGCTCCTAATGAGACAAAAACAGGAGTCAATCTAATAAGGCGCCTTTGTCCTTAGTAAAGTGGATCCGGTTGGCGCCGACTAACAGTATAATGTAAACTAGCAACAAAGAGCCGCAGTTTGCATGAGCTAATGGCATTACTTGAGGTCCTCCTTGGCGATGTTTGCTCCCCTAGCGATCACCTTCTCAACTATTCAATACAGTTTGCCTATCAACCACCTTATTGGAATAGCTTAGCCCATCTACAAAGCGATGTAAGGATCCTTTGTTCTGTGTTAAAATCTTTGTAATGGGTGAAATATCCCATTAATAGCTTGATTGAGGTTGTTCGTTATGAAGTTTTGAATAAACCCATAGATATACAAAAAAAAAAGTCAATAAATTCCTTCATCAAATTTAAAAGTACATTTCGATCGCCCTTCCTCAAATTTCCTTCAACTAACGAATTCAAAGATAAAAAGATGTGTTAATCATTCAAAAAATGCTTCGTCGACATTCGTTAGGGCTAGGGTAATTATTTTAAAAAAATACCATTGTAAAAATACTCAACTAACCGTTTTAGTTGCAACAAAGTTTCCACAATAAGGATCTGTGTACTTCAGCCTCAATGCACTCACATAAGACGAGATGACAGAAGGTCAAATTTATCGTGTTGTATAGTGTTGTATTTAATCGGCCGAGGTTTGCCATTGCGGTCTTCGATCCAATATTTCTGAACAGAACCACACTCCAACATTCATTAGTTAGAGCATCAGCAATTACTATTTCGATATACACTTTATCTTGATAGGCACAATTTATATATGTATATACATAAAATATAAATAACTTTTGATAACAATTTTATATTTTACATTAGAAAATAAGCTACTATTAATATTTCAATTTTTTTTAAACATTCATAGAGTATATGAGTAATGAAATAAAGAAATATTCGATAAATTTGTAGTAACTCAATCCATTATTTGCATTTTTTAAAAGAGAATACTTTATTTATATGGACAATATGTCAATATATAAATTGTTGAAAGTATAAAGATAAACTACCTCCACTTTTTAGGAATGTCCAAGGTTATGTTGTTTTGCAGAAGGAAGGACTCAATTTAAACCGACAAATTATCTGCTCATAACTTTATGCTACGATAACCCACTCGAATATTGGGTGAAAATTCATAGTTTACCCACAAATGCGTGTGTCGGAAAAGATCATGTTTTGTTGAATTTAGAGTCGAATGGTACCATCTCTTATAAAGAAACGTGTATAGGGAGGAAGTTGCAGGTACATTATAGTATTTTCTTCAAAAATATTAAGTCAATGAAATTTTAATTTGCTGAAAATAACTCCAAAAAGTAAATCATGTAATACGTAACAAAGAAAAGTACATTCATGAAAATTTTATCATAACCTCTTTTTAGTAGTATTCGTCGAGAGTATTTTCATTTTTGTATCAAATGGGACGATTTCAGAGAGGAAACAGGCAATTGTTTGGAGTATGTCACTTAGTTTATAGTTGAAATCTTTAAATCAGTGATACATTCCAAACCAAAAATTAAAATAATTAAAGCAGGAAAATTTATATGTTCCATCCTATATAATAAAACTTATAGGAAGAAAGTTTATACTATAAGGAGTAGGTTATAGCAATGATTCCTAAAGTGTGCACCGCGGCTCCCCGGGTGTCTAAACATTTAGAAGAAATCTGATGTATCAAGGGCGAAGCGGAATAAAATCGATTATTTAGGGAGCAGCAAACCGAAAAAGATTGGGAACCTCTGGGTTATATTATGAGGAATAGGTTATACCATAAGTCACAGAATCCGAGGAGATTGAAAAGGGAACGAGGGTTCATTTCTAGATCATCAAATATTGTCTGCTATCTCAAAAGTGTCATTTGGTCCATGCAACTATCCTGCGTCAGGAGGAGCCAACGAAATTTTGTTAAATAATAGAGTCTCGTTTTATATTTACTAACAAAGGTAATAAACTATTATTGGTCATTTAGTGGGTGGCAGGAGGAAGGCAAGAAGACCGTAATAACCCGCCTTCATTATGTTTTAAGTGGCCTCGAAAGGAGATCTCTCATTCAGCTCCTTTTTAATCTTCTCCAATTCTCTGAAATCCTATATGATTATGATCTATTTATATAACAGAACTTAAGAGCATGGATGTGTAAAATTAACAGAAAGTGTAACATTTTGCTTGAGAGCATGAATGTGTAAAATTAACAAAAAAATGTAACATTTTGATTATATCTGATTATTCAAATATGTATTATTGTTTTTTTTTCAAATAGTTCACCCGGGAGGCGCTGTGGGAGAACGAAGTAACGTGACTTCCCCTCTGCCGATTAGCCACAGCAGCAATAAGTGGCGTTTAATGAACAAATAAACAAACAACCTGACTTCCCCAAGTTGGGCTACGACCATCTCATCTCATACATCTTCTTCGTTGTCATATTGACAATACCAACAGGACTTACAACACTAAACTGACAAAAAATAATGATGATAATACTTACACTGATAGAACATTTAGGACAAAAAGTTAGTTAGCTCGGTTTCTCCCTGTAGTGATCAATTGTGTTTACTACTTACCTATTTTTCTACCAGAATGAAGACGATACGGCTATAGGCGACATGTCCTATGGATGAGAGACGTCCTTTTCAAAATTAAAAGGACTTATTCCTTCAGTCTGAAGTCCCATTGCCATTTCAAATATGCCAAGACTGTCTTCTTCCAAGATCATTGTTGCTGATTGTCGCTTTCATCATATTGTGTTTAAACTTATTTATGAAGTTTTGGAAGAAATGTCATACTGTACCGCGGATTGCATTAATATATTTTTGTTTTTGTTTGATCAAAGACACTGAAACGTCGATTGCACAATATGCCGTACTGACGATGAGCCCATCAGACCCGATCGGCGGAGAAAGCTGACGACTCGAAGCTGACCAGATGTCGACGAGCAGGCGAGAGAGGCGCAAGGTAGATAAGGAAGTGTCGGGACCTGTATACAAGGGCTGAATTAAAAGCGGTCCCATATTGGTCCCGGGGACAAAGGCGTCCCTATCGGCCGTCCCCAGTGAGGCCTGCCCACCCCCGATAGCCCTGTCCAATGTTTCACCCCCTCCTTTTTACTCTCTATTAACACCACTCCAATACTGCCTATTCAATCAGCTTCGTTCGCTGTATTTATCTCCAGCCGCTGGCATCTATTGTCGCTCTTCGCTGGTCGGCTCAATGGGAGGACCGGGGTCCGGGGGTCGTGTGTAATTCGGATATCAGATAAGGATGTAATGATTCCGACACAGAGCTACTGGCAGGCGAAGATCAGTTCAATAGACTGATAGTGAATGGTATTTTTTGTAGGTTCACAATTTTAAATTAATATAAAACAGAGACAATTTTTTAATATCAATGAAACTATCTTTATATTATGATTTTATGTCATTAGTGTTTGAATATGATTTCTCCAATATAGCCACCATGACTTGTGGATAGATGGGGTATTCTGTCTGTTTGGCATAATCCTAAAGAAAATAATATATAGAGGTTAGATCGCCCGATGGTAGTGGCCAATAACAGGACCGTTACATGAAATTATTGGTTCATCAAAGGTTTCTTTGAGTGAATTAATTGTATCCCAAGACGTGTAGCAATGATGCTTATATCCAAATGTCCTTGCATAAAATCTTCCTTGGAAGAAAGTGGGTGGACACATAGCCAATTGTTGAGGACGTCAAATTGATTGACTTGGGACTTCCTCAATGCGACGTTGTACAGCACCTATATCTTAAGGGATGCGTATAATCTTTTAGAGTATACGTTCTGCGAAAACAATCTATTATTAATCAAATTAGCCGCGCGGATGTGTCGATTATGATGACCGTAACATTTACGCAATGTGCGTTTACACAAAGTTTTTTTAAATTATTATTATTATTATTATTAGTTTACTGCCTGTTGTCATATAAATGGTGGTGGAGCAGGTGTAACTGATTGGAATATTGGTTTCGTTAGATATTTTAATGAGTCTGCAACTCCGCTGGTTTCTTCTTTTTTCCTTGTCGTTGTCCGCACCATGTTTCTTAGTATTGTGTCTCGAAACCTCTGTATGAGACGTTGAATGCCTTCAGTGAGATGGGTGAACATGGGTGCACCATAAAGAAGAGCAGGTCTTAAGATATACCTGTAGTTTCGATTGGAGAGAGAGCGAGGTGATGGAGGCAATATGATTTTCTTCTTACAGCCCTGGTCTTCTGGTATAGATGACTGCAGAGTCTTAAATGTCTATCCAGTTTTATTCCTAGGTACACAATGGAGTTGGATGGTGACAGTACAGTGTTTGCCACTCGGAGAGTTTTTGTAGTGTCGATTGTTTACCCTGTTGGTGTCAGAACACTATGCAGTCTGTCTTTGTGGTATTGACCTGTATATAATGAAGTGTTTTAACTGCTAACAATTTCTTCGCAGGTGATCTTGGCCTGCCTTAGTCCCCTCTAGGTATTTATACTGCTGCTATATATGGTAATATCATCTGTATAAGCGGTGATTGTAGCTCTTCTGTAATTCTTACCAGCTACACCAACAGCATATATGGAAAATACTGCTCCTTGTGATACTCCGTATTTCAATGGGAATGTTCGAGAGTGCCTTCGTGAACTCGTACAGATGTGTTCTTGTTTACTAGGAACGAGCAGAGGCTGTATAATTGCTAAGGGCATTCTGAATCTATGAGCTTAAGGCATAAAATACAGTGAGACACAGAGTCAAATGCCTTAGTATAATCTCTGTGAGAAATTCAAGTATGAGTAATCAAATAAATATGAGTTTCGCGAACGGAACTCATATTTGTTTTGATTAATAAATTTTAACAACTTGCAAGATTTGCTATGGCGTGAGTCTATTCATTATCAAGTGGCAAACCTAACTAACCACGTAGCGACTGCCACCTATCATATCATTTGTCAAACATGAAAGTGCTGGCCACTCAAACATGTGAACCTCTAAAAAACAACCTTTTTTTTCAATCTCCTTTATTATCAAATATATCTGACAGTAAATTCTTTGTGAGGGACATAAGATTAAAAAATAAAAATACACTCTTACATAGTTTCATTAGTAGCGGCGATCGCAGACATATATTCCTTAGTAAGAATAACCTATGAACGCTGAATGGAATCAGTATCCTATATTTAGTAAAATAGATATAAGAGATATTTGTATATAGCTGGCAGGCGATCCGATGTGTTCTCACTACAAAGATACACACTGATGATCAAAGGCTTAGTGTATCGCCCCTGTTCTCAGAGGCGCTTCACAGCCCAATCATGGGGACTGGTGCGGGAAAATAAATAATAAGATTAAATAACAATATTTGTTGTGTTATTGTGAGATTGATAGCGTTGTAAGCGTGGTAATATTCGATACAATAGCATTAAACGTTAATAAATTTTTAATTTTAAAAAAGTTTAAAAAAAAATCACTGAAAAAGTAATGTTGTACTAAGAGTAAGATAAAAATAATAAATATATGAGAAATATAGTAGCTACTATTCTGAACCTTCAATAGGTACGTAAACTGCAATTAAATATATTTTTATTAATATTTAAAACAATTAATTTCAATTGGGCGCATCGTGGCTCAGTATGTACAGCTCTTAATAGTTTTGCTAAAGTTTACAGCTTCAAGTGAGCTGCGGCAGATAAAATATTTAATTAACATCCGCAACAACTATTAACATCTGCGGATGAACCCTGTAGGGTCTACAGACTCTCTTAGGGCTCACTCAGCCGCTATAAAGGGGTACCCTTATTTGAGGGAAAAACCTGGCGGTTGAGCGTGATCTCGGGCAAATCAGCTTCCTCCACAACCGAAGTCATGTAAATAGTATAGTATCTACCATACAGTGAGCCCAAGACCCTTTATGACTCAGACCCTCGTAAGACCCTAATATGGGCACTGGTTTCAATTTTAAGTCAATTTACCACTATAATAGTATATATATATATATATATATATATATATATATATATATATATATATATATATATACATATATATAATATGAAACTATTTGATTTAATCTCTTTTTTTTATATTCTTGTACAAACACTCTAAGAGAAGTTTACAAACAGTGTATTTGCTAAGTGGTAAACTGATGCTGTGTGAAGATTTTTATCCAGCGACTTTCCTTGCCCTAATTAGCTCATACATCAAGGCAAGGAGGTTTCTTAGCCAGCTCCTTCACCGTACATTGTCGACTTGCATATTGCTTGTAGTCATGTCTATGTTACCATGTCCTCGCTGTAGCTAAAATTATTTGCCATGGGTCCTTATGTTTTCTTTTGAACTTTTAGTGTATCTGGATCGTAAGCCTTGTTGCGATATACAGGGAGCTTTGGTAAAAAGTTTTTGATTGATAAGTATATGAAGTCTTAAGTCCAAAAATTATTTTAGAAACCTAAAATTTGAAAGTGTTTTCTTGAAGAAATTTTTAAATTTATTTGGCATTTCAGAAGGAGAGCCTTAAAATCATGTTGAATAGAAGAGAATTCAAGGACATATTTGAAACCCATATGTAATATAATAAAATATTTTATAGTCATTCATGGAAAAATTAACCTATTTATTGTAATGTGACCTGAAAATTTTCCAATCCCTACATTATGTAGTAGTAACATGAAACCAACATTACACAACTCTCATGAAGGTGGCTTCCTATGCATTTCGAAGTAGCAGTATCATAATAGAATGTAGTTCTCATATTTTCCCTAGGTTCTTTTTAATGTTCAAATATATGAAATAATTCTGCTTATAAAAACTTCAAGTACAAAATTAAGAATGAAAGTGTAAAATAGTGCCTACCACTGTTCGTAGAAACTTACTCACTAAATGTCTAAATTATAGCGTTCGCAAAGGTGAAGAACAATCATACTTCATTTATGTTGATTTTTTGTTTTTAAACTGTTTCACATAAATCTATTTTTTAACAACTGATCTATCATCAATATATCGTACGGTGAACGAGGTGAAAAATACACGATGAAAAACACGAAGAACTTTTAGCGGTTTGAAATATTTCATCAACATTAATATAGATTTTATCTTCCGTGACGAAATTACAAAATAATCTTTTTTTTTAAAAATAAATATTCACAACTAAAGCAATATTTAGGTTATAAGCTATGTAAGAACTCAAGGCAAGTTTTTATGATTGTTCAATATTAATGATTTACAATCTATAAGAATTAATTGTTATTTTCCAGAACACTCTTTCAATAAAACCTCTCAGTCATCGATAACTGTTGAAGCTAGTGAAAACACGAAAAACAATGGACGTAAAGTTTATGTTTACACTCCTCCTAAAGCGTTTCTCTTTGTTCTGTGGAGACTATATAAAATTCTCAGGTTTGTGAATTATTGGTGTTTTAATTACAGTTCTTTGCAGTTTAACAAAGTCAATGGGAAAGCATGGAAGCCTATATTTGCACATAACGGTATCTGTGATGAGTTTTTTTTTTAGTAAACTAGTTTTTAAACTATTTAAATTCTTTATTTGAAAGTTAATCAAACGAATTCAAAATACACATACCAAAGAATTTTAATTAAAAATGGGTGTAAGCAAATCTTGAATTTCCAAATAATTTTTCTTTTTATAGAACGTCATGACCGCAATTATAATGATTTATGTTTATTATTATTGTAACAGGATTCCTTAGTTTCTATAAAGTATGGCGGATGAGAAAGAAATTCTAGTTTAAGATCAAGAAAATCGCTAAGAAAAAATAATTACAAATAATACAAATCGAATGAACTGAAAAAGGAAGATAAAAGAAAGAGAAAATTGTCCTAGAGAATTTTCTATCTATTTTCGGGGATCTATTTTCGGTTTTCTCAAAAATTAGATAATATTGAATGATATATAAAATTAGAAAATTGAAACAAATTAAATATACCCATAAGTTCTGTTCCAACAAATTATTCAGAAAAGAATGACAGAATAAATTAAATCACATGTATATAAATAAATTAAATCACATGTATATTAAATTTTCCTTGATTGTAAATTGATAGGCAATAATGTTTGTTATTATTAAGTTTACCATCTCTGAAATGGATCAGCTAGAATAGGATTGTTTATTTGTTTAACGTGATTTGAAATTCTTTTTATTTGTTACCTATCCCCAGAGAAAAATGGTACTCTTCCACAATTAATAATGCATGTTTAAAAAAAAACAAATTCTTTTATAAAGATTATAACAAACTATTTAAGGAATAAAATTAATTTGAGTTACAGTTACATTTATACTGACACTTCCCTGCCTAGTCTGGGCAGTGGGCAAGCGCTAACTGATATAGTAATGAAAAAAGTTTTTCCTTTATTAGTAAAATATGCAAATCTATCTCCCCCAACCCGCTCAAGTCAAGATTGTTCATTTTTATAAAAACAGAGAAACCCACTTTCACAACACCAACAAAAGAAAATTAGAATTCATCAAACTGTAGATGACATTTGTACCTAATAATTGTAATAGTGGAAAAAAAAGTAGAAAAGTAGAAAAAAAAAAAAGTAGAAATATCATATCATATTGCCAATGTGTATGACAATTGTGTATTTTGCACTACATCCAGACATTTTTACCGAATACTATTAAGTCCAACCTTTTTATTTATTTCGAGAAGGATAACATTTTGTAGCCTTTGCTATCAATTCCTTTATAGCGAGTGGATTCCCCTCCATCTCAAATACACTTAACC
This sequence comes from Arma custos, assembly GCA_037127475.1. Taxonomy (NCBI): domain Eukaryota; kingdom Metazoa; phylum Arthropoda; class Insecta; order Hemiptera; family Pentatomidae; genus Arma; species Arma custos. Next base: position 89,142,336 of record CM073762.1, read on the forward strand.
CCCTCCTCCCATTTGTAATCATATCCACAAGAGCCCGGCATCTTATTTTACCGCCGGGAGAGCTTCGAGGAATATTTTGCCATGTTCGAGGAAAATTAAGTTTATTTTATATTAAGCCATTGACAATGTAGCAAAAGAGGAGGAGGCTAAGGGTGTAAAAGTGGAAATGTTTATACGTGTCATGTTAGTGTAAATTCTGTAATCTGTAATCTAATTTCAAAGATAATCTACTTCAATCTTTTTTTTTTTTTTGGTTTATCTAAATATAATTCTTTATTTTTACAGAAAATCATAGCAAATAGGGTATTTTTAAAACCATCTATAATATCAGAAAGTGAAAAAAACAGTTTCACAAATAAAATAAATAGCTGGGAAATTAAAATGATTTCCATCAAATCATGATACGTCATATCAAACCGAAAATTCTATACCTTCGGGTAAATTATGTAGACTTTTTCGGAACTATAAGCCGACAAAAACATGGATTATGCATAAAAAATTTAAAATAAAAACCAAACTGGGTAAGACAACCCAACTAACTATTACATCTTCAGGGCTACAGATATTAAAAAATACAACAAAAATTACAAAAAAAATTTGTATCACTAAAATCCAAGAAGGGCCTTGGATTCAGTGCATAAATACCCTGTTATAAGGACAACGGTTGTGCAGGGAGGTTATTTGTCCGAGATCAACAGCCTTTTTCCCCTATTAAAAGTACCACTTTATAGAAGCTGGTTTTTGTCTCACGAGGGTTCCGAAAACCTATAGGATCCATCCACCGCTGTTAACAGGCCAAATAAATTATCTACTTCAGCCGGATTTAAAACCTTCTGCATGCAACTCAACGCTCTGCCGCTGAGCGCTCTACCCCTTCATCAGGACAGATATATAGATACGTATAGTTACACTACAGCAGTAAAATCCGAGTAAGGCCGTTCACATACTCAAGAACTTAATTCTTGAAGCATTGTTAAATACATATTGCATTATTACGTATACGCAATGTAATAAAAGTATTAACAGTAAAATCGAGCATTCACGAAAGTATACCACATTTAAATTTTAAACTCAGTATAACTGCATTCTATTTGTTTTTGCTACCTTATCTATCTGAGCAAGTATTTAAAATACTAAAATCATAGCTATCTCCAGATTCACCAGTAATTTCCATTCTAAATTTAACACCTATTATAAAGCAGTTAATGAGCAGAAATAAAATTCAAGGAATTTACTGATATGTAGAAATATTCCAATGAGAATATTCAAATTATTTAATTTTAACTGATTTTTCAAATAAATAAACTATGTACACTACTAAACGATTTTCAAAAGAAAACATCCAAATCCAAAAAAAATTTAACTAAACATTTAAACTTTAACAAAAAATTTATAACTAAACTGACTAACGAAACTGCATTAATTTATTAGTTAAGTATATATATTTATTGTTGATATACTATAATTTGATATTTCAACAGATAAATTGAAATAATAATTATTAATAATAACAGATATATTGAAATCATATTATATTAACATCGTATATTAAAAATATTTTATAAAAAAATCATTCTGTACAAGAGTGATGGTGTTCGTTGATTATTAAATTTATATATAAAGAGTTAAGATGGAATATTCCATTCTCGAAACGTCAAATCAAGTGCAATAAATTATAAAATTGGGAAAAAATATTGAGTTTGTAGGGGTAAAAGTAGGCAATAATTACGCAGGCCCCAAGGCAATAATTTTGTTATTAACTATTTTATTAATTTTGTTTTCTAATTACTTTGTTGGTATTAATATATTTATTTTCGACAATTAGTTAAAATCCTGTCAAGTTTCGTACTTTTTAGTTATTTCATTTCTATTTTTATTATGTTTTTGTCAATTTTAATCACTTCATGATTCGTATTATTATGTAGCCTTCTGGCCAGATGTATATCATGTTTATTTTTTATTTTTGTTCATGATTGTTATTCTCAAGGGACATGGCCTTAAAATTAAATATCTATGTTAACACTTAAGTATAAGTGGCTTATGAAAAAGGATTTAATGATGGTCAAAATGTATAAACTTCAGATAAATATAAAAGATCAATTTTTCTAATTTTTATAATTAATCTCGATAAAATATTCGTTATCTAAAATGGAATCTTAATAATTTTTTAATAGGGATTTTGGTTAAAGAAGAAAAGAAAAACTCCCTACGTTTTGGTTGATGGATACACAAATCGAGATCGTTTTATATTTTTGGAAGTTCTCCAATCCTGTCCGTTTCCTGAGATTGATAGTTTGCATTTTTTCAAAAGATTGTAGTTTTTTATTAAGAGTATTTCTATCCTACAAAAATGGAACAGTTGTATGTCAGAGAGGTGAAAAGCCAAGGTGTGCAAGTGACTTTTTCATATTTATTTGTAAAAAAATTTCAAAGTTAATTTTAATATATAGGATGCTATAGAAAATCCCACAAAATAAGCTTCAAGTCTCTAGAATACTGGGAAAAACAACCAGACAACATTTCGCCTATTCAAGCGCCACCAGGACAAAAAAAAAGTTGTTTGTTGAGCCCAAGGTTGCTATCTCTATTTGATGAGTGTTTGAACTGTTAGTGTGAGATGTGCGCACTTTGTCTTCTTTAATGAGAATATCTCCTGGTGTTTGTCCTGATGATAGCTGAATTGGTGAAAAGTTGATTTTTTTATTTTTACAGTATTTTTGAGACTTTGTTTTTTTGTGATTTTTCTTATTTCATACTATTTATAATTTATGTCTCTTTTTGAGTCTTTTCTCACTCTTATTGAGTTAAATTTTATAAAACCTAAAACGTTTAAATTTGTACCTATTCAATATAAGTATGTATGCAGGGATATATTTAACAGCAAACCTTTTGAAAAAACATTTTATAAGCATTATCTATTATTAACCACACTTAATTCTATTTAAAAAAAAATCAATTGTGTACTGTAACTTCTCACATCCTGTTTATAACTCACAATAATCAATATATTTTCGGTTCTACTAATACATTTTTGGTAGAAGAAAACTTGTCGTAAGGAACAAAATAACATGACTTTTGTGAGAGACAAAAAGAATATATCTGCGGCTCCGGTGAATAAGTGGTTAGTCAAATTTGTCACAGAATAATTAATTAATGGAAACGAAATTTTAACATTCTCGTAGTTTTAGGCTCGAAATGGAGTAATATTATAAACAATAACTCCATTTCAAGACAATGCCTGACTCATCCCTTTATTCATTACGAAATAAAAGCACTAAGTTCATTTGTGAAAAAATTCGACTTAACCGCTCATTCTTCTGGGATGTAGATATTATCATTAAATTACTTTGCATTCAGTTGGTCCCTTTAGAATTTATCCGATACATTGTGACTTTCTCAGGCCCAACACTTTCTGTGTGGATTTCGAATGTGGATTATGCTTGAAGTAGAATTAAGATGTCTGATGGATCAGAATGGTCAGGAGTGTCACGAATTTAAAGTTCCAGGGCAGCTTCCATCTATTCAGGAGAGTAATTCAAAGTGAACCGCCGTTCATCACTGCCATCCTTCAAGATTATATCATGTAATTTCCTTGTTCAAGATGGTTCCCAGGCGCGGGGTCAATAAGCGATAGTTACAGCAGATAATGACAGAGTGGCCGGGGATAGGTCGTAATACGCATTCAGAATAAATTAATAACATTGAAAACAACTATTTACATTCCAAAACAACTGAACAGTATCTTTATTGAATAGAAAGTAAGGAAGCTCCAGAAGCTGGCGGGAAGTGAACTTCTTATCATTAGTAAATTTAAAAATTGATCAGTTTACAATAAATTGTAAAAACAATATTACAAATTTTTATAAAAATCAATAAACATATAGACTTATGTTAGTTTATTCCTTTAACGTTACTTTATATTTATTTAACTGCTATGACCAACCGGACGATACTACTTTAGGTGTCCTAAATTTCCTATCCAGCTATAATTACCTAACAGAGTACCTAACACCACACAGGGTCGGTACCATCATTTTACGTCCCTTCCAAAGCATGGAATGACCAAGAGTTTTTACCCTCTTTAAGAAGAGACTTTGGGGTAGTTGTGGAATACAGAACAGAATACTCATTTCATTTTTCTGACCGTTGATGTCGAGACATTGTGAGAGGCATGATACCGATATGACATCATTCTGTATCTTTTTTTCGTGCCTTAGCTAGATTACAAATGCCTTATAAGCAAAATTAATAAAAGCCTGTAACACTACAACCCGTGAGGGTCTGGGGTTAGTGCATGGTAGACACTGTACTGTTTCTTCGACAATGGTTTTGCGTCGAGGTGATTTGTCCTAGATCACGTCGTTATCAACCGCCAGAGTTTTCGCTCTTTTTTTGGTTATCCACTTCATAGAGGCTGGGTGAGCCCCAGGAATATCCTAGATCTTACCTCCGGCCGCTAACAGATTAAATAAAAGTCTTCTCAGCAGCGAGATTTTAACCTAGGACCTTTGGCATTGTAACTCAGCGCTCTACCACTGAGCCACTCTGCTCCCTATATAAGCAAAAGAAACTAAAATTGAATGAAAATTGCCTCCTGGTAGGTAATGCTACCGAAACTAGAAGCTATTTGGAACTTAGCCAAATCATGAAACGTCGTCTCAGAAAAGAAAAAAAGTGTTATTATAGCGAGGTTGTGTATGAAAGAAAAATCTTATCATTACCTGCTCCAACTAAGAACATAAATCGATAATATTAATGTATAATAATAACTTATACTAAACGATATTGAACTGTACAAGGAAGAAAACAATGGCATCACTATCCAGAATATAGCCTTCATATAGGTCAATGTCGAAGAACTATCCTTCTAATACATAAGACCCTCAATATTTACAGCTCCAACAGACCCCGACGTAGGAAACTTAACTTCTCCTGGGAACTGTTCCCGAAGCTCAGGGTAGATTTATCGCCGACAAGGAAAGCGGTGATACATCTAGCAAATGCCACCATCATTCGAGATGCAGGTTATAAAATATCCTGATTCAGTGCTTTATACGAAACTTGCAAAGACAAAACGATTCTCAAAGCTTGTTAGATTATAAAAAGTTTCATAAGGGTTACGGAAAAGGTTAAGTGGACTTTTAGTACCAATAAGTCTCCATAAGAAAGACTTGAAAGACTATAACTGTTTCCATTATTTTTGTATCGTATTCAGCATTCGGCACAATTTAGCATGAATTGAGTAGCCTTAAGAACTTGTAGCATTTATAACTTGTCACACCATTAAGATGTGTAATCGAAACTACATTAATTAGCCGCTACAATTCTTGACCTGTGCCTCTGCAACCATTCTCCATTCCTCGCGGTCTTAGCGAGGCTTTTCCGATTTCTAGCCCCAATCCTTTTCAAATCATCCTCTAAGTCATCCATCCACAGACGCCTGGGTCTGCCCCTTTTTCTCTTTCCTCCTGGTGTACCATTTAACATCATTTTAGGTAGACTGTAGGACTCCATTCTTTCCAACATCCTGCTCAAATAAGAGCAGAGGTGGGGGCCCTAAACCAGCCTGCTCTTCTTAATAGCAAAAAGGATATCAGGCTTATCATAGAATTCTATTAATTGCTTCTGATTCCCCACTTGTGCTTTTATTTGACAGGTCAAAAGATTATTTCTGTTAACTTGGCATTAAATTCGAGATAATACGGTATCATCCTGACTTTTTTTTTTTTTGTTCAAATCTACATTTATTCATATTAAAAAATATTTACTATATGAGCCGTTTATATTGAAAGTGGCCTAACTCCGTTTTTAAATTGTTTGCCAGTTACCATGGTTACATGTACAACTTCACATTATATATCAGTGAAGCATTTCAGGTTGCTGATATTCCGAGCAAATACGATAAGTTTTTGACACATAAGTTTTCAGAATTAGTTCAATAACTGAACCGTGCAGTTTGAAAGTGGCCTAACTCCATTTATTATATACTTATATCAAGATATTTACTATTGATGATGTCTGAAAGCAGTGGTGAAGGGTCAGAAAGGTAATAATTTTATTGTAAATGAAATGAGACAAAAAGATTTTGTATCAACAAAATTATTAGAAGAAGCAATTTTTAAAAGGGTAAAGAATTCTGATGGAGAATCAGTAAACTGGTTACAAATATGCGTTTTGTTAGAAATGAACCGTATAAAATTTTCTATAAGACATCAATGAATGAGAATGAAAATTTGAAAGTCCTGAATTTATTACCACGTCGGGGTAGACCAAGAAAATTCGAAAACATTGTATTGAAACCACTCCATAAAAATATCAGACAAAATTACAACAGCAAAATTCAAGGACATGATTGATCTTTTGTGATATATACCACCGGAACATCATGATTTCTTCAAATCCCTTTCACACGAGCAAAATGTAGATGAATAGTAAATTGTTTTGTAATAAATTTATGTTTGTAATTTTATTGTTCTTTAATTTATCATTTTTTAAATGATTAAAAAATGTTTTGAATCGCATAAATTGTGTTTCCGAAGTGTTTTAAAGATATGTAAAATAAATTGAATATTGTTTTTTTCAATTTGAAGCATCTTAAATTATGTTGAATCGACTTGGGTACCTTCAAATTTTATAATGAATTTGGTTGTTAATTTTGAAAGTGGCCTAACTCCATTCTTGATAAGAATACGCACATTATTCACTTAATAATTGTTACAATTTTAATAGCAACCATAAATTTAACACCCTTAGATACACTTAAACAGTATGACTCATTATTATCCTATATGTATATTTTTAAATTCATTGAAACGCAAACCCTTAAATATCTCCATTTGAAGATAAATGGAGGTAGGCCACTTTCAAAATAAACGGCTCATATATATATATATATATATATATACAGAAATAATTATAATACTTTTCCTACCCGGAAGTATTTTAAGTAAATACATAGTATGAGTCCGCTGAAGGCGGGTTCTCTAAACCGGTACAAAGCCGCTGACTCTATATATACAAAGCAGGGAGAGACCGCTTTACGGTCCATCATCCTGACTGATTGCTATTCAAATATAAGTGCGTACTGAAGAACCACCTTTCAAAAAAGATTAAGAACCAAATTATATAATAAAAAAATGTATTTAATCCTTACTCGAATGGCCATCTATGAAGTTAATCAGTTAAAATAATATAAATTTATGTTTTTACAATCTTAATTGGTTGCTACATTACTATTATGCCCAATTAAGAATTGCAGAGTGGATGTATTATTACAATCTTAATAAATGCAATAGCCTTTGTAATTTATTTTATTATTTTACTTATCTTACTTTCAGCTAGCAGAGACCTTCGGCATTTTATTTTTTTAAATGTATCCCAGGTTTGATAACGTTTATGTTCAGAACAAAAGACGGTTGCAAGAACTAGGTCACTCAGGCAGGTAGCAATACCCTTTCGTGAGGAAGGTTCGAGAGATACGAAAGGAGAGGGGTCCAAGACTTATGGAAAGGAACTCTCTGAAGAAACCCAATATATTATGCCTAATCAGAGGTATGTGGTTAGATCTAGAAACCAACTTCACTTCAACTTAAGTTAGATAGTTATCTTATAGACTTCGTGATAAGGTGTAGAATTTGATCTTGCAGTTTTTAGGAAATAATTGTTCAGTAAGTATTAATTGAAAAGCATTGTTTTTGATATTTAAAAATCTATAAGCCTATTACTTTACCAATTCGGGGATTTTGATTTAAATTCAAATCTGTTTCTCCATTCACAACCGGAATCTGCAAAGAGCTTAGCTCATTCTTCTCCCTTATCATCACCACATCCAAGTTTGATATATTGAATAATTATGTCAACATGAAACTTTAATTATTTATTACATTGAAAAAAGGCATTTTAAAATATGCAACGCCTCTCAACTAATGATAATATTCATTTTCATAATTTTTTTTTTATTCTTTTACTATCTCGGTTGTAGCATAGTTTCTAAGAGAATAATAAAAATAATTTGGGATGAAAGCAATGCTGTGATGAAAAGGGAATAGCATTGAGCTCTGGCATAGGTGAATGATGGTACAGTCGATGATTGATGGATGAGAAATAGCCTTTCCCATCAATCAATTACCATCAATAACAATGTTAAGGTGTTAATCTTTTAATTAGCCGGAAATAGTCCAATGTCTTTCGAATCCATGATACATTCGAATTTATTATATAAGCTCCTTGATTTAATACATTACAAAAAAAATGAATAACTGATATCTTATGAATGATGCCATTTGCAAGTTCGTTAACTTTAAAGCATCTAGTGGTAAAAAGGTTAAAACTTAATTTTTAAACAATCAATCTTATACACGGTAATAAATATGACTAACCTCTATCACCAATTTATATCAATGCGTTCCTACCACTTGTCATTATGTCTTCATGCCAATGGTTGTGCAGGGATGTGATTTGTCCGAAAACATGTTCAGACGCCAATTTTATTCTCTCAATTAAGGGTATCCACTTTTAGATTACCTATGTGGATAGAAGAGTCTATTAGCAACACATAAAAAGATGGAGCCGTTTGATTCCATGTTTAAGTATTATTGTAGGCAGTTTCCTCTGTCCAATTCTGTACATTGATTATACAGCTGCTATTCCAACCCCCCCTAATGCCATCATTACCACGTATGCTGATAATTAGTCAAAATAGTTTCAAACTCAGCTACTTTTTCAATTCATGATAATCCTCCGAGGCGTCTGAAAAGAAGATTGCCTCATGACCTTCTATGTTGAAATTGTTAATTGAGGACTACCACTGGGTAGTTTCTCTACTTGTCTTTATCCATGCCTCTAAGTATCATTCGTTCCATTTATTCGTTGCATTGTTATAATACAGTTGTTAATTATAGAATAAATTAATTTTAAAAAAGTTTTATTCTGTTGAATCCATAATGGTCAAAAATCTGAAATTCTAAGCATTTCTATTCATTTTTTAATAAACTGGACGATTACCATTATTTCGTCATCACCTATTCACACCTAACCTCATCTAAGTCTCTGTGGACCCTACGCCCAAAAGATACTTGCTTGTTACATTTATATATACTGTACAATAGCAGTATTCTTATCGTGATTCAATTAGAACAGTTTTGCGAGGAGAATGTCTAGAAGGAGTTTGATCATTTCATTATTATTTTAATTAGGTATTCAAGGTGTAGTGAGATTCAAAATGTAAGTGACAAAAGCAAGTTCAAAGTCGAAGTTATTTCCCATGTAATGCATGAATATTAAATTATACAGCTACTGTGTCATTTGAAAATCTTTTGTCTGCGAAGATGTATAGTGAAAAAAAGGAGAGGTGGTACATTAGAAGTTAAGGTGACATAGAGAATGGCTAAAGGGGAAATGTAATTGAAATCATTAATAAGAGAGGCGAGAGGACGAGGATAGAGCGAGGATCGAGTAGAAAATGCGATGCAAAAAGGGGTAAAGAGGGTGAGGAGGGAGGGTGGGGTAAAGAGGGGAGGAAAGGGGGGAGGGGTAAAGAGGGTTGAGGAGGGAGAGAGGGAGGGAGCGATGATGACCTGCGCGAGCTGCGAGCAACGGCCGCCCGCCGGGCCAACAGTCTAAGCTAGAACAAGGCAGGGCACACCGTCCCCCCACCTAACCCTGGGCACCCTTGTACATGGTGAGTACATATATATTACATATACATATTTACTCACTATATGTCCATCCAGTGGCACCCAATAACTCAGTACACGCTGTCGGCACTCACCGCGTAATCTCTAGTTGTTTTTTCGGAAAAAAAAGAAAGAAACAATATCGAATTCCAGGTGTCTACAGTCTCTAGTATAATCCGTTGAGGACACGAGGAATAAAAATAGTGTTGAGCCAAACCCGTCGCTCCGTTACAAGGATAACAAGGTAAATATTTTCCTCTTCAAGTTCAGCATGGGATTTGTTTATCTTGGTTGTTTTACACTTGTTTTCGAAAATGTCGAAACAGCTTTCGTAACTCGGGATAAACAGAACGATTTTGTTTATATTTGAAATAAATCTCATCCCGTTTCCATTTTTGTTTACTTATCTTCATGAATCCAGTGACCGGTCTAGACTTAAAGTATATTATACCAAATCTAAATATTTCGATGATAAGACAACCTGTTACAACTACACATATATTTCACATAGTTCCACTTCCCATTGCCATTTATTACTATCTGTATTACCCGAGAAGGATTTTTTTCGATTACTGCCTAACTGTCAACAGCGAGTACGTTGCTAGACCACGTGCGAGTGAATTTAATTTAATTATAGCGGATTGATGTAGGTTGATAAAATTGTTGAGGAGGCATGGTAGGACAAAGGCCCGACGGCACATTGCCAAGAGGCACAATAAAAACCAGCGCATAACATGCTCACTGTCTACATCACCTTACCGATCAAATCCCACGCTTCCCGAACCCCTTCGCGTTACTCTACATGCAAATTATAATCGATCTTTTTACATAAAAATAAGTAATAATCATAAATTAAATAAGGATTTAGATATTATTAACCTAAGCTAAATGAGCATCGATGAGTAGTTTAAAGTAATTATAATTAAATATTTTTGTATGTGTTTTTGCATGTGTATATTTCTGTTTTATAAGATATGAGTAATTCTAAACTAATTTATTTTCAAACAAGATATATTATCTGTACGGAGGTAAACGACACCACGTCACATTTTGAATTTGTTTACGAGAGCCCATTTTCCATAAATTTGAACTAACAAAATTTGATCCTTCGTTAATTATAAAAAAAAATTCTTTTCACTGTTATTGGCATTGATAAGTAACTGGAAGTATTGATTATAGTATTTATTTATGACAATTTACCTAAAATGTTACCTATTTTGTGGAAATGATGTATGGTGTTCTTTACCTTCGGTGTACAGATATGTAAAACCTGTGGCAAAAAATGAAATCATTTGTTATTGTTTACAAACAGCTGATATTTCGTACTTTATTAAAAGTAATTTCTTCAATGTTAGTATTGACAATTTTACTTCTTCGCGAATGGAGTATATATAAATACCTATTTTGAATTTTAATAAAATTTGATGACATACTTTTACCATAATTATTCAATCTGGAGGTGATGTCGGTAAAATTATTTCACTCTTGATAACCCTTTTCGTTCAGGTATGGAAAACCTTTGGTGCTTGGTTGGTTGTTTTCAATTTGAGTCGTAAAATTGGTCATCAACGCCTAAGTTTAATTTAGCATAATATATATAAATGATTTATATTGCTAAAAAAGATGTACCTCGAAAATGCCTCTACACAAAACACACATCAAACATACCCCAACTGATGGAATTCATTCAATTAAAGTATTTTCCAGATATAGCCGTATGTATAGATGTAATTGCCTCTCAGTATATGTATTATTTTATTTTCACTTCAACTGTAAGTAGTACCCATAGAACTATTTATTAAGGATAAATGTTTTAAATGTACTGAATGCAACTAGTTTTTTTGTTAATATCGATATATATATATATATATATATATATATATATATATGGAGAAGACTGTTTTGTTTCCAAACAGTTTACTGATAAGGTCTAATGAGACTGCTATGAGCCGTGTGTATCCTCTAGATTTATTTATTTTTAAATAATAATTAAAATGAATATAGGCATTTAGTCGTAGCCCTTAGATATTGGCTTATACTTGGCTTCGTTTTAAGGCAAACGGTCAATCAATGAATTATAACTATATTAATTGATTAAATAATACATAATTTTATAAAAGTAATTTAATGAGGTGTATCATCTCTCTCCGTAAATTTAACGCAATGCCTAAATAATAATTCTAATTGATACAATTTTCATAATGAAATACTTCTCCCTAATTTAAAAATTATAATAATGACATACCTCTCTCGAAAATGGAATAACTAAAATATTTTAAAAATACATCAAACGAAGATGTTTCGAAAACCGGATAAAAAAAAAAACATTCAAAAACGGTTTCACTATATATAGTCACAAAGTTCAGTGTGTTGATAAGAATTTCAATGAGTTGTTTCTTACTCTGAAACTTTATACTGTCGAACGTCATATTTTTTTCGGAGCTTTATTTCAATTTTATTTTTATGGAAGTTTTGCATAGTTGTTAAACAACAACGAAGAGAGAACAACAACACTTAAAATAGATATTTGAAAAATGCTTCGTACATATTCCTCTAAAATCAATGGCTTTTAAAATCCTCTCGATTAAATATTTACATTTCATAAATATGAAAAGACAAGCTTTTTTATTGTCAAGATTAACATAAATTTTACGGAGGAATATTGCATTCACTGTTTTAATCATCAATAACAATGTTTAATATAAATACGGTTTATTAAAATTATCTGTAAAAATAATCTCACATAAGGTACATAAAAGATCTACATAAAACACCGACTGCTGGAAAATATCACTTCATTACAATTTTAAAAAAGCTGTATTTTTTAAATAGTTTAAAATAATGCGAAATAATTTTTAAAAAAACAAAATATAAACAAAAATAGCAGCATTTTGACACATCAATTAAAAAAAAAATCGAAACTATTTAACTTCAACTTTAGCTTCAAAGAAAGTTCTTTCCAAATCTTTACTTTTCGCTCTGATTTATAAGCCGTTCAGCAGATAAATGATAAACCTGTGCAGATATAATAAACAGATTCTTTTCTCAGGGAAAGCTAAAAGAGATTTGTTTCCTTTATTTTCCAAAGCATTATAAATTCTCACAATCAGTCGATTTTCTAAAAGCGGCACAGGAATTTGTAACCTTACAGCACCGTTTTCCTTCATTACATCTATAAAAAAAAAACATAACATAGCCAGATATAGAAAAATCAAGAGGCAATTCATGGTGAAGATTTTATTGTTTTTATTCCTTTAGCTAAGGCGTATTATTATTATAGGCTATAAGTATATGATAAATATGGGTTATATATAAATATAATATTATAGCTTCAGCAGGAGGGGGGCGCCGAACCCTCGGAGCAAAAACTTGACCGATAGTCCTACCCTCTTACGGTCTTGTCCAGGGACAAGCTGCTTCGGGGGAAAAATGTATAGGTCTTTGTACACCTGTTGACCTTGTCGTACAAACATATAAAGGATCATCCTTCTGTTGATTGCATTGTTTTCTTCATTTCGTAAATAGGTCGGAGGGAAATCAGCTATAAAAGGATTGGTTTTGGAGCTATGGATAGTCAAGGTACAATAGAAACCATGGTTCGTTGCAAGTGACTCCATCAGAAAATTATGTCTTCAAGAATTCCAGAAAAATATCTGGTATCTAATACCAACCGGACAATAACAAAAATCCTAAGAATTTAAAAAGTTTCATCAGTTTCATCCGAATATCTATCAGCCAGAGTTCGAATATTAACAAGTCGAGATATATCTTATTTTTAAACTTTTCTTGATTTTGTTTATCCAGATTAGCTCTCATAAGCAACAGGTAACCTCGTCAAATCAGTATTGTTAACCATTTAAGTTCCCAAAAAAAAAGTATTACTTCAAAAAAACACAAATGTCATATTAAAAAGTTTAGAAAGAGAAACAAGTTCCCCGTGGTATCAAACTTTTTTCGAACTAATAGTTTTTTATTTTTATTTTTTAAAGAGAAAAGATAGGCCCTCGACCGGGATTTGAACCCGGAACCTTTGTCTCACCGTGACATCGCTCTGCCAATTGAGCTATCAAGGCCCCTCCCGGTCGAGGACTAACCTTCTCTCTTTTAGGTAGACCCTAAAGCCCCAGTGTACTCCCGCCATTTTTGCGATGAATACACTAGAACGAAGTTCTTTGAACGAAGTTCTTTGAACATTAATTTTAATTTAGGATCTTATTGACTTTCACCGTGACATCGCTCTGCCAATTGAGCTATCAATTGGCATCCGGGTTCAAATCCCGGTCGAGGGCCTATCTTTTCTCTTTAAAAAATAAAAATATTTATAACTCATAAAAAATGACCAATAATTATAAAAAATTATTAATAGTTTTTTAGTTGTTAGTTTTTTTCGAACTTTTTCAACTAATAGTTCAAATTTTGTTGGTTTCTAATTTAAAGACAATAATCCGTCTTTTACTATATTTTTTAAATGAATCAGTATTAATTCGTTATTAATTCAACTTACTACTAATCAGCATCAGTATGTAGCCTTAGGTGATTTTGCGGGAGGTGAAAGAAGCCAATGATTTATTTTCTTATATTAATGGTTCGGAAAACGAAAAAAAAATCTGTTTATCGTTAAACTGTTGAAACAATCAAAATTGTTGTTTCAACCCCTGGCATTTTTAGTTAAGCCTTCAGTAACAATCGTATTGGTTGAAGCTTTTTAGTTCAGGAACGACATATCTGACATTTCATTCCCAACAGGTTTTTTCTCTTTAATAAAGAATATTTTGTGTTGTATCGTTGAACTTGAAGTTACATGGGAATAATGACATAAGTTGAAATAAAAAAAGTTTCAAGCTTTTAAAAAAAATTATAATGGTTAATAAATAATTACAATACTATCATTACAATAGGAATGCTTTGCCTTACCAATATCCAGATTTTTATCATTTTAACTTACATTTTACTTTCATCTATCTCTATTGAAAAATTTTTTTTGAGTTATGAAATTGCCCTCTTGTAGGAGCGACATGTTTCTATTATTATTAATTATTTAATTTTATTTATAAAAAAATAATAATAATAAAATCGTACCGGCTGGAGTCTTTCTTGACTCCTCGAAGTCTCATTCGACCCGTGGAGAAAAACAAGACGATTTCCGCCTAACTGTGACATAACTTTCTTGGTCGGGAGCCAAATGACGTTAATTTGAAGAGTTATTTGATATATTTTTTGTTATTTTCCCACGCACTATTACTGTCTTTAGCCAGATCGGGTGACATATTACATAACGTTAAAACTGTCTCCCGGTAGATTAAATAGGGGATTTCTCATGTTGGACAAGCCGTGGTCGTTTTTTGACACTGTTGATTCTCTAAATATATTGACAATGTTCTTTCCGATGTCATCACTTATAATCAGTCAACATGTTAACAATGTAGCCTTTTATTTTATATACTATATGGTATATTTATTTAGATTCCAATCCAGTAAAATTGAAAAAGGAAAAATAAAATGTTTACAGAATAAAGGATCATTGAAATTGGCAGGCGGTCCCTGGTTGCGCTCGAGGTCGAAAAAGAGAAGAATTAAGCTTTATTTAACCATCCTTTTATTTTTACGAAAATATTAAAATTCAGAAATAATTGATAGCGAATCATCTAGATATTTAATTGGAATAAATTACGGTGGTTCATTAGATCTGTTAAATGAAATGCGCTTAGCTCTTTTGCATTCACTAAGTAAGAGTTTTTCTGGAGTATTCTTGAAGAATCGATTTCTAACAGTATTCTTGATTTAATTTAAAAGTTTAGGACATTTTTTTGCCGAATTTTCAGATCCATTTTGCAGTTAGAAAATAATTATGTTTATTTAATAGAATGGTCAACTGGCCTATTTCAAGCAGCAGGTTTGTGTCCGTTTTATTATTTAAACTTTTTAAGACATAATAAGTTATTGTTTTAAACTGAAACATCTATAAATATTATCTGAGAAATGCGATTAATCAATCTGCGACAAATGTTCCATTGAAATTAAATAAATTTCAGTTTAAATTTCCATTTCACTCTCTTGAGCAAAATCAATTTTTCTTTATATGTAATAAATTTTTAATGGAAAGTGAAACATTAGTAAACTAAATTGAACTCGAAAATTAGTTTTTTTTTTTTTTTAATAACTCTGAATTACCAATATATAACAAGAATCAGTCAACATACTTTGCAAAGTTTGTCTAATTTTGAACATATAGTATGTTGAGGTTGACAGGTCAAAACAAATTTGATCCGATACTACCTTGGATACGACCTCTGGTAGCTCAGTGGTTTAGAGCACTACTTCGGAGAATCAGACGACCCGCGTTCGAATCTCGGCTATGGCAAATCTTTTATCTTCAAAACAAAAATATTTTAAAATGATTACCATAAAAATAACAATTAATAATAATTTTTATTTTATCTTTTATTCTTTAAGGGATATAATAACAATCGGAAAGGCCCCTAGATGTGAACTCTTTATTAGCCTTAGAAACTCTTAACAATCCTTAAATTCTTTGACGTTAGGGAAACATTATTCACTGATAATACAAATGCGTTAGGAACATAGAAAAAAAACCTATACCGCCTACCAAGGATAGCCTTATTATAGAGAGTGGATGATATTAAATGAGCCCATGGAGATTCTGCAGATCACACATATGTCTATGTGCCACTTATGTCTGTTAACAGTTTAAATAAGTTATCTGCCACGGCAACTCTGCAATATACACGCTGAGCTACTCCGCTCCTACAGACATTATAAACTTAAATTAAGAAAGCTTGTTGTGCTTTTGTAATGGTAATGTCACCCCCTTTCGACTAATTGAATAATTGATTGCGAGGAACATTGAGAACGTCATTGCTCTCAATAAATTACAACTCGAGAGACTTAGTCTTATTGTAAAGAGCTAAATGTCGACAGAAAGGGCCATAAAGAATTCTATTTGGTGGATTAGGGAAAGGACAAGGTAATGGGACCGTATGAAATGTTAACTGGTCGAGGGACCTGAGATCCCTGAGGAGTCCTATCTCCCGCTAACGGCTACCTCTCCGATTTAATCCTTAACCTGTTAGCTATGGCGAGTATCTTCTTCCCTCTCCGATGGAAAAGAACTTTTAGGCAGCATTTACGAGTCAGTTCAGTTGTAAAAACAGAAACGAATAGAAAAAATTATTTCTATGCCCCTTAAGTATAACAAATATGTACAATAATAATGGAGGGTATATCTGGGCCAAGAGATTACATTATATGAATCATATAGTATTCATATATTAACTTGAAAATAAACATAAACTAAAAAGTGTGATCTGGTCAAGAATAAAAATAACAATAATTAACCAAGAAATATTAGTTATATCTCAGGGCTAAGAGCTGATAATTACAACTGATTAGAGAGTATCTATTTGGGAATTAAGGAGATGTAGGAAAAGCTTATTTTTGAATGAGGATAAGGAAAAAGCATGGTTGGTATTAGGTGGGAGTGAGTTGCATACTGTGGTGGAGCGGGCGAGAAAGGGATGTCTTGGTTCTGGGGAGTGTATGAATGAGGCGAGTTCTTGTGCTCTGGGATAGGACAGAGGATTTGAGCTGTAAGAGACTATAGATATAAAAGGGATGTTGTGAGTTGATGGATTAGTATAAGAAAGAACCTAGGAAATAATGTCTACAGATTGCAACATAAGTTCTCTGTAAAAAACATTTAGGTAGCATTTATATGTCAGTTCAGAAGCCAAATATATATATATATATATATATATATATATATATATATATATATATATATATATAATGTGGCACCCTTAAGAATAACAAACGTGTACAATAATTATATCTGGGGGATTTATCTGACCAAGAAGCTACATGATAAGAATCATATAATATTTACATAAGAGCTAAAAAACAAATATAAACGAAAAAGTATGATTTAGCCAAGAAAACAATACAAAAAATAAATAAATAAAACGTCATAAATGGAGAATTGCAGTCTATGGCCACTTGTTAAGAATGGAATCTATTAGACTGACGATCCGGATTTTTACGTATACAAAATAAAATGAGACCAAACCTGCTTGGTTCGAAGAGGTAGAAACAGATTTACAAGAAATGGAGACTATCTACGAGGATGTTATGGAAAGCATACGTCTCAGGATAGAACTGAATAACCACATCGGTTTTCAAGAAAAATCAAAGATAAAGCAGATAGAGAAGGGACAGAAGAAAGAAGGGACCAGCACCGGCGACGAATGAGGAAATACGAAAAAATAAAAATAAAACAGCATTTCGATCATTCCCATATATCTATTAATCCTAACTAAAACAGTAATCCGCCCAGAGGCATTGTATGCGGCAGAATGTCTGTTCCTGAACAAGAAAATGTTGATTTGTGGTCTAGAAATCATGGAGAGAAAGATGTTGAGAAAAATGTTGGGACCGATTAAAGAACACAATTATAGATCACGCCACACACATAGAGAAAATTGCAGAGGCAATTCATAATTCAATTCTATGGATCCTACCAGAATGACAATAAGGGTATTCACGTATCTTAAAAAGCTGAAAATGCCCAACAGATGGACTAAGGAGACGGAAAAAGACATCGAAGAGCTCGAGGTCTCCTCGTATTGACGTTCTTTCACAGACTGAAACTTCAGAATTCTCCGCGTTTTCAAGAAAAGACCAAAGAGAAAACCGGCGCAATTTGAATGCAGGAGAGTAATGTAAAAACACGGAGAGGGAATGAAAGAGATATGGAAAAATGTGCTGGATATCTGCTCATTAGGCATTGAATAATAATCAAATCATCATATTCATCGAGGACAGAAATCGCTAACATCAATTTTGCTAGATGCGATGCTGCACAGTTGCAAATATAATAATTATAAATGAATAATAACTCGGCAACAGAATTCTTAGATATATACAGCAGCATAATACTAATACGTTCTGGATGATGATAGTCAAAATTGGTCTGGAAGAAGCCCAGGAGGGCTCAGAGGATATTAAGGATATAAGCGTCTTTGGCCACAAGTCACAGCCAAAAGACTTAAGTGGAAGAGAGCCTTAACTGAAGGAATGTAGAAATAATGGAAGAACATTAAAAATAAGTAGTCATGAATGATAAGCGTGATCTGGTAAAAGGCCTGTAACGCATATAATATTAAAAAGTAAATAGTAATCCAAAAATGTATGTACTCTGTTATTCCCCAAAAATAAAATATAAGAGAACTTCAATTTTACAACTATAAAAAAACTCAATCTCATAATTCTGCTTCCTCGTTAAAAGAACGTCTCGCACTCACGAAATTCGGAACTGTTGAACCAGCTTTTAGCTAAATTATAGGGGTCTGCGATCTTGAGGTTAGCTTTATTTAAAACACGCATAAGTAGCCAAAGAACCACTTTGCTTTTGGCTCGGATGTTTATCCTAACATAATGGGAATTGAATCTCAAGAAAGTTTTTCCAATAATTCAGTCAAATTTAGATCATATCGGCAAGGAGTCTTATTATTTGACTTTATTACAATAGAATTCACCGTAATGAGAAAATATATTTCAAGTTCAAATTATGAACAACTTCTTTAGAAAGATATACGTTACATAGGTAATCAAATTCTTGGTTGGAATATTTCATATTATTGAATCCTTAGTTCCATTTCTTGCAATACAGTACGATCGTTATACGTTGGTTGCCCCTGAATAGCCTTAGAGAAGATCTTTCCTCTATCATGCTTGATCATTAGAGAGGAAATTGGTAACCTAATACTTAAGCGAGAATATGGAGAACGGAGATAGTTGGGGGTGCAGCAAAAAAAAACACCAAATAAGTACTAAACTGATATTTAGTTTGTGCCGACGTATCGACCTACAATGTAGGCCATCTTCAGGGCTATGAGAGAGAAACAAACAGAACAAAAAATATATATAAAAACGTTACAGTAACAAGAATATAGTGACATGTAATGTAGAAAATTAAAATAGTGACAGATATGAAAAATAAAGATAACGATTTGCCTTTGACAACGGTAATAGTTTCTTCACCTTAGAATTTGTAAATATTGTTTTAATAAGTTCATTACTCCTTCTGAATATGTGAGTCATTTGCCCTTTGCTGTAACTTTGTCATTATCCCAGTGATCATGTATATAACTTCTTATATTCGCTTTTGTTCACCGTTTTAGGCATTAGAAGTTTTGGTGCTGCTAACATTCAATAAATCGGCCATATTTTACTCAATCATTTTTTTATATTTCAGCTAATCTTCTATGGCTCTTTATTTTAAATTTAAGTTTTAGGGGAAAATGATCACTGTCAAATAGTCCATCGAGAATATCCAACTTCAAGTTGGCCGCTTTAAACATATGTTGTTAAATGTACCACTGGTTGAACATTTAACAACATAATTGAAGTGTGTTGGTTTGTAGTTATTGTAAAGATTACTATACAATAATACGATGGCAAAATCCATGTTGAGCTAAACAACTCTTATTAGTAAACTTTATACTGGTAGTGTATACTTTCTTATGCAACCAGATTACTTTTGACACGTGAAATAAGCACATCCTTGAAACTACCTTTAAATTAGAAGCAATCTGATTTATGAGACATTTAACAAATGTTGCCATATAAACATATTATATCTAAGAGCTTAGGGAAACTAAAGTTTTTATCAATAGTAAAAACATTTATATTGAAAAACTATAATCAAACTATAATGTGACAAGATAAATATAATTTTAAGTTTTAGTGACACGATTTTAATTATTAATTAATAAATAGTTCTAATTAGGTTTGAACTGTAATGGATTTTCAATATAGAACATCTATCTATAAAGTCACCTCATTTCACTTTTACCGTAAATTGTTTATAAATAAAGAATATAAGTTCACTATTTAATAAAGATAAATAAGTTGTCATAAATTTAATTCAGCAAATTTCCTTAAACTGTGAACTCAAAACAATTAAAAATTAAATATCACAAGATTCTGCTGCGTACAACGCTCAAGAACAGTCTGATGTTTGTACCTCGATATTTATAGCTTGGCAAATGTCATCTCTAAATACTAATCCTGACTTGAGATTAACTTTTTCTACTTCAATGATTCGATATCTAATTAATATCAACATAATAATTTTATCCATCACAGATTTTTTTTATGCTCATAATAACATTCTATTTTCGGAAATTTTAGTGAATATGTTTTTGTAATTTTATGTGAAAGCTTAAAGCAAGTATATAGCATTCCTCCTACCCTTCGAAATTCTATAAACAATTTAACGCTGAAAATCCCATGAGCAGCCGAATTCTGATATTATATGAGAACGTTTCGTAAGAGTAGTCAGTGGATATGTTAGTTTCGCAAGGTTTTGAAAACTTCCCTTTGAGCTTATGTTTATGCGGAAAGGGGTTTGACTGGCTTTTGCAAAGGTCTAAAGCACCTATAAAAAAACAGGTTATTTCAAGAGTTTCATGTATATATTCGGTATACAATTTTCTTGACTGTTGGTAAAATAAGTTCTTACTTTCATTTCTTAAGATATCAGCAACCACCAAATCTTGAGCGATAATTACAGGATATACGGTAATATTGCACGGGTATTTCATCAAGTGATGAGGTGATAAACATTTCGTCAGCAATTTCGTATGATTTAGCATGATTATGAGAACAATATAGTCTTGGAATGTCGCAAGTAGAGTTTATGGAGTATACGACTGAGTCTCAAGAACTAAAAGTAAAATTATTATTACTAATAATAAACTACTAACTATTATTATTCAAGATAATATTTATATATATTTGAATATAAATATAAATATTTGAATGAATATTATATATTTTCGAATGAGTCTGTTGATGCAATAGTTTGCAAAGGTTTTGTAAACTCCCCTTTGAGCTTATGTTTGTGTGGATAAAGGTTTGACAAAGAACTGAAAGCACCAATAAACAGGTTATCACTATCAAGAGGTTCACATATATAGTCTTGAGAACAATATTGTCGCCAAAAGGTAGTTTATGGAGTCATCCCTGATCTTAAGAACTAAAAACAATGTATATCAATGCATATATATATTCATTAAATGATCTTCAGTATTTACAAGTTATTTCCCTCAGTTCTTAAAATATCAGCAATCCCTAAATCATGGACAATGATTAATTAATATATATGCTAATATTGTACAGGTATTTTTATAGAGTGATAAGATGGTACAATGTTCGTCATAAATCTAATCATTTGGCATGATTATGAGAACAATATAATTTCGAAACGTCTCCAAGGTATAGTGTTTCGATTATACCACGGAACTCGATAACTGCAAACAATGTATATCAATGTAAATATATTTAACAATCTTTAGTATGTACTCCCCACTTGCCTCCATGGCTATGTTCGCTGACGGCACAGCAGTATTCTCGAAGAGTGATGAAATAATTTTAGCTAGGAATAAAAACTTCAAAGTCACCTTAATGAGTTAGAACAATACTTTTCTAATTGGAAATATAACCTCAATGTTCAAAAATGCTGCGCAAAAATGTTCACCCTTAGACGCCCTTCAGGCCCACCTGAGCTAGTCCTCAATGGCAGCAACCTCCCGTGGAATAAAGAAGCTATAAAATATCTCGGAGTTTATTTATAGCGTCTTCTTACCTGGAACCAGCATATCAACATAAATTAACACAGGCCTACGCAACGACTAGCTCTACTTATTCCGATAATCAATAGAAAATCTAGCATAAAACCAGAAACGACCTTATTAATTTATAAAACCATACTTAGACCTCTACTACTGTACGGTTGTGAAGTGTGGGGTTCAGTGTCAACAACAAAGCCAAAAAAAATGCAAACCTTCCAAAATAAACTCCTACAAACACAGTAAACGCTTGTTGGTTTGTACGAATCAGACACCTAGGCAGAGAGCTAAAACTAGAGACGGTTGAAGAATTCATGAAAAAGCGTTACACCAGATTTAAGACCGGATTACCAGCAGTCAAAGGAGCTGTAGCATTCAACATAGGCGAACCTATTTCATCCCCAAGACTAAAACCGAGACTCTTGAAAGATGTGAACTCTATTACCTTTCTTACCAATCGTTTTAACAAATAGTAATATAATCCTTTTTTCTGTTAGTTTTCCGTTTTATAGTACTATAGTTTTTATTATTACATTTATATTAATTTTGTTGACTTATTGATTTTTTTTAACTCATTTTATTCATCATTCTTTTATATGAAATAACTATTATATATTTACATCTTCTCTTGTAAATGAGCTGATAATGTACAGTTCTCTTGAGACGAAACCCTCATTTTTACCTCATGTTAAAATTTAAAATTCATTATTAAAAAAAAGTGTAAGGCCATAGGAATAGCCGATCTGGAAATAAAGGTTATATATATATATATATATATATATATATATATATATATATATATATATATATATAGTATGTACAAGTTTTTCCCTCAGTTCTTGAAATATCAGCAATCACAAATATAGGCAATAATTACAGGATATACAGTAATATTGTACAGGCATTGAGTGCTGAAGTGATAAACATTTTTTCATCAATTTGGCATGATTATATTGTACTCATAATCTCGAAACGTCGCAAAAAATAGTGTATGGAGTATACGACTGGATCTCAAGAACTGAAAGTAAAAACTATATTACTATTAAATATTAATACTAAAACTATAGTAATAAATAATAATATTAAAACTATGTTAATATTAAATTATTATTAAAACTACATCATCATCATCATCATCATCAACATCATAATTCTTCCCTCTTTTACAACTGTGCGGTGAGAGGGGACCTGTTTATACATCCAGCTCTATTCTTTCCACTTTTAGTAATATTTCTGGTTTTAAAGAGAAGCCTTTATATCTATAATATTTATCTATATGATTATTTATTTATTTATTCTACATTGACTCACACATTAAATGATCTTCAGTATTTAATAAACTAAACGAAAATAGAGGATGGAAATAGTTGGGGGGTGCAGTCAAAAAAACACCAAATAAGTCAAGACTTATTTTTTATATATTATATAGTCTTATTTTTTATATATTATTTGTTATATATATATATATATTATATTATATTATATTATATTTTTTATATAGTCTTGACTTATTTGGTATTTTTTTGGCTGCACCCCCTCAACTATTTCCATACTCCATTTGATCTTCCAGTCAACTATTTTCCTCTCTAAACGAAAATATATTGGATTTTTTTTCGTTTTGTCTTTAAAGTCTTAAATTCAATTAAAGGCATTCTTGGACAACTAAAATTTTCACTAGCCCTTTGTAAGCTACGATCCTGAAGATTGGATGCCTGGCGATAACTAATATTGAAAAAAAAGATAGGAGGTGGTTGAAGAGGCGGAGCACCCTAAGGGATTTTAATTAGTATTGAAGTATTCTGAAGGAAGGTGGGGTGGAGCGGGGAGGCCACTTCACAGCCTCCAACCTTCTTCATTTACATCTATATAATCCTCCCTTCTCTAATGGAAACCGGAACATATCTAGCCCTATCTAGCTCTTACTCCCCGCAATCTTAATATTTAATTAGAATCGTTTTAAATTAATCTTCCATTTCCCTTACAAATTAGGACGAATCGATCAAAACTATTTCCCAAACAGGGTTGATGTCGGATCTCGTTTAAAGTTTTCTTCGAAAGAAATCGAGTTTTGCGTTTAAAATGGTAGGAAAATAAATGTTTAAATTAAGGAATGTTAACCTCCATTCCTAAATTTCGATAATATACGCGATTGAACAAAAGTAAAAACAGAAAGACAACAAACTTCCAATTTTTTACTAAAACTGCTAATATATGTCATGCTTCTTCCCTATCCTCATTTAAACCATTGCTTTTCCAACATTTCACTTCCCAAAAATATCCTCTTTAAGCAAGTTTAGTCATTTGCTTAAATGGATCTGTATTAAATAATGTTGTTGTTTTTTATTTGCAAGAATATATACCATATGGGGGGAAAGTACCAGAACAAAGTTGCTTTTCTATAAAGCCGTGGCGGTGATGCATATAATTTTTTTTGTCCTTCAAAGAACAACCAAATTGACTGGTTGACAGAGTAAATGGTAAGCCATAGAAAATGTACATAATAGAAAAATAATATACGTCACTGAATAATTTTTTCTTAGGATTTCATGTATATTTAAGTAGCATACCTGTTTTTATTTTTAATATAATAGGCAGATTATTTCTTTGGAAGGTTTTTTGATTAATGATGCTTCTAAATTGTTTCATACTTCTAAATAAATATTCCATATACAATAATTGATGTATTAGCATCTCCAAAGTTAATCTAAGTTTTTCTAAAAGTAATTTTTCTTGCGATTGTGCAATACAAATAAATCAATAACGTGGTGTCGAGAGTAAATATTTTATTTTATATTATCCGTTGAGCAAGTAGTTCATTTCATATTTATGAGGAACCGATTTCAAACAATTAGACATTTCAGATATTTCATTAATTAATATAATTTATTTTTTGTGTATTTCATATTTCACCTTCAGTAAATATCATTTATAATGTGAGGCACATGGCGCATGTGGCAGTCAACGTTCTATTGAAGCCTTCCTAACACCAACACTGTCTTGAGCTATTGATCGATTCAATTATATAAAGTCATAGTATAATACACAAACAATTTTTTTTTCTAGTATACATTTTTCTTTTAAATTTGGCATCACACTATGTTATGAATTTTATTTCGCTGCACATTTATTTACTATTTCATAGATAGAGAGTATTTCTTTTTAATTGAAAACTTCTTTAGCCGCGTTTAGCGACTTTTGGTAGGGGTAAGCATATGGCCTCGCGTCAGCAACATGCTCGAGACTAGCGACACCTAGCAGCCTGTGCATGAGTTATACAATTACTTATAATCAACTTTAGTTTAAAGGATAGAATTCCATTGGTATAAGAATGATTATATTTAACTAAAAAATCGCTTCAAGCTGTGCAAATTGATACTAACAATAGCTTAAAACATCAATAACTGAATGAGCTCTTTGTTTCCCCTAAAAAATTGTATTTATAATAGTTAAATGTCTTGTTTTAAGAAACGATTGAAAGTGCGAATGATCTAATTATTTTTGAACCTAACGATGACAATAATACTAAAAATGAAAATAAAGCTTATGTAAATACAAATACAAGTTATAAATACTGTAACTAAAGACTGATTATTATTTCAATTAAATTATTGATATTTTGCATTGAGCTTGTGCAGCCCATTAAATGTTTGTTTTAATTTAAATGAATTAATTGAATGAATATAATCATTTAAGTGAAAAATAGTTGACTGGATAATCCCAGTATTGGATTGAATTGGTCACCCCTAGTCAATACACAAAAAAAGAAAAACTTATTTTATTGTGCCAAACGTTGAAATTCTACGAGTTGACACTCACATCGCCCCCCTCCCTCAGTAGTCCTGAAGATGACCTACATCTTAGGCCGAAACGTTGGCACAATAAAATAAGTTTTCCTTGTTTTGTATAATCTTTGACTGTACACCCTGACCAATTCAATCCATTAATTGTACATAATTGTTGTTCAGAGTGTAAGTAAATGTGAAAACAGAATAGTTTAAAATTAAAAATTTAAAATCATACTACAATAATTGATTTATAAATTCAAAAAACAGTTATTCCAAGGTCTTGTGTTTTTACTTCTGTCTGCAGTCCTTGTGATTGCCTATTGAAATTTGTTTTTATTACTTCTAAAATAAACCAAGCCTCTGACAAATGTTTATAAACAAAAGTAATATTATTTGTATATGTACTCATAAAACTGCTTTTCATAAAGATGCCTTGAATAGAGACCAGTTGTTTAATGATACACGAGATAGCTGGATCCTAATTTATGTTAGTGGAATTCAGTTGTTGGGGTCTGCCTTATCTGTGAGAAGCTCGCAAAGGAAGTGGAGATGTGATCAGCAGGTTTCATAATGAAGGAAGGGGGAATAATTTATCATCCTCGTAGCTCCTTCAAATATCTAGTTAATATCTATATTCATTTTTTTACTCCGTAAGAAAACACTGAAAACAGTATCGCTCATCAAGTTATTATATTTATTTTTTAAAATCATTTTTATGCATAGGATTATGTCCTAAGGGGGGACGGAATGGCTCATGGCTCATGCTCAGGCTCATACAGACCCTTCATGCCGAAAATTCTGGTTCCAATCCTTTTGCTGGCAAGACTTTTATTTTACCTATTAGCAGCCGGAGATGGATCATGTGGGATGTAGGACCTCCTGGGGCTCACCCAGCCTCTACAAAGTGGGTACCCAAAATAAGGGGAGAAATCTGACGGCTAAGGGTGATCTAGGACAAATCACCACCCTGCACAACCGTTAACGATAAAACAGTACAGTACCCTGTATTGAACCCCAAACCGTTCACGGGTTGTAGTGGTATAGGTTTCTTATGTCCGAAGCGGTATTATTTTTCTATGGAATAATTTAGATTCACGATCCTTAATAAATGATGAAAACTTGTTAATTTTTTTTTTTAGATTAATTTATTAATATTTACAACTGTAATAATATTACATCAAGTAAATTTGCTGATATGAATAAATTACATGAAAAAAATAACACTTGTTGAGAAACTACCCGCTCCACGTAGCGCTCCACTAAAGTTCTATAGTAGAAGATCTAGAAGCCAGCTTCTTTTCAGACCCAGCCTCGGTTATCAGGGATAGTATGGGAAGCAAGTTGAGAGACTAGCCGATTCAAGTGTGTATGGAGCTTGTCATGAAAGGATAGGTATCTAGTTTGGGCCAAATCAGCAACATATGGGATATTAAGATCATGCTGGATGAGTTGGTTTGTGACATATTAAGGAGCATAGAGGATTTTACGAAGGATTTTGGATTGTAAGGATTGGATACGAGATGAATTGGATGGTTTAGTAGAGCCCCAAAGCTCAACTCCGTATGTCGAAATAGGTCTTATAACTGTCATGTAAATGAGTCTTTTGTAATTAATTGGGAGCTTAGAACGTTTGTCTAGTAAATGTTGAAGTAGCCTGAAACGGCGTGCAGTTTCTTGTCTTTTCAGTCTTGTATGAAGATTCCAAGTGAGACGTTTGTCCAGATGGAGTCCTAGGTAACGTATCTGTTCGACAGGGATCATTGGAATATTATTAAAGGATACAGTAGGGCAGAATACGTAGGTTTACGACGAAGAGTGAAGGTAATTTGTTTTAATTTATTTTAATTCTCCAATTTTGCCACCATTCTTGAAGGTTTGAGATATCGGATTGAAGAAAATAATGATAATTATAATAAAAATTAAAAATATTTAAAAACAATATTATTGCTTAGTAAAACTGTTCTGTTTTATCTAATATTATTTCATCCATCCAGTTTACTCGTTTATTATATTGAGGTAGGTAGTATAGATGTCTGGGCTACAGTCCAACACGTTTTTTACGAGAACAGGTATTAGTATGTTACTAATGTTGCATCCACATATTTTCGTATTTATACTAAATATAGACACACATGTATTCATTTTATATTTTTCATTTATTAAATAGAAGTAATTTAGACAAAAAAATAAAGTTCAAAAAAGCGGAACTTATTTATTTTTTAATAGCCTATGTCTAGAATAGTTCGCTAAGCTTTTTTAAATTTCTCATTTTGTATTGGGTTTGATTTGTCTAGGTTAGGCAAAGGTGTGAACTCAATTTTAAATGTATCTCGACGTAAAATAAAATTAATTAACTACTAATTAATTAAGCAATGCGATTTGATTGGACAATCGAACTCTTTTCCTTGGAATATAGAACAAAGTCGTGTCGAGTTCTTGAAGTTTATCAGTTACTGTATTTTCGAACGGGTGTCGATATTTGGCCGTTGAATGTTTGATATGAGGGAAAATTTATACCCTCTTACAAGAAAGTCGGGTGAAGTAAACTTTTCAACCGCTTGGGTAGAAACTTCAACTACGAAATCAGTTTCCTCAGGAAACTGAGATCCATCGACCAGGATAATATTCAAACTTATAATAATGCCGAATAACTACTGTTTTAACTTTCAGTCCTAGATTTTGTCTTCTACATCTGCTTAATCAAATTTCTTATTGGAATAATTCTAAGAATCTTTCTCTCCCAAGTATTCGATCAGAAGAAGGGAAAGACCCACCTACAGTTCTGGTAAATAAATGGTTAAGCCGAAATTTGTCCAGAGTGAGCCTAGCTATATGGAGGGAAGCGGAAGCGCATCACTCCATAATTTTGGATTGAAATGAAGTTTTACGATCATCAATAACTGCTTTTCAAGCCGATGCCCTTTATATCACGAAAATTCCGCTCTCTTTTGTGCCAGAAACATTTAAAAAAACAGAAAGATTCCGCTCCCTTAAGTACAAGAAACTCATTTTGGGCAATAAAGTTTTAAATAAAACCTATCATAAAAAATTAAATTGTAAAATAATGTCTATAACCAATCTTTTGGATATGGTTTTCCAGTCTATATCCCGAGAGTGTACTGTTTATAGGTTGAAGGTCCCAGGAGACCAGTAGAGAGGAAAAGCAATCACTCTGCCTCAGCCCTTTGTGGCTCCAAAGCTGTCAGTCATGTCACCCTCAATGTGCACCATGCATTTTACTTTCTTCATTGTAGTCCTAATGACAACATCCGGCCAACTTCTTTTCAATAAAGAAATATAATAATAACAGCAAATGTACAATATATTTGTTAAAATAAACATAAAAATTTACATTATTTAAAAAATAAATAGGTCCAAAGGCTGTACATTTTTCTTAATATTTACAGTAATATATGTTTTGTTAGTTTATATTTAGTACAATTATCTACTTCAGTTGTTAAGCGGTCAATATTTCCAGTTTTTTTGGAAACGTGAAGAAAAACATTAAAATTGTGTATGTAAAAGTAACATGTTTTATTTGCATGTATAAAGTTTAAATTTCTTTTCGACTGCAAAAACTGAACCTTTTAAAAAGATTGAGTACTTCTTTTAATAGGTATTCCTTTTAATTTTTCTGTTTAATTTATTTATTAATAAATTTTTCATATTTTCTTCATATTTTTCTCTGTTTTAAAAAATTTATTTATTTTAAATACAATTTTTTTGTACAAATTGTGCTGAACAAATCTCTTTTCAGCTATGTCCAGCCTTCTCTATTCTTTTCTTTACCTTTACCTTGGATTTTCTTTACCTTACAGATTTTTCACTCTGCTTCCAAATTCACTTCCTTCTAGCATGCGAGACTCTGTAATGTTCAATATTTCTTTGTAGATCTTGTATCTAAGTTTGCACTTCTTGTAGATCTTAAGCATCTCCTTACTCTAATCCCTTATCCTATATAATTTAACAATTTTACTTATAAGGAAGAAAATAGTGGGGTAGAGGTTAAGAAAAATCTCTTAAAAAGGGAGAACTGTTTATTGGAAAAGCTAAATATTAGCATATCTAGAGACACAGACAAATTATTGTATATTCAGCAAGGAAGAAGACCTGCAATGTGGCTCGAAACGTTGGCTTTCTAATAAACAGTTTTCCCTATTTAAGAGAAATTGTTTTCCTCCACCCGGACCATTTTATTTCTTATAAATAAAATGGTTTAGTTATACAGGATATTTGATTAGAGAAAGCAGCTAATGGAGATCTACAATAAGAAGTTCATCTCTTGGAATGAAAAAATAAAACAATAAAACATTACCGTAAAAACGGAATGCCTCTCGATGAACCATAGTCACAAGAAACTGGATGTCCTGGAAAGAAGAATTCTAAGAAAATTATGGAGACTGGAGCAGCGAACGTAAAAAAATTTTACCAGAAAATGGAAAGAATCTCGGATACCATGCAGAATGTGGGACTTACGTCCCTCGGTCATTTATACAGAATGAACAAACAAAGATTGACTGAGCAAATATTTGACTACTTTGAATGGCAAATGAAGACCATGACAACTACTGGACTAAAGAAGTAATGAAATATTTTGTAATGTTGAACATGACAGAGTCTCACATGCTAGGAGGAAGCGAATTTGGAAGCAGAGTTCAAAATTTGGAAGGGTTTCAGGGTGAAGAGAAGCCTGAGAAGACTGGACGAAACTGAGCAGAGGATCGGAGAAACGTGCCAGTAAGAGCATGAATGAATATTGGAAATAGAGAAAACTCCACCAGAAGAAAGTAAAATAGAGTTGTAACGTGATCCGAAGTGATAAATACAAAATACGGCCATTTTCATTCTCACATATATAAAGCCAACTGATATTATTCAAGACAACATTTTATTTATAATATTAAGAACTATATATAAAGATAAAAAGGTAAATCTATGGCGGACATTTTTTATGTATCCTCTGGAAATAGTAAGCCGACTTCTCAGAGCTCCTCCTGGAGTGTTAATATATATCCTGAGAAAGACCTGAGATATATTTGAGAGAGCGGGGACACAAGACTGAAAGGGTGTGTTTAATTGATGCCGGTAACTTGATTTATAAATAAAAAAGAAAATGACACGTGAAGCTGGGTTATTTCCCTGAGGGTCTGGACAACTCGTTACCCCCCAGGCGGGGTACAAAGCCACCAGGCCTCGTTGCCCATATATTATTCACTCTAGGTCCAACCGGCCTTCCAGTCCCTATGTATTAACTTTTCCTCTATTCATATTTAACAAAGATTTTGAAATAGGGAATCTAACTTCGTATCAAAAGTTTTGTTATTAACTATTAGGTATATATGGATAAAAAAAAGGATTTGAATAAGTAAAATTTCAAGATACAAAATTAATATAATGAGTTCCATAATATGGAAATAGAAGGATCGAACACAATAAAAAAAAAAGTTGAATAATAGTAATTGACATTATGTATATTAAGGAAGAAAATAGTCCGGGTGGATGTTTTTGAATTATTTTTTTAAAAGTTATTTAATGAAATTTACATCTATATAACAGAAAACATCAAATAAATATAATGAATGTATACATTGGTATGAAAAGACAAGTAGAGAAACTACCCAGAGACAGTACTCAAATAGCAAGTTCAACTTAGAAGATCACGAGGCCATCTTCTTTTCAGACACCTTGGAGGATTATTAGGAATTGAAGCGGTTGCTAGGTTTGAAACAAGTGGATTTGAGTGGGAATGAAGTTTGTCATGAAAAGACTAATATCGGGTTCTGTCCAAATCAGCAACAAACTGGGCATTAAGGTCTTTATGGATTACATTGTTCGTTGCAAAGTAAGGAGCATTGAGGCTTTTACGAAGGATTTTGAATTGTAAGGATTGAATATGAGAGGAATTTGATGATTTAGTGGAGCCCCAAAGCTCTATTCCGTAAGTCCAGATGGGTCTAATGATTTTCATGTATATGAGTCTTTTGTAATTAATTGAGAGCTTAGAGCGTTTGTCTAGTAAATGTTGAAGTAGCCTGAAACGGCGTGCAGTTTCTTATCGTTTCAGTCTAGTATGAGGATTCCAGGTTAATCTTTTGTCAAGGTGTAGTCCTAAATACCGGACTTGTTATAAAGGATTTAGTGGGATGTTATTAAACTATACGGGAGGACAGGAAGTCATTTATGTACGACAGGGGATAAAAATGATTTGACGGAATTGATGGGAATTTATTTTAATCATCCAGTTTTGACACCAGTGCATGATTTGGGATTGAAGAGTATGGGATGCTATAACTGAATCAGTATTGACTGGTAATGACATGTGCCATCCGCATACGTGGTAAGGTTAGGATGGGTTGGGATGTCAGTTCTATAAACTGTGTAAGGGATTGGGCCGAGGATATCGCCTTGAGGAACACCAGCAGATTGAGAAAAGCGGGATGAAAATATGTTATTGTGATGTTTTTGAATTTGCTGAAAAATTTTCTTAGTAAGAGCTTTTTTTTAAAAAACCAACGTTTCGACCCACATTGCAGGTTTTCTTCAGGGCTAAATATATGAAATGCATATAAATTAAAATAATATCTGGTAAAGAATTACATTATATGTAATATATTGTAGAATTTTCTTTATCATAATATTATTTTAATTGATATATATCTTGTATATTTAGCCCTTAAGAATACCTGCAATGTGGGTCAAAACGTTGGCTTTTAAAAATAAACAGTTCTTCTTACTAAGAGAAATTTTTCAGACCTCCACCAGGACCATTTTCTTCCTCTTAAAAAAGAAACCTATACCACTACAACCTGGATGGGCTTGGGTTCAGTTTATGATAGAGAATGTACTGTTTCTAGGACAACTGTTGTACAGAGATGTGATTTGTCCGAGATCACGCTCAACCGTCAAGTTTTTTCTCCATTTAAGGATACCAACTTTATAGAGCTAACCCGCCACCACATACATAATAAACAATCCTTAAAAATTCAACAATAATAATGTTATTTGCAACATTATTACTTGACATATAAACTGAATATAGCTTTAAATTTAGGACTGGGAAATTGGAAAAACGTTTGCAACATAATAGCGAACTCACTACAAGTATATTTGTATAAACATTTGGTGATCTTAGATCTGGATATTAGATTAGTTTTATTTGTTTTGTTAGAAATATTATTGTAGTGGGCACAGTTCTATACATCCATATAAATATATATACTCCATTGTAGATCGTGAAAGGTGCGCCTTCAGTATGACCATAACCGCTCCGATCGTTTCCTTATTGGAAACCATCATCTCAGTTTCGTAGCGTGCCTTGCCGATTGGCACTCAATAAGCACAGGCGGCAAATTGTTTTGTGTAGCTGTATAAAGAAACAACCTCCAATATTTTTTTATTATGTCTTGTATTTACCTACCTAAGAAGATGAGATACTAAAGGAAGGATAAGTCCATGCATAGAGTCCATGCATGGTTTTTATATTTTATTTAAAAACTCTGTATTTTATGTAGTGAAATTTGTTTACTGTGAGAATTGGAGGGAATTATAAAACGAATGCCATCTACTTCCCCCCTTTGCATCATCATATTTTTCGTATCTTACAAGTTTTGAGATAACAGCTCGAACCTCTAACGTATGGCTGTAGTAATAATAATTGCTTACGGGTAACGGATTTTATATTTATGTGTAATATATTATATGGTGATATATTTTAATATTTAAATATATTAGTTTTCGCCTCCATAAGTAACAAAATGTATTTTAACCGTAAAAATCATTTTAAAAAATTAGAAAGCAGGACTTTTCCGTCCGCACTGTTAGCCTGTTAAAAAAAATGTGGCAGTACTAAAAGGAGTAAACAATATTGATTCATGAAATAACTGATGAAATGGATCAAGAATTTGACATGTCAATCCTGAAATAATAGTTTTTCGGCGATTTTTTGAAGAAATAGTAATTAAGCTCTTGATCCAATATTTAATACCACAATTCTAGCACCAGAGACCATTAATTTTACTCAATTTGTTAACTTATCTTGGTTGCATGCACCATTTTGTAGCGCATCCTGTATAATTATTAAGTATATAGTCTCGAAAAGTTGAAGCAATTGACATGTTCTTCTTCGTTTTTTTTTTATTAATCAAGTTTTTATTGACACAATTTTATCTATTATCCATAAAATTATGATACTCTATTAAGAGTTTTTTTTTCTATACAATATTTTTTTAATATTATGCCCATATTAAAATTCGTACTGAAGCCATGTGTTTGTTTTGATGAGTTGTTTAACAAAAATACATGGATTATTTATAAGTGATTATAGAAGTATAATCTACCTCTGAAGTTAAGAAATTGTTTCGCTTTGTCGATAAATGATGCAATTCTTATTTTGTTAATTTGATCCATCGCTCACCTAGAACTCACTTAGAACAGTTTATTTCATGCTTTGTATTAATATTGAAAACGTCTTGATCTTTGAGTG
Organism: Arma custos; assembly: GCA_037127475.1. Lineage (NCBI taxonomy): Eukaryota > Metazoa > Arthropoda > Insecta > Hemiptera > Pentatomidae > Arma > Arma custos. The sequence goes on from CM073762.1 coordinate 89,176,924, forward strand.
GAATTGGCGCTTTCCTGTAAATATTTTTGTCAAAATTTCAAGTTGGAGAAGATATATGGTTGCTGACCTAGCGGATGTAGGCTATTGGGGACAGGTATATTAAGGAGGTAACCCGTTTAGGGAAGCTGGTGTGTATGCTGGCCGAGTGGGTGACGTAGCGCTGAGATCGATGTTGCAGCGGCCGCCGTTGCCATGGCGACCCGCGTTCTCGTCTCCCGGACAACCCGCATCCCCTTCCCCCCTGCCACTGCCTTCATAAACGCCACTCTCCTTTCCCGTTACCTGCACAAGTACCCAATAATAATCCACGTCAAAGATTATATATAGGAGGTGCCTTCTTCGCCAGATTCCATTTCGAATATGATCACCCAAATGTTCCAACATCGGAAGAATATTCAACTAAGCCCCTCGGAAGATAAATGGTATACCCATTTTAAAACTTAATGAATAATGGAAAGCGTAATAGTAATTGCAACCCCCGATTAACGCCCGCTGTTAGGCTGTGAGCCTGCGACCTTGGGTTTATAAGTTTGTTACGCCAATTTATATATTTGCCAAGAAATATCATCCATCATTCTGCACCAAGTATGGTTAGAACTTGTCTCTAGTTCTAAAATCAAAACCAGTTCTTATGTTGAGTTTGAGGCTGATTTCAGAATGTTTGGAGTAGTCAAAATCTAAGTGGAACGTCACATATACATACGAACCCTATCAATTTAAATATTGCCACCCTGATTTCTTAAAACATGTTGATGTTGATGGAATACAGTGGTGCAATCAAGAACATAAAGCACTAACATGGAGGGGTCACTTTGTTGTACAGGAGCTTTGTGCCATTGCCATCGATGGCTGATTAATAAGGATGCCAGCTGTTTGTGGTATCAAACTCACTGTTTGGCCTCTCTCCCCTTCCTCCCCTCCTCTTGTTTGTACGCCCTCCCGGTCATTGTTGTAATTACGGTCCGTTCTCCTCGTCGTTTCGATCGCCAACTTACCCGATGTCATAATATTCCTGTCGTACACAATACAAAAGCGAAATAGATGATTAAATAAGCAGAGAAACGAGGCGACTATTCTTGCTTAAATCAATAATGATAGCCAGAACTCAACTAAATGATCATATATTTCCAAAATTTCTCTTCTTGAGGATGAATTAAAAATTAGTATTTCATTACCGAGTGTGGTTAGGGAGCTGTGAGGCACAATGGTAGTGCACTGAATTGCCGCGCCGAACTCGAGTGTGGCAGATAATTTATTAACAGCCGGAAATGGATCTTTTGTGATCTAGAGAATCTCCTGGGGCTCAACTTGCCTCTAAAAGTCGGTATCCAAAACAGAGAGGAAACCCCGGCGGTTAAGTTTGATCTCGAAAGTAAAACTATAGTCATAGAAACAGTACAATCTCTAGCACATACTGAGCCCAAAACTCTTTTATGGATCGTGGTGGTACAGACTTTTCAGTAAAAAATTCTTTCTCAGTTGATTCATGCAAAATAAATAACTTTATATTCTTTGTATACTGTATATTGAAGAACAGTATGTTCTATACAGATTCTTGTATCCATATTTCGAGTAGAATTTTGTAGAAAAATCGGGCGCACATCTCACTCATTTACCTCAATTTATGTGACAAAAGAATCCTTCATGGGTTTGATTACCGACCAGCGATTCAGTACAGATTAGGGTATACAGAAGCTCCTAACAAGAAAATCTCTTTCCATGATAACGAAGATACGAATATATAAGGCCAGCGCCATCAGCGATCAATGTCCCACATCAATGTCCCACACTCATTGAAGTGCTGGACGATGACGAAATCCTTGGAATCGTCCCTAGTAAGATTCCAAAGGAAGATTCTATGAAGGTTTTTTAAGACCAGTGTGTGACAACGGTGATGAATGAGAAAAATGCTGCATATTGATGATATTATGCAGTTTATAAAATCGGGACGTCTGAGATGGGCATGGAATATTGCAAGAATGAGTGGTATCATTATTCCCAAAAGACTCGTTGATGAAAAGGTTTTTAGACACAGTAATGCGGGTAGACCTCGCCTGCGTTGTGTGGAGTGTGTGGCTGCAGATGCGCAAAAATGTTGGGAATCAGAACTTGGAGAGCAGCAGCACAACACAGCGAAGAGTGGCGGGCCAGAATAAGAGAGGACTTGACTCTTAACGAGATGTAACGCCATTGAAGAAAGAAAGAAGGGTTTGATTCCTCTAAACTAACACTGAGGAGGGTTCTAGAACAGAAAAAATGTAGGAGAGGCAGCATCTTGAAGTGGTGTTACCACTTCTCCACCCCCCTGGGATTAAAGCACAACAGGATTTCCCTTTTACTTCTGTTAGCGTAACTTTTAAATATTTTCTATCAAGTAAGTATCAACAATAGTGGTGCTCTTAAAATGACTCTGTTAAGAGACTTGCAGTAACCATCTGTTTTCCTTAATGTATTGAGTTTCTATCGAGATACCTATATTATTAGGAGACTCCCAATCAATATAATTCATTAAATTAAAGCTCACTACTTGAGTACTTCTGTTTTGTAGGGATCTAGGGAAATGTTTCGTGTATATACACATATACAATTCTGGGCGATATAATAAAAATTGTAAATAAAAATGATAAAGATCCTTCAAATAGGAGATCGTGAAAAAAATGTAAAAGTTTTTGTAACATTTTTATCCGATTTTCGTAACCTGTCCTTTGTACGGATACGCGCCTTTGTACGGATTTCGCAGCTTATGGAATGTTCCGCTCTACTTCCTTGGTAACATAAGATAAAACACAACCTGGCTAGACAGACAATAATCTAGCTTAGCTTAATATTTTAGGAATTTCTTTTTTATTATTCTGAGTCATTTTGATTTTATAAAAAAACAAGCTTAAATGTTTAGACATCCATTTAAGGATATTTTACAGAAACTGTAAGACTAATGAAGCTTACCGATTTATAAAAAATATTTTCACCGGCATGGGAAAAATTACATAACCAAATGACCTAATCTTTTAAAAGAAGATTTTTTTACTGTACCATTACAACCCGTGAAAACAAGGAAACAAACATCAAAGTAGGAAACTACACCTTCCAAAACGTGAACGAATTTATTATGTATATCTAGGTACCCAGATAAATGCCACCAATGAAATGCAACCGGAAATCCAAAGAAGAATAATGCCGTCAAATAGATGTTTTTTTTGGGTTGCAAAAGCACCTCAGAAGCAAAGCCTTATCCCGGACAACAAAGATAAGAATATATAAAACTCTGATAGATAAGGCCTGTACAGACATATGCTTCGGAGTGTTGGACTCTCACAAAGGCACAAGACCTCGCTATCATGAGGCGAAAAATATTACGGAGAATCTATGGAGCAGTGTTTCAAAATAACACGTGGAGGCAATGGTCGAACTTAGAAATAACCGGACTATGCAAAGATGCCGACATTATCAGGTTTATAAAGGTGAACAGGCTACAATGGGCAGGACACATCGCACGTATGGGAACAGATGAAGTCCCTAAAAAATTGCTTCAAGAAAAAGTGCATCGAACAAGAAGGGTTGGAAGACCGAGGCTCCGATGGGAGGATGGTGTGACTGCGGACGCTCGGGCCATCTTAAGCACCCGTAACTGGAGAGCAGCAGCTATGAACAGAGATGATTGGCGGTTGATGTTGCGGGAGGCCTTGTCCCCACGTGGAATGTAGAGCCATCTATTGATTGGTTGACTACAACCCGTGAAGTGTCTGGGATTCAGTACATGGTAGAGGCAGTACTGTAATGTTTTAAACGAAGATACACAAAAGTAACTACTAAAATTTTCGGGTTTTCTCAGTTTTTCATTCTATTATCGTAGTATTTCTTTAGATCATTGAAATTTGTTGGTTTTTTAAAAAAAAATAAATTCCTTTTCCCTCCGAACAAAGGACAACTGATTTAAATATAATGCTTCAATGTCTGTTAACGAATTCTTGCATCCTGTTAGTGCCAGGTGTTTCTGAATAGTCTACTCCAGGAAAAAGGTATTTTTATCAGTTCATCGACGAAAATATTACCAAAATAGCAATTATTTAATAAATTAAATAATAAAAAAATAAGTGAAACGTGCATCCACTAGGACTTATAACCTAATTATTAGGGATATACAATTGCTACTAAAAAAGAGGAGAGATTCATATTTCATTTGTCGAATGAAACAGTATCCATGATAATCTGCCTGGTTGGATTTCAATTTCAAATTAACAATTTAGTTGGTAATTAAACTGTCCTTGGAGTAGGGACTTGGAATAAGGGATCTAGGAAATCCTTCTTGATTACGAAACTGTATGCCAGTCTCCATTCACTGACTTGCTAACTTATAATTGAATACCACTAACAAGCTGTTACAATTGGCAAACGTTCTACGAAGCATTTACTGAATCCGAACATTTAATTTATTAGTTTAAAACTTTATTGATTTCATCCTCCAATGAGGATTTTTGTTGATGATGATTCATTGATACAAAAAAAATATACCTAAACTTACTGTTGGGTATGAAAAAAAACCTGTAGCACAAAAACCCATGAAAAGTCTGTGGTTCCATGAATGAAAAGGTATAGACTGTACTGTTTCTTGGAGAACAGTTGTGCAGGGAGGTGATTTATCCTAGATCACTCTCAACCAGCAGATTCCCCCCCTTATTTCGGGTTAAATTTTCCCACTTTATAGAAACTGTTTGAGCCTCTGGAGGGTCCTAGATTCCATAGAATCCAGCTCTGGCTGTTTACAAATGAAATAAAAGCCTGCTAGCGAGCAGGATATGGACCCAAGACCTTCGGCACGGCAACTCAGTGCTCTACCACTGAACCCCTCCGCTCCTCATAATGTTTATAATACATTATGATGAAGGGAGAGGAGTTGGAGCTGTTACCTTTATTGTATCCATATAATTTGTTTTATCCACGCCTGTCATGACTTTAGTGGTATTTTTCTCCGGCTATAATAAAATATTTTACGGTATTGAAGGTAATCGATGGAACCCACAAAAAATTGTGTTAAAGATGAACTTACTCTCAAACTCACTTATAACTTTGTAGTTTAATTGCAATTTCAGTGATTTTTCATTCCAATTTGGTAATTTAGCAAGTAATCTCATTTCTTCAGTATTTTATAATTCTATTATTTACTTCGAGTTTATAGTTTGGTGTATTGCAGGCAATCTTCGATATAAATATAGTATAGAAAATATGTAATATATTTTCTTCAACGTTAGATCCCAGGCAATCGTCTCCTCCGGCGCCGTTCGGTTTCATTATTGTTGATATACTATATCCTTCAAGATAGCTATGTTTACAAGATAAGTGTGTACACAAGATAGATATGTATACCTATGTACTATATGATACTAGTCTAAATGTCATGATTTATTTTCTCGAAATTTTTTGAAATCGTAGATGCCCCAAAAGTCTAATTGAAGCCAAGAATTAATACTTCTAGAGTATCGGTAAAAATATTTTTTAAAAATCCATTTTAATCGATTTAAGTGTTATATTGGAGTTTCAGAAACAAATGTAGCCCGACGGGTACACAATGTGAAATACGAGTTGATAAATGCATTGTAATTTACCACAAACGTACTCAAATTAAATGAAACACCAGAATGAAAAATAACAGCTAGTACCAATAAATTAACAACCAACAAATACGCCTTAATAAACAAAATAAGTAGATAATAATTTTTTATTACTATAATTTTGAAGTATTTCTTATGCCCTCGTTTTGTATTGGTATTGTTTCTTAACGTACTAAGAAGTAAAAAAAAACTAATTTATAATAAACACATTCCAAGCATTTTCCTTTAAAATACAATTCTGCCAATATTAAAAAAACAAATAAAACAATAAATGCGATTTGAAGAGATCACTGATCAGGTTTCTTTTACGCACGATTGGTAGCCTTTGTGAACTGCCAGTTGGCACTTTCTCTCACTTCTTATTTTTAGCACTGATTTTAATTTTAGCACTATTTTATATCCTTTTATTGATTTTTAATACAATTGCCAAAATGGGTCATTTTCATTTCCGTCAAAATTACATTACATAAATAACAGCACATATCGGATATTCTGTAGAAGTACATTTATGTTTGAGGAGTAATAATTAATAAACTTCGTTTATTTTTAAATTAAATTATTATTAACAAAAAATTGCAATAAGAAAATTTAAAATTAGTGAAAGGTACTATGGATAATTAGATAATTAATAAAATATTTCAAAATGAAATACTGATCTTTGTAAACGTTTACAGTCAAATCATCAGTAAATTTCTAACCTAAACCATGAGCAAACGATTATATAGCTCCAAGGTTGATCTGGTCTAAACATGCTGTCTGGTAGCAGAAGGATTGATTTAAACTTTTCCTTCTATTGATAGATAAATAAAAATAATTATATAGATATAAACAGATACATATTTCATCTAAGAACGAATAGAAATCAGTAGAAACAAACAGAATCTTCAAAATTGTGCAGTGAATATCAAAAAAGTTTAAAAGTTTAAAATTGTATAAATAATACCGAAAACATTACATCGTATTTTTTGTTCAATTTATAACATTATTAAAACAAAAGCTGTACTAGCCTCATATTAAAATTACAATCTCTGAAATGAAATGTAGGAGACATAGGTTAGTTATTTGTCATAACTATTAAATGTCATTGAAATTTTCGAAATTCAAAGGCAGCCATTTTGGTTGTACAGTTACACGCTGTTTCTTTTATCGGTAACAGTTAAGTTTCTTTACTGTCAAATGGAATTATTTCAGGGGAAAAAAATTAAGCCAGCCCTAACCATTTATAAAATAAATAAATAAAAGTAATTAGTATTAAACTGCTGGTAAAATCTTATATTATTATAGGTGTAAAATGTAATTCATTCGAATGATCTGATGCCTTTTCATGTATATGGCGATTATAATCTTCCATTTTTTATTTAGGTATATATTGCTCATGTAATCGCTTACATTGTATGAACACTCAAACATCATTTTAATATGTTAAAAATTGCATTAAAATAACATAAATAAATTAAGTGATATGCTGAATTATTAATATATGGATTGAAGAAGCAAAAGTTGAAAAGATCTGGGAAACTAATTCTTGGCAAAAACCTTATCGAACCGAGTAAATATCCACTACGTTTGAGTGATAGCAATTCTTAAACCACGAATATTGTCTAGTTGCTGAAATGAACTTCCCGAAAAACATACCACACCTGCGTACGCAACTCGGAAGTAAAAAGCCTAAATATCTGGAATAGTGTCTAAGCATAAAACAGAAAATACAAGGAATGTTGAATGCCGACGAAAACATCAGTTCCAGGGCATTTGTGTGCCAGCTGGCAAAGTGGCCCTCACGTATCTATCCTTGAAAAAAAAACAATACAATAGTCCATGCTCTCCCAGTCTTCTACTCTGCTTCAAACAGGTTCTAATTTTGTTAGGTAAACAATAGTTAGGTAATGAAGGAAACGAGATACTGTTTTAATTATAAATTATAATTTATGAGACAAGAAATATTAGGCCTAGTTACTATTTATTCCATTTTTTTTCTTGTTAATTAGTTTAGTCGTTTAGTCTATTATTTTCCTATAACATGGTAACAATCCAAGAAAAATTTTATAGTTTTATAGCGTTTTTTTTAAGATTCGATCTTCAATAGTTCATAAGAGCGGTCAGGATATTGATGTCCCAAAATTCAAAATTCCTTGATGATATTTCAGTTTAAAATGATAACAATAAAAACCCAGTTTAACTAAGACTTCAATATCGTATAAATAAAATATATGTTGTAAAATGTTCCCCACGTTTACCAAAACTGTAGTAGGCTTACGAATAAAAAGATCTCCCTATATAAAAGAATGTCTTGACCTCTACCCGAACCATTTCCTTCCTCAAAACTGTATTCACACCACTGTAGATGACGTGAATACGACCAACATAGGAATCAAGAAGTTCGACTATTTTTTATTTTTGTGCAGAGTGTCCAGTAACTCAGTAGAAATTGGGATTTGTGTCCGGAGTAGAACTCGGCGTAGAGTGTCCGGTATTTGCTTCTTAGTCCCGCATTCAGATAAATCTATTTTCTAGTTGTAAATCGATGCTGCTGGTTCTGGAATCCCTTCTGGGGCTCACCCAGCCTTTATATCAAAAGAGGGGAAACCTAGCGCTGAACGCGATCCCGGCCAAATTACCTCCACAGTTCATTATGTACTGAACATAAGGCAGCATGGGTTATAGTTTTTTTTTATTCTATAAATGTGTAATAATAAATATTTGTTGTAAATTAACTAAGTATATAAGATCAATAGGTTTATAGCTTTGAGTGCGTTAGATAAGATAAAGAAAGATATCGGAGATAAGGCAATGAATGAAACCACTCACAACATATTTCAATCATTGAAAAATAACAAGCCATACGTACATAAGAAGGGAATATAAGTTTATTTATTCTAACAATGGAAGACAAGTTTTCTTTATTCTAATAGTTAGAAGATGTCTTATCTTGTAGATGTACGTTTTAAAGGTACAACATATTGTGTTTTAGCTATGTTGGAACAATATAAACATATCCTGAAATGTATACTGAAATTTGATTACACAAATATGTATTATAATATTTGTTTTTAATTTGTTTCTATAATTAGGAAGTCTATTATATTATTACATTTCGGTAAAGCTTTTTTTTTTCATTTTTCGTAAATTATTGGCAATATCTTCGGAAAAGTAACTTGGAAACGGAAAAGACAATATCATTGACATAACTGTAACTTTGTATGTGAAATGGAGCATGGATTAGATTGAGGGCCATAACAATCATAAATTTCTTAGTTGAAATAAGTAAGACTCTACACCGATCAGCCCCGATGTTTTATTTTTTATTTTTCCAGAATTCATTCATTTTGTAAAGACAATCAGTCAATAATATGTTTACGAAAACACGTTCTAATTGGTAATATAAATTGTGGCTCTGCAAAAAGATTAAATATGTATGAGAGGAAAATAGTTGACTGGATGATAAAATGGAGAACGGAGATAGTTGGGGGGTACAGATTAAAAAGATTAAATAATTTTATATTAGTCTCTCTCCAATAAACACAAAATATTATTATACATTTATTTATTTGTAATTAAAATGTAAAAGGTAGAAAAATATGGTCGACATCATAGTTAGCTCCATTGATTACTTGCAACAATCATTGTTGGTCTTGGCGTTGGCGTAACTAGAGTTGGCTCATGGGGGGGTTAACCTCCACCAGTCAACCACTCCAACATATTACTACCTTCAAAAAAGATGTCTCGTAATATAGGTGTAATGTGTATTGTACTATAATCATGTAGCTTCAAATTAAATAAATAGATTATAATTTTTTATAAATGTTATTTTGGAAGTTATAAATGTTATTTTTGGAAGGGCAATAAAGAAGTAGATTTATATACAAGTAACCCTATTTATTGGTTACAATAACTTACTATACTTAATTGTATAGGGAACTTTCTAGACCCATCCAGACTTTACTTCTAGATTCTAAGAATTGTCTAAACTGTTCTTCTCACATTCGCGATCTTATTGATGCCGCTACTGCCGCTATTATAATATAATTATTTTGGTTTGTCATTTTAGTGTACATTCTGTTCATTAAAATAACTGTGTTTGCACTTTCTTTGTTGTGTTTTTGGCATTATTGACCCTTACTTCTGTAATCCCACAATAATAACTTTGAAAAAGTAAAATCCTTCAAAGTTTTATTTTCTTTTTAATTGTTACAATTTTTTTTTTAATTTCTTCTAAGCAATGGGAAGGTTCCATCCCCAATACCCCCCTCGTTACGCCTATGAGTCTTGGAAGCTGTAGCTAAATCTTTAGGCTTGACGAATGAGGACGAACCAAGTATATGGTCTCATCCCCAACATATAACTTTGAACAAGCGTCTAAACTTACTTTCGATCGCAGGTAAATATGATTATGGGATAAAGAAAGAAAATTAAAAACAGCCTGCCAACAAATGAAACTTTGCAATGAGAACAAAGTTAAGCCTATATGAGACTTTCATCCACCCTGTGCTTACCTACGGTTCTGAAACTTGGATTACCACTAAGTCGGAAGACAAAACGCTACAGTATTTTTAAAGAAAAGTTCTCCGGCGAACCTTGGCCCCGTCAATAATAATGGAAAATGGTGTCGAAAAAAGATATGAATAAATTTATGACCTACTCGAAGATATAGATATAACTAGAGTTATAACATTAAATCGTGTTCGGTGGGCAGGTTATGTCACCAGAATGCAAATAAATGTCACTTCAAGTTTGCTGATGACAAAGCAGTTACAGGGATGTCAAGAGATCGGTAGGCCAACAGTACGATGGACGGATTACGTGACAAATGATGCCAACAAAACAGGAGTGAACAGGTGGATAGCAACAGCCAGCGGCAGTATAGCATGGCGATTGTAGTTGGAGGACGCCAGAACTCGCTTGTGGGTTGTAGCGCCAAAAATAATAACAATAATAATGGTAGTAAAATAAATAAAAAAGTTACAAACAACGTCGTAATTACTATCGGACACCAAATGGATCCAAATCACTTCTTACATTCACCATCATTAGTGGAGGTTCCTAATAGATAGTGTCTTATAAATAAATATTGTAGATTTTGTTACAATGAAGTTATTAAAAAAGTTTTATCTTGATCCCAATAAGCCAGCTTTTTTCAAACCGACTCCCTGACTAAAATGTCCAATGCTTGTAAATAAAGAAGCGAGGTGCCTCAGATAAGGTTTCGTATGAATCATCAACTCTTTTCCGAGGTAAGTAATCCTTATTAATAGCTAAAAATATAACGCATAAGATAAAGGGAATGCATTAGTATAGATGATGTGTTTTCAGAACGAATAGTAGATAGGGTCAGGAGTTCAGCATGCTCCTGTGTGATGAATTAGCCAGAACAGCTCTGACAGTTACAGGCAACCCCACTCACCCCTGTCACCAACCCTACCGACATCCCACTCAAGCCCATTATATATTTATTCAGGGGGATAAACAAAGATCGCCAGGGTAAAAAAAAAAATATTTTTAATAAATTATACCTCTATTGTAATGAAATATCTGTGTACTATCATATCCACGTCATTGTTTGGAAAAAGACTCAAGCGCCTAAAATTTGGGTTTCAATTTATTATGGGAGGTAAATATACAGCCCTATATTGGGATAAAATTTAAATCGTTTGATTGGTCTTTATCCGAAGACTTATACCTATAGGACTTCAGCAGACGCCCGAGGCACTATGTTCTATTCCCGATGGATATCGTCCCAGGGCCAACTCTCCGGGCGGCCATTTGATATCCTGAAAAACCATCTCCTGAACCCCGATAAAGTACAAGGGATACAGTCATCACTCCAACGACTGTTCGTTGTGCAACGCCTCTAATAGATATACCGAATAAATCTCTATTCTAACTCATAATCCCAAGTAAGGTTTCTATACAGATTCATTTGCAATCGTTAATCCGCGCTTGACCATTCCAACACTCACTATACAAATCAGATTTCCTCTATTACGTTTATGAAGCACTGCCTTAATAAGGTTTTGAGATATTTACAAAACTTTGGTAAACTGATACTATGTTTTTATCATTTTGTCTACATTTCCTAACGTTATATGTAATGTTTTTTTTGTCATATGTAATGCATTGTTCGAATATAGTAGCGACCGAAATTTCCCAATGCAAATACCAATTTTCTAATGCTTCTAAATAATATAATTCACTGTGTTTTTTTTTTACATCTCCACCATGTATTTTCTTAATTGATTGCGGTTAAGTATGGTCTTATTATTGATATAGTCCTTTTAACCGTATCCGATCATATCATAGCCGGAATGTATTATATTTATGCAACATATGTATTGTGTTATACAATGTAATAAAGTAAAACAGAACAGTCGATTTAATTCGTTCATGATTTAGTACTTACGGTTTTTGAATAAACTGTTGAAGTATATTTTCATCTTCTTAAACCTTATAAAACCTAATTCTCGAAGTTATTCATGTTATAATAAAGTATCTATATTAATTTTTACAGCTTCCGATTAGCAACAGTAGCATAAAGTGAGGTTAAATAAATTTTTACAACAATGTATAGTGGAACTAAGGAAAAATAGAATCAAAGTATTTTTCATGGCATAGATAAAAAAGTAACCGAAATTATTGTGCTAATCGAATACACACTAAGGAAATTGTGATGGTTGACGATTTTGCGAGCACTCGCTTTTCTAAATATTTATAATAATCAATTCAAGAATACGAAGAATAAGGGCTCGTACAGGCCAGCGACCAGGTACTTAAAGGTTGCAATAAATTGAAGAGAGCAGCATTTTTGATATGTTGTAAGGGCATGTTCAGAGACATTCTCTCTTCAATTTATTGCAACCTAAAGCCCTTTTTTGCCGCTGGCCTAGTAGTTCTCTATTAAATTGAGGAGACGCGTTCAGTTTTTTTGGTCACAATACTATTCCGGTATAATCAGTCTGAAACTGGTTGTTTCTAAGCAACATGGTTGTTTGAAAAGCTAATAGTAAACTACGCCATTTTATTTGGGAAATTAAAAGTCATATATTTATTTATAGCAAGTTGATTGGTATAGTGAAATTAAATAATTGCACACAACTTAAAGTTTTAGCAATACAATTATTAGTACCGTCTTATTATTTTTTTAAATTTCTATTTACTTTTGAAATTCGTTAACATCCATAAAATATTAAAATAGATGAGTTTACAACTAAGTTAGTACGGAACTACTAATGATAGAAATGGGACGAAAGCACTAAAAAAAAACATTTTTAAATAGGGTCCTCATCAGTAAATGATGTATTATTAAAAGAAATTAATAAAAAAATGCAATGAAAATAACACAATTTTCCTTCATCTTCCCAAAAAAACGTGTTCAAAAATGAAAAATTAATATATATGTTTTAACTAATAAATAAACATAATTAATACATTTTAAAAAGTGTAGTACTGCAATCATTGAATGTCCTCGGTTTAGCACATGGTAAGAACAGGTGCTAATGGTTGTGAAGGTAGGTTATTAAAATATCGTGCACAAACATCAGGTTTTCTCCCGATTTTCGGTACCCACTTTAACGAGATTGAGTGACCCCTAGGAAGGTCTTCCTATTCCATCGAGCCGATTTTGATTACAGAATTAATTATTTATTATATTATAATCTGCCACAGCAAGTCTTGAACCCTGAGTAGATACAGTGGCAGTCAAAAGTTATTGCACAAGTCAAATATTGATTCTAAAGTTATATTGAAATGAAATAAAAATACATTACTTTAAAAAAAAAAATGTTTTATTTAGACAAGTTTTAAAGTGTTAAAACATCAATTAAATAAAACTGATCACTTAAAAAAACACAACATAGAAAAAGGTACATAATATGTATATTTGTTTTCTCGTATATTTATCCACGCCTGTCAAATGAAAACAATGACAATCAGCAGATTGGCTTACAGTAAGGTACAATACAATGGCATGAGAGGCATGATGAAGGACAGTACCCAGCTGTGCCTCTCCCTTGGCTTCATTCAAAATAATATCTATTTATATTGTTTTTATTTTTCAACATTTTGTGTGCAATCCATTTGCATCAATAACAGCGTGAAGACATCTTGGTATAGAATAAACAAGATTTTTTAAAAACTCTGGCTTGATTTTTTTCCCACTCTTCAAGCAAAACTTCTATCAGGCGTTTTTGGAGGTAAAGATGTTTTTTCGAATCCGTTGTTCTAAAATGTGCCATAAGTTTTATATGACATTAAGGTCCGGACTTTGGGAAGGAATAGAAGCCTTCTGAGTACATTATACAAGGAGACCACTCCTTGGTCTTATTCGCAGTATGCTTAGGATCATTAGCATGTTGAAATATGTAAGAATTTTCAATCCTCAATTTTTTAGTGCTTCTCAGTAGATTATGGCGCAAAATGTTGACGTATCCATCTGCATTTAAGATGTGTTCAATCGGAACAAGTTTACCAACTCCATGAAATGAAGTGCATCCCCAAACCATAACATGACCTCTTCCATGTTTCACAGTTGGTCGAAGATTTAGTCTTTTTTTTTTTTAATTCTTTATTAGGTTTTTGCCAAATGTACTACCGTCACACCCAAATATATTAAATTTGCTCTCGTCGCTAAATAGAACATTTTGCCAAAATTCTACATGTTAGTTAATGTACTCTTTTGTAAACTCAAGTCTCTTTCTTCTGTTAAACTCTCTGATAAAGGTTTCTTCCTTGGTATCCTACCCTTGCATATTTGCTTGATAAAGGGCTCTTCTTACAGAAGATTCACTTACTTGCTTATTTGAAGTACAAGCCACCATATCTACCAGTTGCCAAGAACTAATTGATGGATTTTTAGTTGCCTTTTTAATTATATGTCTGCACTCTCTGGGTGTCAATGCCTTTGGCTGTCTTTTTCGTGGTTTGTTGGTACTGGTCCCTGTCTCGTCATATTTCTTAATAATATAACGAACTGTAGAAAAGCACACACCCAAGGTTTGACCAATTTCCCGATATGTTTTTCTGCTGTTTCGCAAAAATACACACTTCTCGGGTCGCAATAGAAAATTTACTTTTCTGTGACATACACTTAGATACAGAACAATACAGACTAAATAAATTTCATTACAATCTCCCTAATCCTGAATGGAACTAATAATTAAAAAAATAATGTTAATTGAAAAAAAATGAAAAATCATGTTTGTAAATAAATACAATTACATTTGTGCAAATACTTTTAAAAGGTCCTTTTTGTGTATTGTATTTTTTATTGATCAGTTTTAATTAATTAATTATTTATCACTTTAAAAGTTGTGTAAATAAAAGATTTTTCATTTGCTGTCAAGTTGTGTAATTTTATTTCATTCCAATACAACTTTAGGGCCAATATTTGGCTTGTGCAATTACATTTGACTGCAACTGTAAGTATTCAGTATCCTTACGCACGAATATTATTTATTAATATTCATTAATTAACCAATTAAGTTGACTACTGTCTGTAAATTATATATGGTTAGCCTTTCATATTTATCAACAGAGTATATTGGTTCGATATAAATTATTGACTAATTTATCAAAACCAACTCACCTTCAACTAATCAGCTAGTTGTTAAGAAAAGTATTCAGGCGTATCAAATTAAAATTAACAAAAATAAGCTAAATTATATGTTAAGTATATATTAAAAGATAAACCTTTATAATTACCTAACCTAAAGACAAAATATTTTAATACTAATCACTCTCAAAATTAATAAAAACTGTATATGACCTCTTTTGTAATTTGGTGTTTCCAAATAGTACCTACTGAGAGCACCACTGTAGCAACCCCTCCATCTTCCATCCCTAGAGCCCTACTCCAGTTCCTTTCTGACTGAGGCCTTTTTCCTGTTGTGTTTTGTATTCCCCTTTTATTATTTATATGTTAACAGTTTAAGGTACGTTAAATTTTATACGTTTCGTTACTTATATCATTCCTGCAGAATTTCTTTCTTGGATTTGTCGTTGTTGAATAGGTGTCGCTCATTTCATAACCTTTCAGTAGCGTCACTTAATATGAAAACTTCAATGTCGTAGAAAACGTTTTCCATACAATTCATAGTGATTTCTCCGTACGATTTCTTTACTTTTAAATGATGTACATTATTTTATTTATTTAATTACATGTACCACGTTTTAATATCAGCCGCCATTGCACCAAATTTCTCAATCAATGCTTACTTCAAACATTTAATAAATTGTATATATACTCTATCTATAAATTTGTCTACTGTGTTTAAATATTTTTAGTGCCACGGTAATTATAAAGTGCCTATGTCCTTTTAAATTGTTTATAATTTCCTGTAGTAACTTTTTTTTTTTTTTCAGTGTGAACTGACTTTCTTGCCCACCAGCCCCCCATAACCTTTAGTTCCACCTTCTAAACCCATAAAAATGGAAACAGACTTAAAAATGAATTTCGCTAATGATGATCCCAATGTCACTCTTACTATTCGACTGATAATGCAAGGAAAGGTGAGTGTTTACATTTATAATTTATCTTACTTAACTCTCAAAAGGTACGGTGGGGTTAGGGACTACCCTAGGATGTTTTGAAAATGTATTTTTATGAAGAATAAAGTCATATTGTTCTTATTGATGAGTAGAGAGGCACTAATACCACAGTACCTCAAACCTTAAAAAAAAGTTGGGGTATGCGAGGATCCCACTGTACCTCAGCTCACCGTACCATTGGAGGATTAATAAAGCATATATATGTATATATACTTTCAAATACAATCTTTTTAAACACTTACTTAATTATCTTCAGCAAAATATTTAAGTTAAGGTTGCTATAGTAGTAGGTCTCCATTTCTGATTTGCATGTTTACATTTGTATTCTTCATATAACCAGTAGTGTTTATTATTCTCTTAATATTCTTTAAAAATCATATTTGTTACTACTTTTTCTTTTGATTAAGATTCTTTAAACTCTTTTGATATATTTAATAATTTTGAATTATCAAGATTTCAAATTCTCTTCTCATTTCCCAAAAAACAATTATGTGTCAGTACCTGCTATTTCCTAGTACATACATACACAGATAGCTCTACATCCTGCACGGGAACAAGGCCTCTGGTATATCAATATAGAAACAATTAATTAAAGTTTTTTGTTTAAAAATACACTAATAGACAAGTGGTAAGTTACCCACTTGCATTAATTTTTTTAATACATTATTTTATATAGATTCTGTAGAGTTATCTCACTTAATGTCGAATTTGTGTTAATTTATATTTATAATTGTGTAATGTTTTCATTAAAAGTAAACTGTGACGAATGCAATTATAAAAAGATGTTAGATAACAAGATTCAATCCATAACTTGAGAAGTGCAAAGAAACTCCTCAAGTAAAATACCTGATACTTAAATAAAATTTAGCAATTGAAACGAAATGCATCTATGTTTATACCAATAAATTGTTGATATTAGTAAACAATAATTATGTGTGCAATTATGACATTTGATAATTTACATTATTTGTTTATTCCTTGTTGAAAATCTATCTAAAATTGTAATTATCCAATTTTATATTGATGGTCCGTAACTCCCAGTATGGTCTACATAACTGCCATCCATTAATAGATAGTCTCTTTGACTTAATTATTGATATTGAGTATTATTCATGAATGCTAGTTACTCTTTACTCATCAATAAACCTGAATAACAAACACTGCAGTCTTTTACTGATATAGTTCTATTTCTTGATAATTATTGGAGAAATTTATCAAAGAGAAAATCTTGACTAGTTATCTCAGAATAAATTGTTTTTTGTTTGTTTTTTTAAAGCGAAAATAAAAAGAGGTAATAAACATGTATATTTATCCATAATGTTTGAGTAAATCGCCCTTCTTTAATTGACACTAGCTGAGTCTATTAATACCTGGCTCTTTAAAAGTATTAAGAATAAGAATTAAATGATGCTAAGTGAAAACTAATCATGCAGAAGAAGAACATCACAGATATCAGAAGAAATATTCTGGTGGCATTAATATTAAATTAATTAAATATTCACTATTAAAATCTCAAAAAAGAATTTGTACAATCGGACTAAAAGGGAAGTGCCACGCTATCGAATCAGTGTAGCCTCAATGTATCATGCCTCAACTAAAAAGAAAGAAAAAACTGTACTACTTTAAACCATGAAGGGTCTTGGGTTCAGTACTGATAGATACTGTACTGTTTCTATGACAATGCTTGTGCAGAGACATGATTTGTCTAAGATCACACTCAACCACCAGGCTTTTTCTCCTATCAAGGGTACCTATTTAACCCTCACGGTCACACCCTAGTATTTGACTCGCTAAGCCACACACAGGTCCTCGAGACTCTTGCGTTAAGATATTCGCATTTTTCAGTTCTTTTTTTTCCTTCACAATTACATTAATTAACCCTCCAAAGCTGAGAATTATTTTTTTGAAAAATATTTGATTTTTTAATACATTTTTCTATATGTTGCCAATACTCGAATGAGTGGGTCTCCCAGACTCCCGTGTGGCCTTTAGGGTTAAAGAGATGGGTGAGCCCAAGGAGGGACGTCAGATACCACAGGGTCCAACCACGGCTGTTAAAAAGATACCTGATGCTGCCTCAGCCGGATTTGAGCCCGGAAACTTTGGCATAGCAAGTCAGCGCTCAACCCACTGAATTACTCCACTCCATACCACATCTAAATAAATCGATGAAATAACTAGGATCATTTGGCATGAGAAAATTAACATTAAAACAAAAAAAAAAAGGCAGAATTCAAGCTAGCAGTGGATCTTTGGATTATAGCTCTATATAATTGGATGTTTTAATTATAGCATAAGATGTTGCTCCAGAAGGCATTGGGTTTTTTATATCTTTCTCATTATGTAAAACTATTCATATACCAGACAATCTTCAGGCTTGTAGTGATATAGAATAGATTCATCATTCATTCATTTTGAAGAATTTTTTTCTTGTGTAAGAGAATTCATACTCAACTGTTATTCAATAAATTCATATGGCCTCTCAAAACTCTTGAGAAAAATTTGACATTAAAAACTTATTTTTTTTCTGCTGCAACCTTTTCATTGTGCAATCAAATCGTAATGGACAGGAAAGTCTACTAGAAGAAAGCCAGGCTTCAAATGTTAAAACAAAGATGTAATCTGTCAGATGCCTGCAAATGCTTCAGGGTTAGATTCTTAATTTTTGTTTTAGCAGGCTTGTGTAAGTTTTTTCTTTTATAGGTTTATTTTTATATTTAGTTTTAATTATCAATTCTTAATTTTTGTTTTAGGAAGTTGGTAGCATCATTGGGAAAAAAGGAGAAATTGTTAAGAGATTCCGAGAAGAGGTATGTAAAATGTATTTAATATTTAGAAGTATTTGTATTTTGAAAATTTATACTGAATGAAACAGTTATATTTTTTAAAAACTATATCCATTATTTTTCTTACAGTCAGGAGCAAAAATTAACATATCAGATGGCTCTTGCCCTGAGCGTATAGTGACAGTAACAGGCCCAACACAATCAATATATAAGGCATTCACATTGATTTGCAAGAAGTTTGAAGAGGTATGTTTGTTTGTTTTTTTACAAATTACAAATTAGCAGTTCCTTTAATAATGATCT
Source organism: Arma custos (assembly GCA_037127475.1). Taxonomy (NCBI): domain Eukaryota; kingdom Metazoa; phylum Arthropoda; class Insecta; order Hemiptera; family Pentatomidae; genus Arma; species Arma custos. The sequence goes on from CM073762.1 coordinate 89,196,161, forward strand.
AACAGTTCATCTGCGATTGATTAATAATTCTGTCAAGTGATAAGCTTGGAATCCTTAAATTAAAAGAAAACTTCTTAAATACATCAACATTTAGTCTATAAACTTTTGATTAAATAAAAAAAAAAAGAAGTATTATAATATTATTACTATTGGAGAATTCTTCCCATAAATGGAAGACGTTAAGCAAGTAACTCGATCATTTTTTCTTTGGGTTCTTCCTGTTCTTCCAATAGGCTTTCATTCTTTCTGAAAAAGGCTTTTTTACTCTCTTCCAACCACTTTAGTCTGTACTGTTTTTGATTTCGTTGCTCTGATACAACTTCCCGTTTGTCTACTTTGTGTCTGAAGTTGTCTCTTTCTAAAATGTTGACTGATCTTTAGTTTTCATTTTTGAGGTCCTTTCGAATTTCATTTAATTCATATTATAATTTATAGATAATATAAAGTGAAGTTATATAATCTATTAGTAAATATAATTGTATTACAAAATTCAAAATATTTTGGCTTTGAAAAAAATGTGACCCTGAAGTGATATAATGAAAGACAAAATCCCTAACAAAAAGTAATTTTTAAATATAATTATGGAAAAGCCCAAACCGAGCTTTCTGATTATAATCAGCCCTAATAACACTTCATTTTTTAAAAGTGTTTAGTGAATAAAAATATATATTCTACTTATCTCAGAGATTCCTTTTATTGTTTACCTATTGATAAAAACTCTTATTTTATGTAAATACAATTATTAAAGTGTTCTTTCCTTATGAAAACCATAAAATATTTTATTTCTATCTAATATTACTAGTTTTTTGTCCTTACATTTTGATTTAACCATTTAAATGTGAGCGACTTTCAGATGATAGCACAGTTCAGAGAGACTATGCGTGTTCAGCGCTTACCATCGCTGTGGACTGAATACTTTTCACTTGTGTCAGCTCAGCTTTATTAGTTAGTTAAAAGTTCAAGCCGTGACTAATAAATTATTATAGCATTTATTTTGTACCAGATTGAATAGTAACCGAAAATTATTTTCAAATTACAAAAATTTATATTATTATAACAGAAAAATAATCTGAATTGACTTCGCAGTTATATAGGTTTTTGGGCGATTACGAACAATTTATCAATAATGCCTACCTTCAAATTTACTTGAAATATCAGGATATTTTTTCCAATTGGAACTCTGTAATATTTTGATGCAATTTTATTTTTTTCTATATAAACCTGATTGTTTCATAATCTCTTTCACATAAAGTTAGACGTAATATTTGAATTATAATTTCATGTAATGATTACTTGAAAAACGCTGATATGTGCCTATAGTCCCTCTTGGTCACTTCCAACAGGTGCATATATGCGCTCGTAGCATAATAATTAAAAATGCTGGCCAAGAGTGTCGAAAATTATGTTTGTTATAATGATGTGAAAGGAATTTTTCATCCGGTAAACTGAGTGGTATAAGATTATGTTCAAGGACTTTACGGACGTCCCATTTTGCCGATTAGGCATGGCTCTGTATATGTTCAATGGATTAAGCTAAGCTAAATTCATTTTTATTTTATTGCTTATTTAGTATTATTACTGTATATTTATTTCAGTTTGTGCACCAATTTCAAGAGATGCAGAATGGCAGTGGGGGTGGAGCTAGATCACCAATCACTTTAAGGTTGATAGTCCCGGCCTCACAATGCGGTTCCCTCATTGGGAAGGGAGGTTCTAAAATTAAAGAGATACGAGAAGTGACTGGTGCTTCAATACAAGTAGCTTCAGATATGCTCCCGAATTCAACTGAACGTGCTGTCACAATTACAGGAACCTCAGATGCTATTACTCAGTGTATCTATCATATCTGTCAAGTAATGTTAGAGGTAAATATGTTTATATTATAGGAATGTATGCTTATACTTACCTAGAATATATTTAGACCTGAAATAGAATTTTAAAAAAATTCTAAAACATATTTATTAAATTAATATAATAATAATAATTAAATTTTGATATATTAACAATTCATGCCTTTTAATTAGAATAATTAAGCTATGCAGAAAAATTGAAAAATAATCAGTCACCATACAGGCTTAATTTTAATGTTTGCAATGAAGTATAAAAATAATTATTTGTATCTCTTTTGAATTCAGAATATAATTTTTGCAGAGAAAACTGAATTTATTAGCTTAAAACAGTAACACTGATAGATTAAAGAACAGATTTTCAACAGATTAAATAAATTCACAACGGTATTAAATTAAGTTGAAAAATATATATTTTAAATATTCTTTTAGGCTTCCACGACCACTATTATTACAAAATACTTTGTTTATTTCTTCTGGTTTAAGACCGTGTAGATAAATTTCTCGCCAACGTTTCTTCAACCATGCTGATGACTTCCTCAGGGCTGAGATGAGAATGAGCGATGAGCAATTCTTATTCCATCATTCTCATCTCAGCCCTGAGGAAATCATCAGCATGCTTGACGAAACGTTGGCGAGAAATTTATCTACACGGTCTAAACCAGAAGAAATAAAGTCTTTTGTAATATATATTTTGTTTAACATTTTTGTTATGGAAAGCCCTTCATGATTTATTTGATTATTTTGTTTAGATCACTCATGCTAAGTAAATAAATTATTATAATGATGGATTGAATTAGTCAGGGGGTGCAGTCAAAGATAACACAAAATAAGCAAAAATTATTTTTTAATTGTGCCAACTTTTTGGCCTACGATGTAGGCCATCTTCAGGGCAACCAAATATCGGGTGCCTGGTCTGCATTGACTTGCATTGAAACTAACAATTGTCAACTGAAACAGCTCAATTAAATAAGTTTTTCTTATTTTGTGTTATCTTTGACTGCACCCTCTACCCAATAAAATCCATCATTAGAATTATACAGTCAGCTATTTTCCACTCAAAAATTAATTATTATAGTCAAGTGAAGGAGTAAACTGCTTTTGGCTGGAGTGTCTTCTCTCCTTACCCAAAAAGTAGTAGAATTGAAGCTTCATATCCGAAAATAAATTAGAACTAATATTCAAACAGTGAGTTAGTTCCATTCAAAATAAAAAGTTCATTTGAGCATTGTGGCTTACTATACTAAGAAATCAGCATAAACATTACTGGATTTCGAATATTATTGGTTGGGCTTACGTATTCGATAGAAATAGTATACTGAAGCATTACTCTTCAACAATTTATTTTACACCTGAGCTATGTTCGAAAATGATTTGTTTTTGAAAATATTGTTGAGATTTGATTGTTAGTTTCCCCTAGTTGCGTTGATGTTGCATATGTTAAGGAAATATTTTTTTCATTTCAATAAGATATAGAGAGTATTAATATTATTTTAAACTGAAACTTTGGCCTTACAATGTGTCTCCTGAAAGTTAAGTTAATATAGACAAGTATTAATGAAATCTCAATGAACAAGTTTGGCCCTTCTAAGCTTTATTTTTTATTATGGCATATTTATGAATAATAAACTATACTAATATAAAATGATTAATTCTTTCTTAATATTTTAACATCTGATGATATATTTTATAAGTTGCTACATTTTCTGTTATTTTTTTGTTTTTTTTAGTCTCCTCCAAAAGGAGCGACAATTCCTTATCGACCAAAGCCTCAGGTTGCTGCTCCAGTGATCCTGGCCGGAGGTCAGGCCTATACTATACAGGGTAATTACGCCGTTCCAGCTGGTCCAACAGGAGAGGTGAGTGGTGCATGGGTGCCAGCGCCACCCCCAGCGCTCGCTGGCCCCCCGCTCGGTTTGGTTGATCCGCTCCTCAAGACCCCAGCGCTCCAGGCTGCGCTTCCTCCAGCTCACTTAGAGGTACACCTCTCACGCCACGGTACAGCTCACCCGTCCTTACCTCTTGAGCCTTATCAAGTTCAACGAAATAATCAATTCGATTTCGTTATTCATTGAGATAAGATTTTAAAAAATTAGTATATTGAGGAATTTAAATTATGTAAAAGGGTGATGTGTTCTATAATATAATTTTGAGATAGGCCTCTTCAAAACAATGTTTTAATTAAATTATAAATGTTATTAAAATACTTCTTTCGATATAAATAAATGTTCAAAAATATCCCAAAAAATTCTTTTTATAAATAATGATGTATGACGTTTATAATACTTCTTGTGATTAAATTTTTGTATATTATAAAATATTTTTCAATTCTAAAAGAAAATTTTAAAAACTACAGAACTATTATTCTAATACCAATAATGCTTGTATGAATACTCGTCTTTTTTTAGCTTACATTTTTGGAAATATTTCTTTTTACTTATTAATATTTCTTGAATATGCCTCATACCTAATTAAATGTTGATATTATACTCTATAAATTATATTTGATAAAAATGGTAATGTAGTAACACTGTTTAATTTAATTTTAATAAACTAATAACTTGTATAAAGTTCAATAACATATTACAGTTTATTTTGATTAGTTAAACTACTAATTAATGCTATTTCAATTAGCTTTGTAGGAAATCGGTTGACTATTCCATCTGATACTAGTCATCTCTTAACGACAAACAAATTTTTGTTAATATAAGCATTGACTAATTCGATCGTCACCACTCAGATAATTTAACTTTCTCCTTATTCATAACTTTCATCATTATCTTTGTGGCAATAGAGGTATTGGGCGGCCCCATTCCTCCACACAGTTTTAAACAACTGCTGTGGGATTATATTTCTTCTTAGCCCCCCCTACCTTCTGATCTCTTTGATACCTACTATTTCTATAACTTACTTAATATTTCTTGATTGTTATTCTCTTTTTATGTTTTGTTTTGGTTATGTTTTAAGTTAGTACAGGACTTTAATGATGTAATATTATTTTTTATTTTTTTGTAAGCCTCAGTAGAACAGCTTTCACTATACATATGAGTAATGATACAGAGCTTTTGTACTAACTTAAAACCGCTGATTTTTGTCTTCTCAGTGCACTTTCTTATGTATATTTCTGGGCTTATTTTCTCACTCTTTTCACTTAACATTATAACTTTTAGTGCCAGCTATTCACAAAATATTTTTACAATTTTAAATTATATACCTTTCATTGATATTTAAAAATCATTGAATTATTAATGATACCAACAACGTACTTTTTTTTTATTGCATAAATTATTAACACATATGAAGTTATTGGTCATGAAATACTATTAGTCCTGCAATATCTCAAAATTTTCTGTGATCCAGTAATTGCTTTGCTTTCTTAATTTATTAAGCCTTATTAACAATTAGTAAATTAAATCAAAAATGTGAAAATAACACCACATTTTCTCTTTTCAGATAATGCTAATCTATAATCATTCAATATCACAAACTTCTGAGAGTACTTTTACCTGATTATACACAGTACATCTTGTTTTTATGCCAATATTGATCGGTCTGAATTTTAATAGATTTGTTTGTTATTTAATCGTTGCTTACTGGAATCTTACAAAATCAAATCTTTAATTTATTATTATTACTTAAATCAGTATTGGATCACAAACATAGTCATTGAAAATTGTTTAATTCATTTATAAATATATTATAGGGAATAAAGCCTTCAGTATGTTTGGTTTGTAGTCAAATTTCTCAACTATAAATTGAGCTTATAATTTCTTTATCCTTCTCTTTACTTGCAACAATTTTCAATAAGTTTTTTTCCCCTAGGTACCAATTTTTAATAAATTCACGAATAATAATTTTGCTTATACATTTTTTATTTATTGTGATTAATTATTCTAAGCAGAATATTTTGATTATATCATTTATCATAGTTTACAGTGTTTTTAATTTTTTTTTGTCTTGTATTGCTTTTGTAAAAAAGTATATATAATAATATAATGATTATTTTTGGTCTTTTAAAATTTAATTTCTTACTAATTATTAATATGATTTAGATAATAAATTATTCATACTGTTGGTGAATTTTTTCATGGTTTGAACTCACTTGACTTAAATCAAATTTTCTTTTGAACTCACTGGTATATTGGCTATGATTCAATTTATATTAAGGGGGAAGTGGGTTACTTATTTAATAGAATCCTCCTCTTCGTGTAAAGTATTACTTTGATCATTGGCTTTGTGTGTGTTAACCTTAAAATTATGTAAGAGCCATAGCAACTTTAAATTTGACAACAAAAAAAATTAATGCACTTTATTGCAAATTTAAACGAACGTGCACTGATTTATGTATGTATGTATGTTATGTTTGGGTTTTGAGTTTTTTTGGTCAAGGAATTATTGAAGTATTAATTTCCTGTTTTAAAATATGGAAAAGTGAAAGATTAATTTTCATAATTACTTGCCAATTTTTTTTATTAAGAAAGAAGGTAAAGTTACCAAGTTACTAATAATAAATTAACTTTCTCAATATTTTTCATTTTTCCTATTTATTGCTGTAATCTAAATGACTGTTATGCTTCAGTCATTTATTTATGCATTTATTAACATCTATCTAAACAATGCATGTGCATGTATTATGCTTCTATTTAGTTTCTTAATTTTAAGATATTGATCTGTTGCAAAATCAATGATGCATTACCAATAAACGTAATTATAGTTAATTAGATTTTAATTATTGATTAATAGAAAGTGGTTAATTTAGTAAAAGAAATGCCTCATTGATTTGTCTGGTGTTAATGTCTATAAAATGCCTTCCTTGACAGCTTCTCAATATAGGTCTAATCATTATATTATACTCCTGTACTTCATTGTTGAAATTCAAAAAGATTCGTAAAATTAAATAAATAAGTATGAAAAAATCTTTTCTATCCTTTTTCTTAGACATAATGATTTTCATGTTTATTAACCCCTGTTTACGACTCTTTTTGTAACTACTTACATATTACTTCTATCATTACATATTTCCTTCTAATATTACCACCGCCACTGTTCACTGTTTTGACTAGTGATATATATCCCACTCATATAATGTTAACACAATCGTTTATTGCAATTAGTTTTATTTATTTATTTTTCTTCTAAATAAGCAATTTTAATTTGTCAAGTGAGAGTATCATTTTAAATTAAATGACTCTTGCAATTATTAGAAACTTTCAAGCATGGCTTCTAATTTAAATTCTGCTTGCGCTTTATTTCTGTTATACTTCTTATTTCTTGTAATTTTGCACTTTTCAACACCCTTTCTTGTATATTAAAGGGAATAGTTTAATTTTTGTTTTTCTTTCTTTATTTTTTATTTAAAATAAATCGAGAGATCAGAATGAGATCATTGATTTTTATATATGGCCCATTGTTTAATATTGAATTCACTCCTTAAAAATATAACGTTGTTAATTAAATTATTGAAATTTAATTCATGTGGCGTGGGAGGTTTACTTTTGGGGTCCTTTCTTCCCACCTATTTATCCCAGCTAAGATATTTTAATTTATATATTCTATGTAATTATATGTAAATTTCCACACTATTTACAGCTCCTACCGGATGTTGTGATCGCACCTTCCCAAGTAAGTACCAAATTGATGACATCATCAGGTGATTAATATTTTAAGCATATGTATTTACTTTATTGTGAAAATAAAATATAATTGATTGACAAAGCCAGTATATATTTATTATTTTTTACTTCTAGTAAGGTATTTCTAAATATTTAAGCCTATTGTTGCAGTAATTGATTCTTGAACTATTCTGCGAATCCACTAGCTGAGAGAGCTTTTAAATCCATTAATTTATTTGTCACTACTTAAATGATTAGGCATATGCGAACTGTCTTCAAAGAGTTAGATAATTTACCTTCTTATGTTAAAACATTTCAACATAACAGAACACCATGTATCCCATATGGAGAAAACGAACTTAATTTTTCCTTATTTTCTATTGTTTTGGCTATCATTTTCTTCAATGAGGTTCGAATTCCTTTAGGTCCAGTACAATTTACATCTATGAAATGTTTTTTGCGTAAATTTAAAGCTTATAATATTGTAAATATCACATAGCTAATAATAATCACAACCAGATCACTCAGGATCTGTTTAAATTCAGAATATGTGATATTAGAGCCGTTTTTGTACAAACAAACAAGTGTTTTCAGTTCAAGTAATTATTTCTGTAAATGAAAATTATTTATAATCCATTAAAAACGGGTTTTAAGGGAAATAATAAGACACTTTTTGGTAGCTTAACTAAAAGAAAGGTATTACTTCATTAAATTGTTTGTTCTCAATAATATTCAATAACTCCAGATAGATACTTGTCATGTTTGTAAACTTATAATTCAGAATTTTATTTCAATTTAATATATCATTAAACAATTGCAAGTAAAAATTAACATGAAATATGTGAATATGAATCAAACAAAACCTAAACTTAATCTGTAAATTGTGATATTAACAATTTGAAAATAACTATCACTAAATTGTTTTAATAAATTAAATTAGGTTTAATAAACTATGATACAAAGTCAAATAGACTACTTCCTGAAAGATTGACATTAAATTTTCATTGTATCATATAGATTGATCTCTAAAAAATATGTTTCATTGCCTTGGTCTTACATATTATTCACAAAAGTTTATCTTCAACTGATAGAGCAATAGGAAATTAACTTTGCTAGCCTTCAGAATGTACCAAAATCAAAAGTTTCAGAAGAGACCTGGAAATATATTAAGGTCAATCACCATATCATAAACTCAATTTAGTCTTAGCATTAATGAATTTGAATAGTATTTAAGTAAGGATCGATATAACATATTTGATTGGTTGATAATGGTTTCCATCTCAACAAAGCATAAAGAAAGTTTAGTATTTCTTATTTAAATATGTAAAGAAGTATTAATATGCTTGATTTCACATTGTATTAAGTTATATATTTCCCACAATTTATATTTGTGTGTTGAACCTACATAGCAATAAAAATATTTTCTTACGTTTTATATTTATGGCAATGAGATAATTATTTACTTTTCTGTGTGCATATTATTTGATTGATTCTAAGTGTGGAAATTTACGATGTTTGTAGTTATAAAACAAGAAGAAAGAAAATGAGTTACTTCATATTTAATCATATTATTATAAATCTCTGTAATTTAACGCTATATAGGTTAAGTTTTTTCAGTTAATTCATGATGAATTCATTATCTTCCATTATAATAAACAATGTTATATATTAATTTTATAACATTAATTCATAGCACAAACTCTATACATTTTGTATTCTGGAATGCTTTCTCGGCTCTTTTTTAATAATAATGGATTACAAGATTTTAAAATTAGGCTAACTATGTTTTAGTTAAAATCATCACAAATTTCTTAAGTTTACAAATAGATTCATGTATAACCAATTAAAAGGAATTTGTTTTCAGTAGTAATAACCCTAGGACATTGATAATAGACGAGATAATTTTATGACAATCGAAAGTTCATTCCTGGGTAACAGCCCAAAGCCCGAAGCAACAAGCTTGATAATTTCGTCATAAAATTATGAGGCATTTGGCAGAAAATTTTTTAACACAAAAATTTATCACTCAACACAATGAAACATTTATTTATTTATTAAAGGTACAATTATTAAAAGTGGAAGAAAGTGGTCCGGGTAGAGGTCAAAGAATTAACATTTCAACATAACATAACACCATTACCCGGACCACTTTCTTCCACATATAGTATCAAGGTCAATAATTATCATTCAGTACAATTATTAAAATTTAACTTAACATTAGATTCGTTGTTATTCTCAACTATAGAAGATCTATTACCATGCCTAATATTTATAATCTTGTTGTGGTGTTCTTGATCGAGATTTAAGTAGGGTTTTATTGAATTTTGGTTGCTATGACCAGTAATTTTCAGAAATTGTTGGTCTTCTACACCACTTTTTGCTAATTCGCTAACAGCATTTGATCTATTAGAGTGATTTGTTATTTTTTTGTCCTTTACATTCAAGCCAATTGCCTCAGCAGCAGATTTAGTCCATCCATTTATTGTATTTCTTCCAACAGGTACATTATTGTACCATTTTTCAGTTTCATTTTTCCAGTGTCTATTTGGTTTTAATAACAGTCGTGGTGAGGGTATATTGTCGCCTCGTTTTGATATCAGTTTAAGACGCATAGGGCAGCTATTGGAAACCAACCATTTACTAATTCTAATTGTACAGCTTTTAGAACCACCTTGGCACATTTTACTGGATACCGGATAATATTCAATACGGTTTCCGATTCGGTTTCTCTTCAGATTTGGAGAGTCATCGTTATTTTTCTCGATTTGAAAAAATCCACCATACAAGCAACTGCCACTCCTCCTTGTCACGTTAATTCTACAGCAGCAATATGGTCAAATTTATGCATAAGACCTTCAGGAGTATTTTCATCCCATAGCAATATTATTTTGTTAGCTTCAGACAAATTTAACGAAACTGAACTGGACTTAAGTTTACATGGATCTGCTTGTAGTTTCTTCCTGATTGCATCTCGGGCTGGTTTAAAAACTATATTGTTAAACTGGTCAATCATAATATAGTCATTATAAAACTTTCCTTGTAAAGTTTGCACAAAACGTTCCACATTGTCCTCACTGTTGCTTCTTTAAATTTGGTCCCGTCTTTCTTTCTCGCATTGACCGCCCAATCTTTTAGTATCAACGCCAACTCTTCTAAGCTTCTATGTTCATTTAATTCATATTCTCGTTCACAGCAAAATTCCATAAATATTTCCCAAATATATTTCTGACTGTAGGTTGTATTTCTGGGAATTTTTTCTTTGATTAGCGCATTTATACTTTAAACATTCACATTTCCAAAACGTGACATTTTGAAGTATATTTGGAATGAAGTTGTCAAACTCTAAACGTGTTCTCATAGTGATTTATAATTGCAGTCATCAGTGTAATGTTGGCATGAATGGGTGAATTTGTTTCATATGACACAAAATGACAAAATTTGATAGGTTGTTAAAACTGTCCAAAATTTTTCAAGTTTATAACTTTATAATTAACTTAACGGATGAAGTCATTTTAGTCGCCTTCTTGATTTCTTTTTTTGGTTCATATTTGTTTCTTTCTCCAGTAGAGCCTTCTGGTGAACAGAAGACAAAAGTTAATGTTTTATATCATGAATAATTTGTAAATAATTACATAACTAAAGTTTTATATAAATCAACCATTTATTTTTTAACTTAAGGGGGACCTGAGTTTATTTACAGCAGGTAGTAGGTCATCAATAAAAATGAACACTACTTTTTATGTTCTTTATTTGAAAAAAGTTTAATACCATTAATGTTGACTATAATTATATTCAGATTAATTATAATAATTCTATTATAACACATTTGAGAAAAATAAAAATCAATCACTATACTTGACGACATGAACTTAGGCGGCTCAAAGAAAATGCGGTGTTGCCAAATCGACCTACACTAGCGTACCAAGGGTATAAACCAAATAACTGAAACCGGGAGAACTAGGCAACACATTGTTATCAAATATTGGCAGTTTTGGATAAAACAACGCCCACATTCTCGTTGCAAGCGGCAACATGGCATTTTCTTTGAACCTCCTAATTTCATGTCATCAGTTATAGTTAACCAGCTTTATTTAAGCTAAGTTCCTCTGACAGGAATTATTAAATTATTTGCAACTTATTTTTTTAATTGTATTTATGTTTATCAAGAGAACAAATTTGCTTTAATAAACAAATTTAAATAAGAATATAATCCTTGGCACTATTTTAATATTCACCATTTTTGTCAACATCACCTTCACAACTGGAACCAAAAGTGTTTTTTTTTTGGGGGGGGGCTTCCATAATTTTAAATTTCCATGCGGTTTCGGAAAATGGGACTAATTTTTTCCCAGATCTTTGTTTGGGGACGTGACAGGTCACTGAGAAATGGGACTTATGCTAACTGTAGTTATACATCATAGTTTTAGATATTTAGTGGTTTCAAGATCTGGCTTTGCTAATTTCTTTCAAAATAATTATATGATGACAAAACTGCCTTAAGGCAAGTATCTGTAAGAGAAAAAAACATACACTTCTACAACCCATAAAAGGTTCAGTTCATGATAGAGACTGTATTGTCTGGGCTATGGTTATGCAGGGAGGTGATTGTTCCTAGATCACGCTTAACTACCAGATTTTCAAATTTTTCATTGATTAAGAAGGCAGAATCTCTTATGGAAGTAAAAAAAAGTCGAGAATTTAAAAAAATAAAACACTCAGTAAATAATGCATTGAGTGAAATACTTTGTAACTGTAATAAAAAAAGAGAAATATTAAAATTAAAAATATTAGCTAGGTTCACCTAAAAAAAATTCTCAAAAACCCTGTTGATTTCTCAGATATCCTGTTTTTTTTTTGTTTTTATGTTTTAAGTATAGCAGTGTAGACGATCATAGTTTGGAGACAAATACTGAGCAATCCTGTAGTACCTGTATTTCGGTGCTAGTAGTAGAGTCTTTGAATGTCTAGTCGGCCTTCCATCTAGTAAATCCCAATTAAACAATAGGCATAATTTTAATTGATATATTTGGCTCTGTGCATTAGTGACAGCCTTCCATGATAAGTATAATGGAATTGGGTAGCGCAGAGAGAAAGGCATCATATCTTTCGAGTATACATATACATTAATCTACATGTATCTTAACTATATCAAGTCGCTGCCTCTACTGTTCTCAGGCTTATGCCAAGCTCTGGATTGAACAATGTTACCTGTACCTCTCAACCTCATCTGCCATCTGTGTCGTTAGCGTTTTCTGTCCATGTACCCAAAAAGAAGTCTTTTCTTACTCCTTATAAATTTGGTAGATAGATCTCTGCATTTGGCCTGAGTCTAAAACTCTTACAACTCACAATATCCTGGACAGAGGCCAGGTTTCTGATGCATACATCAAAACAGGCCTGATGAGAGTTTTGTCAAGTATGGCCTTGGGGTTTTGTTTTTTATACCACATGATTTCTTAAAGTTTTCACTATCCTATTATCATTAGACATATTGCCCAGGCCATGCCTACCACCAACCAAGGGCTGTATCTCTTTCTAAAGGAAGTATTGAATCTCTTCTGAAAAAATGAAATTCAATAGTCTTATGTCTATAAGTTTTGTATTATTAATTATTTCTAATAATTGAACATAAAAACTTGTAGATATCAGTATCAGAAGTTCATTGTGCATTTAAGAAAAGGGACAAATTAATTTATTATTTTATATCTTTGCATAAAAATAAATAAGCAGTCCCTGGATCGCTGCTCCCTTACAAATCTGTACATTTGTAAATCATATGATTATAATCATGTTTTAATGTGTATATTAATTCATTTCTATGTTGGCGAAAAAGACTTTTTTCTGTTGATTAGATTATTCTTATTTATTAAGACAACTATTTTTATGACTGAGATGTTTTCTGATGATTATTATGTCAATTTAATCCTAATTTTTAAGCTAACTTAGAGAAATACATTAAGGCTAAGTAGTTACAGGATATTTTTTTCTACAGATGGGCAAAATGGGAGGTAGCCCACTTGCAGGTCTTGCTGCCCTCGGTCTCGGTGGTCTTAACTCCAACACAGGAGGTCTTAATCCCGCAGGTATGTTTATTTTTAAATAGCAGTTGTAAAGATTAAGAATCTCTTTAGGTGTTAAAGTTCGGAATAATAGCATTAGCCTTTTTAAAATATTAGGTTAAAGCTTTTAATTTTGGCATTAAACATTATTGTCCTTGGCTGTTACAAGGTTTTATTGTTTATTTTTTTATAATAGAATTTTGTTTTGTGAATATTCATCAACTAAACAAAAATTCACTGTCAATTTGCTATTGTGTACAAGTCATTCACCATCGTTTTAAATGATTAATCTTTACTGCTACAATAAAGTAACAAATGAGTAATATTTTAAAATTTATATCATATAAAAATAAAATAAATTATCATAATATTAACGACTTAAAATCAGCTGGCCGTGAAGCGAAGCCAGGATAGCAGAGATGATTGAGGCATCACCACGGAGAGGTGAAGGTCCCGGTCCTGGCCATATCTTTTCTTTTCAAATAAAATATTTAAAAAATTATATCATATAAAAATAAAATAAGTTATAAGTAATATTTTTATTTCTTAGTTTCTTAGTTCTAATTTACAGGAAGCATATTTGCATAATAAAATCCTACGAACATAGGAGTGGCGGTATGCTCTCTTTGAAAAATTTTGACTAAAGCTATATCTGAATGGGGTCAACCCATTTGAAATGGTCCAGAAAAAAATAATCTGGTTGCTTGACCATTTTAGAAAAAAATTATATTTTTACCATCAATTACATATGGAATCAGTAGTTACAAAATCAGTACAATTTTTTTAAAAAAATTTAGAGTCACCGTTTGAAAATGGCGGCCATCTCTGTTTCACCGCGCATGCTGATTTTTGAGTTAGTAAGCTCTTATGGAAAACTCATTTTCTCAGGGCTGGTATGCCATAGACTAATAATTCAAAAACCATTGGTTTCCTTTCAGTCTGCTCTATCTATCATGTCCTCTTCACTATTTCAATATTTTGAAATCCAATACTTGACAACTGCTATTGAAAACAACTGTTTTCATTTCTCAAGAGGCCGCTTTTGAGGGTAATTTTTTAGCATAAGTGGGTGTATATCAAAGTTGATTTTTGGCATGATAATAAGCCTAACTGAGTAGGTTGAATTAAAATTACTCTTATCCCTGATATTTGTTACCTTATTTTTTATAAATTTTTAAACTTCAATGATGATTGTACTTCATAATATATTTCTTCTCATGGTAGTCACAAATTGTTGAAACGGTAAATTGCAACCTCAGCTTTAGCAAAAGTTGTTCTTCTTCATCAAAATTCTTAACGTTTTTTATGTCTTTAAAAACAGGGCCATAAGAGTTTTTATGACACTACTCTCCAATGCATATTCCAACATAACCCGATTCCATATTTTATAAAAATTAATCAACAAAAAAAATTATTATTATCTGAAATTCACTGAATTAATTAAACTAAAGAAATTTAAAAAAATATATAAATTAAAAACTGTATTACAATATATACAATACAAAACACTACCAAACTATACTGCTCTGTTCACTGGTTGAATTGACAAACAAGACTGAGCACTGCTCTGCACCTGGCAGCTCCACTGTACAATTACAAATAAAACTGCAATATTTTGTGTTCTACTGGACATAGATAAAAAGTTTTAAAAAAACTTTAAAAGAGCTGTTAAAAGTAAAAAGTTTACAAATAATAAAAATTTTATGAATTATTTAAGTTTGTACATATTGCTAAATAGGCGCAAAAAGAACCATTTTCAAAAAAATCATAGCTACCAAAGTACTCAAATATACAGGTTAATATTTTTACAGTAGTTTTATGTTATAACTAAGTATAACATATACAAAAATTAGATTTTTATCAGGTCCCCCACCAGAGATATTAAAGCCTAAAGTTGACAAAAATTTGAAGTTTCAAATTTTATAAAAATAAGGTAACAAATATCAAGGTTAAGAGTACTTTTAATTCAACCTACTTAGTTAGGTTTATTATCATGCCAAAAATCAATTACCCTCAAAAGCTGCCTCTTGAGAAATGAAAACAGTTGTTTTCAATAGCAGTTTTCAAGTATTGGACTTAAAATATTGAAATAATGAAGAGGACATGATAGATAAAGCAGACTTTATCTTTACTTTATTTATATGATATTATTAGTCTATGACATACCAGTCCTGAGAAAATGAGTTGTCCGTAAGAGCTTACTAACTAAAAAATCAGCATGCGCCGTGAAACAAAGATGGCCGCCATTTTCAAACGGTGACTCTAAAATTTTTTTAAAAATTGTACTGATTTTGTAACTACTGATTCCATATGTAATTGATGGTAAAAATATAAACTTTTTCTATAATGGTCAAGCAACCACCTTTGGACCACTTGATATGAATTGACCCAATGGTGTATACATATTATATATATAATCATTGTCATATTAACGTTAATATGGGTACCTACTTTTCCTCATTTCCCAAAACCATGGATACATTGGAACATACTCCTATTTTATGCATTGCTCTTTTGTAAAAGGCACAGCTTTTGAAGAATGGGCTATTTTTGCACTTCCCCCATGTTGGTGGATGTTCTTGAGTGATAAGGTGAGCGTGGGTAAGCCTTGTATGCCCTATTCTAAGTCGTTTAAGGACAACTTCCTCTCTTTAAATGTTACGACAGTAGCACGCTTACTAGTGCTGAAGTAGAGTTATGGAAGAAGTCTCTTCCAGTAACCTGGCTGCACTTACAAGTTTGTCATATGAGTGCTTCCTACCTTTTACAAGTTTGTCATATGAGTGCTTCCTACCTTTTGTCATCTAAGTCCTACCTTTTCTGCAACTTTATGTGTAGTGGCAGAAGCTAGAAAAATCTTGATATTCAAATGTTCTTTTTTACTTAATGAATATTAAGTCTTGCTGTTATCAAATTAACTTTTACATATATATAGAAACAAAATCATTTTTATACTTATTTTTTTATATTTATGTTATGTTCTTTTTAATGTAAATATTGCTCAAAATGTTGTCCTCTTGCACCAATGCAAGCATTACATCTAGCACTCACTTGATAAATTGTAGCTAAACATTGTTCTGATGATATTTGGTGCACTGCATCTATGATTTGGTCTCTTAATTGCTCTCTTGAGTTGATTGACATCGAATAAACTTTCTGCCCCATACTAAGAAATCCATGGGTGTCATATCAGGTGATCTGGGTGGCCAAGGTACTACTCCTTCACGTCCAATCCATCGTTGTGGATAATTTATATCCAGCCAAGCTCAAGCAACTCTGCTATAATGAGCTGGACATCCATCGAGTTGGAACCACATTTCAATCCGCTGTTGCAAGGGAATGTCATCTAAATAATTACAAAAGTCGTTCTCCAAAAAATGTGTAAATGTGATACCATTCAATCTTCCAGGTAAAAAATATGGTCCCACCAGTAATCCATTCCAAATTCCAAGCCAAACGTTAATAGCAAATTCATCTGAAACCTATTCTCTCTAATAGCTCTGGGATTTTCAAGAGCCCATACATGATAATTTCTTTGATTAACAATTCCTCCACTTATAAAGGTAGCTTCATCGGTCCATATAATTTTTAATGGAAATAAATTATCATCGCGAATTTTTTTTCAAGAAACCAGTTACTAAAATTCAATCCCTTGACATAATCTTGAGGTAATAAATTCTGAACTTTTTTAAGATGGTATGGGTAGCGATTATCACCTTTCAAAGTTCGCCATATTGCTTGCCGCGATATTGCTAATGCAGCAGATGCTCTTCGGATGCTAGTCTCAAGATTGTTATCGAAGTGGCGTTGGACACAATTTCTTCTCCGATAATCTGCTCTTACTGCTGCCTGGAATTGGTCGCCTTCATTACGTATTAAGAATGACCCAGTCTCTCGTAGTCTATTAAAAGTTAACGAAAAGACTCGTCGATTAGGCACTCTTCTATTTGGAAATCGGCGCGCATACTCCCGCACCGCTTCTAAAGCATTACCGTTACAGAAACCATACACAAAAATAATATCAGCTTATTCAACATTAGAATATGTATGCGGCATTGTGGCTGATGCTATTCACACAAAAATATCTGAGTAACTGACTGAAGACTGATTTAGGAATTATAATCCTAGAAGGAAGCCAAAATGTAAACAAATAAAAGAATGTAAAGGATAACATTAAGTGTTTACATATCTCACTGCCTAGCTGACGAGCTTTGAAAGGTGATAATCACTACCTGTAACATTTTTGTTTTGTTTCTTTTTTTGCGATTTGATCTAAAACTAAGCAAAAACGAGAAAATCTCTAAAGGACTTTTTGTCTTAGTTTTTCGGTCCCCTGTAAGTTCCTGAAGTTTTGCCATTTAAATTTGGGACACCCTGTATTATGAAAATAGAACTGTTGAGGAACGCAAAAATCTTTCTAGAGAAATTACAGGATCTCTCCTTTCAAGTTTTTTTATTAAAACACTTGTTTTTACTTTTTCTACTTTAATGGCCAAACTATTACCAGCTTAATGATTCTGTCCTAATCAGATGTTAGGTTCTGACTTTTTGTTTTCTGTTTATGAATTAATGTACAAAAAATTTAAAAGTTTGGGCAATTAATGGTTACTTTTTTATAGGTAATTATTTTTTTTAATTTAATGATAATTTCTTTTACAGCATTGGCAGCTTTAGCAGGCAGCCAGTTGCGGACTAATACACCTAACAGCAGAAATCAGCCCAATGGCGGTCAACAGACACATGAAATGACTGTTCCAAATGACCTTATTGGTTGTATTATAGGAAAAGGTGGAACTAAAATTGCTGAAATTAGGTGAATATTTGAATAAAATTTATACTGTTCTAAACCTAGGAATAGTTTTTGACCAAACCTTTTGATGGAGGTGAATAGTTTTTGACCAAACCTTTCGCCGATGTACCTACTCCAAATGCAATAGTATTCTTATTTATTATAATGTTATATTTTCATTTACAGGCAAATTAGTGGTGCCATGATTAGAATAAGTAATTGTGAAGAAAGAGAAGGTGGTTCTACAGACAGGACAATCACAATCAGTGGAAGCCCTGATTCAGTTGCTCTTGCACAATATCTGATCAACATGAGGTGAGTACATTTCAATTTTCATTTCTTTTTTGAAAGCACACATTTTTTTAACATGGTATTTGTGAGGTTTATTTCTTGTTTTTCTTCGAGGAGCATTTCCTATTTATTTCAGCTTTTTCCTAGGTTTTCCACAAAAAAACAAAACAAAAAAATAGTATTAATTTTTGCATTGATTATTGAATGATAATAACTGGAGAAATGCTCTGTACCCTAATACTATCATTATCAATTCAGTTTTTAGAAAAACAAACAAGTTTAGGTAAAACTAAGAACTTTAGCTATATCTTCATTGTTTTTTTGTTGATTAGTTCTTTGAAGAATATGAAATTATATCATGTTTTAGATTTAGTCAATAAGAAGAACACTTTTAATTCTTTGTTATTGTCATTTCCTTGATGTTTATTTTTATAACTTGAGAAGATGATACAACAAATAGCGTGTGCATAGGTGTCTAAGTTTTGACCTATATTGCAGGTCTTCATCAGGTCTCTATGACCTAGGCAAAGAAGGATAAGACTAAAGTTTTAAGGGGTTCTCCTTAATTGCAAGGATACTCAGCAATCACTATTTTATGGAGCCTAATATTATTTATTTTTGTTTCTTAAGAAACTTCTTTCTTGTACCAGACTTGTACTTCTTTCCTCAAACTGTGGGTGAAAAAATAGGTACCATATAATTACAGCTTTTCTATTGCATATTTGACCTCCACCCAATTCTAAATATTAAGGTAGTATTCAATGAAGCCTACAACTGTACAATTGAAAAGTAATAGTCCATAGAACATTCTAAATGTAAAGGTAGTGTCATTAGTCTACTCAATCAAAAGTTATTGTGCTTTAAAAATAAAAAATGTTGTACAGGTACATTGAAATTGTGTGGTGTTTGGTGATGGTGATAAGTGTTTAAGTGAAACCAAGTGTCAACAGTTTGATCGTTTTGATTCCTGAAATTTTTATGTTAAAGAAGAATTAACCATTGAAAAAATCAATGAAAATCTTCAAAAAAATCGAGATAGAACAAACTATTTCATCTTGCGGCATCTCCATAGAATTAAACCATTTGGAACCTTTAAATTAGATTGGATAGCAAAAAAAGCTCGATACATAGGTTCACATTCATTAACAGAGAAAAATTTAATGGAGCGAGTTTCCATTTGTGAATTACTGCTAAAACAATCAAGCCATTTTTGAAACAAATGATTACGAGAAATGAAAAGTGAATCACATACAGCAATAATGTGCTTTGGTGGTCGAAGCCCAGAGAACCTTCACAAACGGTTGCAAGGCTCATATTGATGCCGAGGAAATTAGTGCAATAGTATTCATTGGGATTAATGAATTAATGCAATTGAAGCAGGTGATTCAAAACAAACATCGAGGCAGTACTCTTAACCAAACTGTTTTATATGCCTTTGAACAGTTCCTAAATTTCTTGTACCTGTAGTGACCATTCTTTTTCACTAGAGCCTTGGTATCACTCGAATCAACGTCAGTGCGCCGATGGCTGTGGGGTCATCTTTGAGACTCGTGTCTCCAGAATGAAACTTGACAAACTATTTAACCTTGCAGACATTCTATTAGTTTCTCAGACAAGACAGACCTTCTAAATGATAATCTATTTGATAGCATATATTGTTTATATTAAAATATGTTAAAAATAATTTGCAAAAAGTCATATTTTGACTTTAATTCTTTGCAATACATTAGACTGATTAGATGTTCTGGTAGACCTTGACATCATGTAACAGTTAAAACAATTCTTAATTTAATTTTTTTAACCGAAATGTTTGTTTATGAGTGAATAGGATAAACAAAACCCGTCTTTGTGTTTAATAAATCTAGAAACAAGTTTGTGATTGTAATAGAAAAATTAAATAGGCATATTTCTGTACTTATTATTGTTGACGAACACACTACAAACAGTTTCAAGAAAACTACACAGACATCCAAACCCCTTGATAGAACAAATGGCCAAGACTATTGTGCCTGGGAACACTAGGAGACTTAAAAGAAAAGGTGGATGAGGGATCTATTATCATAAAAAATTAAATCAAGCCACAGTAGAGGTATCAATTGGTGATGTTCTTCATGCCTCTCATGTTATTCTGTTTTATTTTACCGTCAGCCAATCTGCTGATAGTAAACTGTTTGTATTTTACAGGTGTGAATATAAATATAAAGAGAGAGAGAAAGAAGTTATAATTTTTTTTTAAATATGTAGTAATAGAATGAAAACTTAGATATAATTTAATTTAAAATAGAAAAATTTTACTATAAAAAAGTAAAACTTTCTCTATGGCAAATTACAACTTTTTGAATGTAAATGTTTAATTATACATCAGAAACATTTTATTGAACCACTACTTACAGATAGATGTGTTAAATATAAAATTTAAATGTTTTGCTTTTAATAAATTTTTATTGGTGATATTTAAGTTGTTCAGTGAGGTGAGGTTCACGTTTCATGATTTTTATTTTTTTCTTAAATATTGTTTAATTACAATTCTTAATAAATTAATAATTCAACTAATTATCTTAATATCTTTGATTAAACAATTAAAAACTATTACAATTAATTTTTTTGTCTATTTAACTATTACTAAAATTTTGTTTAAAATTTGTTTAGTTATGCTTTGTACATCAAGTCTTTTTTTTTTTAATTTATTAACTTTTTTGACGTAATGTCTATTTTTTGTTCTTTACATTTTTATCAAAGTATAGAAAATATCTTAAAAACCAAATATACCTAATTCCCATTTTCCTCATTTTTTTTTCCTGCTTTGTACATTGATACAGTGTGGAGCTGCAGAAAGCTAACTTGGAGGGTGCTAGCGGAGGCAGTGGCGGTGGAAGCGGTAGCGGGGGTGGGGGTAATGGGGGCCCATCACCAGTTGGAGCAGCGCTCCCGCTGGCTCAGCTTCTAGCAAAGCCGGGAGCGCTCAATGCTCTCACCTCCCTCACGGCTCTGTCTGGCTTGACCGACTTGCTTGGGGGGCTTGCCGGTGCCACAGCTGGCCCTATACAAACTACTGGTGTCCATCGTACCAAAGGAGGATTTGCTCCTCGACTTCGTTCTCCCGGTGCACCCCCAGACAAGCCCAAGCCAGACAGAAATAAGTTTGCTCCTTATTAGTTTACTTTTGTTTCCTTATATCATCAAAAAGTTCAAATATTTCCCTATATTTAAAAACTCTGTACCTCAGAAGTAAACTATCGTAACTGACATTTTTCAAACTTTACACGAGAGCAGTTTTAATGTTAAATTTTCCTTTTTATTGTTGTTCACGGTTTTCAATGTTAATTAGAGGTCATCATTGATCTTGATCTTGATGGCCTCTAATTATCATTGAAAACCGTGAACAACAATAAAAAGGAAAATTTAAAATTAAAACTGTTCTCCTGTAAATTTTGAAAAATGTCAGTTACGATAGTTTACCTCTGAGGTACAGAACTATTGGTTTTTATATAGTTATAGTTGTTAATTTTAATTTAATAATAGTTTTTTAATAATTAATGTAAGATTTATGTTTTTGTATTATTCTTTTTTTTTTCTTTTATATATGTATAGAGTATGAATATTTAATTTCATTAAAAAAAATAATAAAATTTCAGACCACTCTTATTACATAATTTTTTAATGCAGAATTAAGGTATGGACATTATACTTATTTATGTAAACTTCCCATTTGATGTTTGTTGTTTTATGATTTTTCTTTAATTGAGTTTGTATGGAAGAAATACAGAAATTTTCTTATAAGCAAGAATTATTTGTAGATTTTAATTATTATGACAACACGTTATATCTTAATGTTATAGACCTGTAGTTTTGCTTGATGTATAATTAAAATGATAACAAAATATTCTGTTTTGGTATGACTTTTTCAAATTTCCTCTCCATTTCCTTACCACTCGCTCCTATTTTTTCACTAATTGAACATCAGAATTTGGAAGCCCGAGGAGTTTTTTTTTTTTAAATCTGAAATATTTCAAATATCTTCCATTCAAGGGGGTCGGTTGAAGCTTTTATTTGTTATATTGATTTTTGAAATTCCACTTTGTGCATTTTCAGAATTTTTTTTTCATGAATATAAAGCTTATTTTTGAAATGGTCATTTTTATAACCAGATTTTCTTTTGAAATAACAAACATACATAAATATATATTTATTTTCTTATAAAATATTTATCTGTTTCTACTGCTAGTAGTAGTATAATAGTATTATTATATTGGGATTTTCACTAAAAGAATATTAAAAATGTCTACACTTAGTATATTAGATATTACCTATTGTTGCTTTATTGTACCTCTACAAGAAAATCACATTTTGTACTGGTTTCAGTTTTTATGTTATTATTGTATGCTTTTACTCCGACTCTTTTTTTTTTTTTTTTCACTCTATTTATAAATGGGGATTAGGATTTGTATCTATTATTGGGCTGAAGTTGCTGACTATAGTGGCGTCTTTATTTTATACATAGCTTAACGATATGGAATTTTTAGTATTAATCACAGAAAAAAAAATATTTAAAGCTTTTAAGTTAAAGGTTCCTGACTGAGAAAAGAACCCTTTTTTGCCTCATTTGCTGTGAATCCTCTCCAAACCTAAACTGAGCCAAGACAAGTCAGTCCCAACCACTTCCACCGAGGTTCCCAGAACCATCCTAATGAGCCAAGAACCGCCAAGACTCTTCCGGTAAGCAAACACCTTCCTTCAACATTTATTTCTTCTTCAACCACTGCAGGTATGCACATCCTTTCCTTTCCAGCCTAAGAGTCCCTGGTTGAAAGTGTGTGCATATCCTTATCTTTTCACCCTTAAGTGATACCTCTCAACCTCATATTTTTATTATTATTTTACTGCATTTCTCCTTTTAAAAAAAATTACACTTTTGATTATGGTTATTTGAAGCAATTCCACTTCATCCATTACTATTTTTGAATTTAACTAAATTTCCAAGTATTTTAAAAATTAATTCGCTTCATTTTTATTTTTATCCAAACTTTCTCTAATTATAAAAAATTAATGAGAGTTGGTGGTCTTCAATTTTGTTTATATTTTATGATGGAATCAATTTAATTTATCCCTTAATTATATTTCAAGTATAAATTTTCATGAAAAAAGTAACAAAATACATACATTATTATAGTTAAAGATTTGTTTCTAGTCATAACTTGTTATCTTAAATAAATGTTTGTTTTCTGTTGATCAGGATATCGATGGAAACAGCAGGAATGCCAATGCCGGGTTACCATTACATTACACCCAACCACATCGTGAAGGCCCCAATTCATTAAACAAATCAGTTTTCATTGTCTGCTTTAGGTACTCTCAGAGCTGGAATTATTCTTTATTTAAACAATATGTGCAATATTTACTTAATTTATTTCTAGACAAATAAGATTTTTTCTGCCAGATAATTGTTAATTTTTATTTATTATCTTAATTATTAAAATTTTGTTGTGTTTATATATCTTTTTATTTGATGTAGTTTACGCGTATTTATTTATTAATTTATTTTAAACGGTCTTAGCTTTAAGAGTGCAAAAATTTTATTGAGAAAGTTTCTCGATGAAATGCAAAGTATAAGAAAATTAATATATAGTTGAATGCAGGTAATACAATCGCCGTTTCATGAATTTTAAGACACCTTGGAGAGTGCCTATGTAAGTTATATAAAAATTGTTTTTATATTTTATTAAGGAATAAAGCAGGTATTTTAGTAGCTTTATTCATTTTATGATTACATTTTAATTTTTTTAAATTATTATTTATTTATTTATTTTTTAGTAAGTATATATTGAGAACTACATTCGTGTTGTTCAGATATGAGATGTTGCTTTGGGGGGAGGGAAAAAAAAAACAAAACAAAATATTTTGTTAAATCAAGCTTAGGTGTTAAAAAGATGTAAAAGTAGAATGAAATATTTGTATATGACTTTGTTAGTACGAGTATGTGAGGATTAATAAGCTTTTTGGGTCCATATATACCATATTGTATAGTAAGGCTTTATGTTTTATATTCCCATAGAATTTAGGCTATTGAAAATAGGAAAAGAGTATATTAGGAATAAAATGGGGTACTAAGAAATTTAATCTCTCTTAATATTTATTCATTTTTGTTTCTTTTTTTTTTTCATTTTTACTTATAATACAGGTTTTTATATATAAGAAATTTCCATATTCACCTGATGTTCACTTCACATTAAATTTGTTGTTCTAGAATGTCTCAAAATAATATGTTGTTCTATATTCTCTATATGTACTTATACATAGTTAATCTGATGAATTTTGAGGCTAATTGTTATTCCAGTGAACTTAATTATAAATATTGTTGTAGATAAAGAATCTCCAGAATTTTTAAATTTTACTTTACAATTTGTGGATATCTTTATTTTATTCGTATCTTTTTCTTAAATGTTTTAAATATTTCTAAGAAATCCCGGAACAATTACTTGTAGTTAATCTTTATTTTTAATCATAAAGTTTCTAGTATAACTAAATTATTCAGCTATTTTTAATTGCATTTAATGCAATTAAAATAACAAAAAAACTTAGTCTGTTAAGAACTAAAAGAAATTGTTAACTGCAAAGGTCTTACTTTGAACAAATTTGTTAAGAATTTTTTTTTTTAATAATAATTATGTGCCAAAATCATATACAGTATTGTACTGCTGTGAAATGTTAAATTATTGTAATTTTAGACTGTTGAAAATTAACTGTGCCAATATTATGCTCATTTGAGAGAATGAATTGCTTCAATAATGCAATTATAATTACCTGTACTTAATTAAATTTAGGACTTATTTAATGTTTTGCTGTGATTTTTGTTTTTATTACGTAATATTTTTTTAGAGCTTTTTTGATGTTTAAAATTTATATTGGTTTTGTTGTTAAAGCTGTTTTATCTAAATTTTACAAACATATCTTGAGTTAAACATATCATTATAATTATATCTTTTTATTCTATATGTGTATATAACTATGGAATATGTATCAGAATCAAGTAAAAGCGAAGAACGAGTATGTTTGACGTTATACAATTTTTATTTCAGTTTTGTTTTAATAATTAAAAATAAAAGTCCGATTTATAGTTTAGGGAAAAGGAAAGACTAACAGTTTACTTTGAATTAGACAATCAATAGTATTAAACACTAGAGATATATTAATGCATATATCTTATGATGTATTCTTTGGTACTTAAGTTTAGACATTTTATCCTTGCCTATAGTCCCAGTTTCTCTAGAGCTTCTACAGATCTTTTTATTTATTTATTTATTTTTTTAATTTTATTATTTTTGTTATGAATACTATGAGCTCGAGCTCTTTATCTTAAAAAGTAGCTTTAGAACGTTATGACACATTTTGGTGTCTTTTTGAGAGCTCTAATCAATAGCACTTTAATGGCATATTAAATGGCAATGGATAATAATCTAAGTGTACGTTCATGTAGCTTAAAAAAAAAAAGAATAAAATGTGTGTAGTGTTTGTAGGATAATACTATATATCTATATTTATTTATATGGAAGAATTTGTTAGCAGGTGTTTTTTTATATATATTCATATATATAATGTCTGCAATATGTTTATATTTATTTTTACAGTTTGTTTCATTGAAATTCTTATGCCTGCCTTGGGGTTTTTGTATTATTGTGAACAGATCATAGTAGAATCCTTACCACCACTACCAGGCCATTACTATATCCATATTAAACAATTGGGCATTAACATTTTGTTATTCATTATTAACTCAGTCAGTGATATCTGTAATTGTTATGTTATTGCTTCTTGATTGTAGATATTTATGTATACATGTGACACA
Source organism: Arma custos (assembly GCA_037127475.1). NCBI lineage: Eukaryota > Metazoa > Arthropoda > Insecta > Hemiptera > Pentatomidae > Arma > Arma custos. The sequence goes on from CM073762.1 coordinate 89,222,602, forward strand.
AATTTTATTTCAACTGTATTAAGGAAATAGTTGTTCGTTTTATAAAGAAAGACTGGTTTTTAGTGTTTAGTGTATATAATATTGCAGTAAACTTTTTAATTTGCTTGTCCTAGCCATTGTTATTCAACATTTCCACTCCATAGGAAGCACATTCAGTCATTATTGATTAACATTAAATGCTGATATAATTAAACTATTTACATATTCTGATTTACTTTTCCTCATTATTGTTTAAGCTAGATAGATATTGTCTATTCATCTATTTTTTTAAATGTTCTCAATATGGCTGGATTAATATAAAAATAAATATTTATATTTTATTTTAAAATATCTATTGTCGTATTTTACTTATTTTGAATATTGCATCAGCTTTCAAAATCAAATATAGTTATAGGTAAAAAAAAAAAAAGATTAAATAAAATATTAAAGATGTTTTTCACTTTTATCTGAATGTGTGCACTCGTCATTTTTATTTACGACATATGTTACTCTATTGACATGTCACCCCCTCCCCTTGGCCCAAAGTGTTAGGAAGTGTTGCGATAGACCTTATTAGCAAAATGTATAACAAGAAAACCTTTTATCTCTTCCATATATTTGATGTAAAAGTATTTTTAAATAACACCAATTTTAAGATCTCTATCTCTAAAACATCTATAAAATTTGTTTGATCCCCTACCTGAAATTTATATTTAAAAAAAAGGCTGCCTTGAAATCCTGTATTTTTAGTATCAATTTTTTAATTTCTAAAAGTTAAAAAGACAATATTTTTTCAATAGTAAGTTATTTGACCACATATGAGATGCATTTATCTGTTATAATCACAAAAATAAGCTAATGGTTTTATAACTTTTTTATGAAATTTAGCATTTGACTTTATTTTTGAATTGTTAAAGTTTTAAGAAAATGAGCATTAGGTGGCTCTTGACTTAGTTAAATCAGAAGTAGCCTTAAAGCCTTTAACGCAGACAGGGTCAAATCGCATACAAACTAGGTGTGATTTAATATCATTACTATAACCATGTCTTTCAATTATATGCAAAAGCAGATGTAATCTCTTTCGATGATGATATTTCAGTTCAAAAAAAAAAGTTAAAAATACCAAAAAAAGTTATATATAATAATTTGTTTCCATACTCATATAGTGTAAAGAAAGGATAATTTATTTTATTTATTTTTATGTTATTATTAATGAATATCCACATTGGATGTACATGGTTCTATAAAGACAACATTTATTATAATTATTACAGTTAAGACTAGTCAGTTTAATCAGATGTTAATGTATAAATAAGGGGTATTTATGGGAGGGGATGAAACGTATTTATTTTTATTTATAAGTAATTGATGATATTGAATATTTAATTTTTGAGTAAATATATATACAAATATATAATTATATATGCATACGCAGCTTTATATGAAAGTTTTAGATCTGTAGATATTGTCACACGTAATAATTATTGTACATGTATTTGTTGTAACTTCAAAATGAAAAATAATTAGTGTAAATTTTTCTTCATGATGTTGCCAATTATCAAAGCTGCTCTGCATGTAATTACAATTATTCATATCAATTATCACATATCTACTATTTATGAATTTTATATAAGTATATTTAGAGAGAAAATGTGCATATCTTATTGATTTCATTCAAATATCAAATATTCAAAGGGTTGTCTATTTCAATGAAGTGTCAAATTCGTTAAGACAATATTCTTCTTACATATCTATGTTATATATTGTGCCAAATTAAAATTAATTATCTAATGTTTAATTAATTTAATAAATGACAACATCATGACATAATTTAGATATCGAATTATAGAATTTCTTATTTTTGGCTTCTTTTATTTCTGTTATTTAAAGCAGTTTAAAAAACAAAAAAAAATATATATATATGATTGTGGTCAAGCTTAAATGTGTAAGTTAGTTGTTTTTAGAAAATTCAGAAATTTATTACTATTATTAGAAGTGTACAATTATGGGAGAAAAGTTAAATTTCCCGACTGTGATAATAAAAGAAATTACCTTTGAGAGATATATATATATGGGCATCTGTGATGTGTGTATTTAAATCTGAACCATATTAATCATCCCAGTCTTTGTCTATTTTGTAATAACTTCCTATTTGAAGTGGAAATAAACTGATTCTCCCATAAATGGCATAGAAAAAGTCTAATAATTAATATAGCTGGCAATAATGTTATTAATTTTTATCTCACCTTAAAAAGACATAATTGTATTATTAATATAAATATTTGTTATATATATAATTGCAGTGTTTATTCATTTAACCTTTCTCACAAGAAAGTTGTTGAATAATAAGATACAGCAAAAAAGAATGATTTCACTATCATTCTCCCTACTTGTTTCCTGACAATTTTTCTTATTCAACAATTCTTTTTTTTTAGAATAATTTATTGATATTTACAACTGTAATTATGTTACATCAAGTAAATCTGCTGTATGAACAAAGGACATGAGAGAAAAAAAAACACTTGTGGAGAAACTATCCATTGATAGCACTCCAATAAAGTTCTATAGTAGAAGGTCTCGAGGTCATCTTCTTTTTAGACGCCTCGGAGCGTTATCAGGAATAGTATGGGAAGGAAGTTGAGAGACTAGCGGATTCAAGTGTGTATGGAGCTTGTCATGGAAGGATAGGTATCTAGTTTGGGACAAATCAGCAACATATGGGGTATTAAGATCATGATGGATGAGTTTGTTTGTGACATAATAAGGGGCATTGAGGATTTTACGAAGGATTTTGGATTGGATACGAGATGAATTGGATGGTTTAGTAGAGCCCCAAAGCTCAACTCCGTATGTCCAAATAGGTCTGATAACTGTAATGTAAATGAGTCTTTTGTAATTAATTGGGAGCTTTGAACGTTTGTCCAGTAAATGTTGAAGTAGGCGAAAACGTCGAGCAGTTTTTTGTCTTTTCATTCTTGTATGAGAAATGTTTTTTTTTTTCAACAATATTGAAGAATTACTACTTAAATAAATACTTATAAAGAACTAAGTCCTTAGGCCATGAATGATTTGTTTCTCCAAACATCTTTGATCTACACTATAAAAAAGAATGAATGAAATAAATCTATTTATTTTTTAAGGATTTGGGTTTTTAGTTCCTTCATTTACAATGGGCCCATTTTTATTCTAATTCATTGGATTCCATGAATTCAAGCAATTCATGGAGAGTTGAGATTAGGATCACATGTCTAATCAAAAGGCCTTAAGAATGGCTACAACTTAATGAGAAGGAGCAATCAATGTAATTTAGAACAGTGGAGGCAAGGTATAAAACCATAGCAATGCAGGATACCTGATAACGTTACTTAAGGACATAAGAGCAAGGGTATTATCCCGCATTAATAAAGGATGTAAACTTGACATCAGAATTGAGGTTCATCCTGAAAGATATAACCTTCAATGATGCATTATGGATAAATCAGATTTAGGTGTGGGCAAATGAACAATACCATCATTTGTTTATGAACAAAGTAAATGCTAATACATGACAAAAATCTACAAAGGGGTATTTAACATTATGGAGCTAGGGCAATGTCCCACAGCAATTCAGGGAGAAGTAATATGACCTGGGAGAATTCACCATTAAAGTTGAGGTCATTAGTTCAATCTGTGATATTCACTCTCCTGAATTTAGATAGAAAGGTGATAAATAACAATACCATAATTTGGTTAAAAACAGAAGGTAGATGTATCATTTCACAGAACTTATAAAAGATGTTATTGGAAGTAAGAAATAAGTTTATAGGGTTGGGTCTCACTAGTTGTCATGAATCAGTTGGTAGTAAGTAAGGTTTATCTTTAGTCTCAACTGAAGAGTGCTTGCACTGAGATTGTCAGTTAGTTTTATATATGACTTTGCCTTAATTGGCTGGATATTTCTATTGTGGTGATAGTGTTTTATGACTCAAAGGTGACATCTAGGTTGCTATTCTACATTCTAGCTTATCCTCACTACCAGCTACTCAATACGCCTTTGTTAGGAGATGCTTATTTATCTAGAAGGAAAAAATAATATAGTGTGTTGTTACAAAAACAATGTGTTGAGTTGTCGATCTGTAGATCCAAAGTTAAGAGGAACTGTGGCAGATAAATTATATTTGCTGTTCCTGGCCACAGATAGATCCTAAAGGATGAATCTCTATAAAGTAGGTACCCTTAATCAAGGGAACGAACCTGGTAATTTAGTATGATCTGAACCAGATCATTTCTCTGCATAACTACTGGCTTAGAAACAGCAGTTTATTCTTACCAAGTAGAATATAATGATATATGGAATAATTTTTCTCACTAACATATTATTGGAACAAGCCTCCTTCATATTTATCTAAATTGAAATGCTTGCAATTAACAAAAATTGGATATCGGTGGAAACCATGTTCAGGTGAAATGTAGTGTTTTAAGAATTAAGATTAATGAAAACAAAAAAAAACTTATAAAATTAATTATTAAATAAGATTAATCTGGCTGATATTGTTGATAGTATAAATTCAGTGTCCATAGCCTGCAGAAAAATCAGGGGACAAATTCTTCATCTCGTGAAAAATATTGTTAGGTAAGTACTGGCTTCTTTGGAAATGTATGAGTGCCTGGTATTAAATACTGCAGAAGGGTCAGTGAAGAAATATAAGAGAGGAATAAATATATAGCATTGCCTATAGCGTAAATACTGTTGCCTAACAAGCGAAGGAGTCAATAGCCAAAGCCTCCATGAAAATAGGTGAGGTGACAGTAGTCATTCCAGTCTCGATGGGTGTGTACATAACTTTCTTCTTTTTACTATCAAAAGAAAAGAGCATATCAATATCTCATAGAGCAAGCGAAAGAATCATTAACAACAGTGATTCGGCTCTTTACTTATCAATATTGGTGTCAGAGTTAACCTGTGTTTCCAATATTTAAACTCATTGATTTTTTCAAATGAAAAATCTTCCAAAGCTCAGTTTCTCCCATTAGCTCGCTAGTTATTGAAGATGTACTTAGTCTTATTCTCATTCACAATTATTCCAAAGGTTCTCGCATTGGTTCAAGGTCAAGGAATATTTCTTCAGAAGTTCTAAATCTAGACTTCAGGGTATTTCTTCCTATGTCCATTGTATCTGACAGAGTCTTATGTCTTAGGCATATTGAATTCCTCCATCGTCTTGTATGGTTCCTATGGAAATTAGCATGTTTTAAATAAATTCACAGGTAATGGGTCTGCACCTTATATTTACTTCGTTTTAAGTATTTTTTTACTTTTTGTAGCCATAACTATTGCCCTCCTTTCCGAGAATCCAAAAATAGCTGTTGATTTTCCAAAGCAAGTAATCTTTCAATATTGGTTCCACTGAACGTCTTAGCATAGATTCGACTTACACTTTGCACTTATAATAAAATCTGAATGACTGTGTCATCGTCGAAAGAAACTCTGGTTTATGAAATTTTATGAGGTACAAATTATTAATGCTCGAAATGATGCTAAATCTACCTATCCTTGATCTTTGTCGTTACTACGAATTATTGTTCATGGATTCTATGTTGGCTAGTAAACTTCTTTTCCTGCTTTAGTATTTAGATCTCAGGTAACAAAGTTAAAATCACGATTCGGCATTTATTTCCCTAACTGGTCTTGTAAGATCTCTTAGCAGTTCTTTGCAATAGCATGGAGACTAATAATCAAAAAGTTCCTAAACATTTCTCTATGGTGTATAAATCATGTTATTGGGCTTATCTATTTAAAGTTCTGTATTCTTTACATGAAATGGCAGCCGTGATAGATTTTTTGCATATTTTAATTAAGGGATCTCCGTATTACCCGGATTCTGGATCCGTGGTTCGCGACCACATCTGTTGTATATGTGCAATAAACCTGCAACTTCATGGGAGGAATATTGTCAAGGGAGAAAACTATTAAAAAGATTGTGGAATATATTCTATCTATCTTCGGCAGCCAGTAATAATGATGAATACGTGACTAACTCGTGGAGATGAGAGTCTAATAGATTTATTTATTTTTCCTGATAAGAATAGTAATTTAAGCCTGATAGGAAAAGTGGCTTTTTAGTGAAGTTTTACCTTCTCATCATACAAGAGACATCTAATTACAAGAATTAAAATGTAGAAACGATTATTGTAAATACAGTAAGCTACACAGCAGAGGCTAAAACAAAGGAGGATCAGAAAGATAATCCTCTCCACAATTTTTGAAAAAAACAACATATTTTTGTTCCCAACAACGAATGGTTCGTATTATAAGCAATGTTATTCCTATAAAATATCAAATAATAAACTGCAAATCAACCGAATTAAAATAATGAGCCCTTAAAACTTTTTTTTTTATAAAATCCCTCCTACCCCGAAAAAATACGCTAATGAATAACAGGACCAATGTTAGCTGGTCAGTAACCTTCCGGGACTAAATGGATGGTTCTTTCTGGTTAAAATGTCTGAGGACAAACCAAAACTGGTGCAATTGGCTTGCACTGAAAATTTTAAGGAATAAAAAAAACTCAGAAACCCTGTATTGTTGAAAGCGGAGAAGAAAATATACATCATTAGCGTTAATAGGACTTCATATTTATTTAACGAAGGCCAGGATATTAGTTGGGTGATTAAATGGGTTTAAAACTCTTTTTAAATTAAAAAAACAACAATTTCGGTTATTATTATAAGAATTTTAGTTGGAAAACCAAATAATTTTTGTTTCTATTACCTAATTATAGATGAAAGAGTAGTAACTGAACGAACTATGTTGTCACTTTTAAACATGAAGTTGTCACTATTTGACAATGTCTGATATTCTTAGTTCTGTTGTTCTTGATTTTTTAATTTAATTGCTTAGTCTTGCCATAAATTTTCTGTTTATCCACACAATAATGGAACCCTCTTTTATTAACAAACCAAAATCGGGAGGAAACCCTTATGATATTAATGGACAACACTTCAATCCAGACATGTATCTGCAAAAATTGTTTAAAGTATGCCGATTTAACTTTATATTTTTCCTTGGGTTAATTTTTATATTACAACTGTAACTTATATTTTGATTAAATTACATATCTTGTGTAAATTGTATCTAATTATGTATTTGTAATGTGAAATCCAATCACAATTTCACATATCTGGCAGCTGACTTAACTAAGACAACTTTGACAATTCTTTCTGAAAGTGGCCGAGTCTACTTCCTCAGTTCTTTCTAGAACTACTTCTGGGTTATAAAAAAAGTGTTGTACTTCTGGTGTCATGAATCTTTTTTAGCTTAATACAATACTTTTTACTCTTACGATCTCTTCTTCCTTCTTTTATGTTCTCATTGTGGACTGCCCGTTCGAGGAGCCCACAGTGAGAACTATAATATCTGACATAGAAGCTCAATCACAACACAAACAAATTATTTGGTGTCAGGATTATTCTCTCAGTTCGCCTTTAGCATATTGCTGCTTAGTTAGCCACATATACAGAATATTTATATTTATGTACGGTACATACCTTCTTTGCATCTTTTCCACCAGTTTATACAAATACTCCTATCTATCTTTATCTCATCTATGGCATAAAATAGTACATACTCTTTCCCATTGGAGCTTTTGTATCTTGCGGTATGGACTTTATTGCTTCTATAGGCTCTTTTGCATATTCATAACAATACAGAAATGTATTTAACTTTTCTTTTTTAATACTATTTTTCCTTTCTCTTTCCCATTATTGAAAGAAACCTATCCTATTCCAATTCTTTAAAAAATACTTAATATTAGTCTGAATTCCGCAAAAGACATTCAGGATGTCATGGCCTGTGTGTTCTCTGCACCTGAACAGTATAATATTGGCTCATTTTTTGTTTTTACTTTTAAACGCTTACTTCACAACCTACTGCCCAGGAGTAGCTTGTGTTCCAGGTTTTCTTAATTGAATTTCTTTTGTTTTCAAATGGTGTTATGTTTTATATTTTGTTATATGTAGGATTGCTCATCACATCATTTTTGTGTTTTGGAGGCTTGAGTCCTCATATTGTTTACTGAGCTAAAAAATAAAATTTGTTCCGAATATACAATTACTTTTGTTTTAAACGATAATTCAAAGTATAAATAAATCACTGTTTAGGTTACATACAATGTTCTATAAAAAATAATCTTCCATCTAAAACAGATAGTCTCTTTTCATTAATGCACTCGAAAATTTGAATGTAATTTGATTTTATATCTTTTAGGAATGCTTATCGTATTCAAACCAATTATTTAAACTCAAAAGTAATATGACAGGCTAGCTAAATTTTATAATGCTTAGTTGATTATTAACATTAACAGTTGTGGATTTGTTTTTTACATTACTCTTGTACATTCTGTATAATTATAATCATGTAATGACTCTTATGTTTATTCTGACCTCATATTCATTTTAAGGATCACTCTCTTAAAGAAGTCATGGAGCAAGAAGAAACTATAGTTAGAGATACTCAGACGTTACATTCTGAAATGCAAACACTTGTTTATGAAAACTATAATAAATTTATCTCTGCTACTGATACTATCCGCAAGGTAAATCAACATTTGCCATTATTAGGAAGCTTAGTTTTTTGATTGAGAAAGATGAGTGGGGTTTTAAAGTGAAGTATATTATGTTTTTTAATTTTTGGAAACACTGATGTATTACCTTTATTTTAAATATTAGTATAATTTCAGGAATATTAAAAATTAATTCAACAAATTATATTTTGATATCAGTTCTGCAGGTTGTTGCTTCGAGTTAAGTTGCAAGCTTTAACTTTTTATTTGGTTCTTTTTTAATATACTTGAAAAATAAAAATAATTTTATTACTGATTGTATATATTTTAAAGAACCGACTTGCACATACGGTTTAGGTTTTATATTATCATCTATAATTCGAAATGTTTGTTGAAACATTAATTTCTTTTTGAAGTAATCACAGAATTTCACTTTTCCACAATTACACTCTTTTTTCATACTAAAGCTCATGATTATTTTTATTTTCGAGAATATTAAAAAGAAAACAAATATTAAAAAAGTTAGAAATTGTTGTGACTTAACTCGAAGTGACAACCTATGGAACTGATATAATATATTTACTAAGAGTTTATGATAATACTCCATGGCCATTTTTCGTATTATAGATGAAATTTTATACATTTTCCAAAAATTATAGATGAAATAAAAATTAATAATAAAAGAGTGGGTACAACTTCAAAGTACTGCTGTGTATTCAATTCATAGCTTAAGTGAATTGGGCTTGCAATTAAAATGGATAAAAGCAGAAGACTGTTTTATAGAAACCCCAAGCATCTCATTTCCACCGTTTCTTTGATTTCAAAACACTATCTTAATCTTTTTTTTTCTAGATGAAAAGTGACTTCAAGCAGATGGAAACAGAGATGGACTTACTTGGACAAAATATGGATTCTATTACACTTTTTTCTGACCAAATTTCCCATACTTTACAGGTGAACGTGATATTGAATAGTGTCAATGTACCTTTTTTATCAATATATTATTTATTTATTTTAAGTGGGCTTGAAGTTGCACTGCGACCATTATTTGATCTAGAAAAAAATCAATATATTATTAATTATCACAATTATTTTTTTCAACTCATAATTATTTTAATAAACATTTCTGCTATGAACATTATAACATCAATCAAATATATGACAATTTTGCATAGTAAATGTTTTTATTTAAGTTATTATAATAAGTGGTTTTATATAAGTTATTATATAAAACCAATATGGACGGACATAAGGTACAAATATCTTTGTAAATTATTTTTTTATGTAATAGGATACCAGGCAGCAGATATCTAAACTATCTGGAATTCATATTCTTCTAAAGAGATTGCAATTTTTATTCAAGCTGCCCAACAAACTAAAGAATTTATTGGAAGAGGGTAATTATAAGCAGGTGAATAACTTGAAACATAGTTATATTATTAAACAATAAATAAAAATATGTTTGTTGATTTTTTTTTTGTTAATTTGTCATTACAGGCCATTGATGACTATGTCCATACCCAACAAGTGCTAAACCATTATGCACATTTGGAGTCTTTCAAGGGAATTCAATATGATTGTCTAGAAATTGTAGAATTACTCAAAGAAAAATTATATTCTCAGTTTGAAAGCAAAACGGTTTGTTATTGGTTTTTAAAATATATTTTGCTTCATTATATTTCTTTAAATTTATTGATTTGTGATGCTTTGCTCTTATGAGCTGTTGAAATTTGAAATTATAGTAAATTATAACATTTGATAGCAACATTGTATTTATTAAATTCATTAGACAGAAAATTGGTCTTGTAGAAAAAATTAAACTCTAGATTTACACCCCAATTCTCATATCCTAAAACCAATAAATTTTCAGATATTTTCCCTAAAAACCCATATTAAAATAATTTTTTATTACGCACTTCAAACTGTTCTCAACTTTGAATATATATATTTAGACAGGCTATTATTCCTGCTTATTCCTGAATCTAATAATAATCATCCTATGAAGGGTCAAAGCTTTATAAATTGCCTTAAAAAAAAAAAATAATAATAATAATAAAAGTTTAAGGGACTAATGGTATTTCATGTGAAAACAATAAGTTGTTTCATATCACTTTTTAAATTTTTTTTTGAAATGGTACTACTAACTTTAAGAAAGGGCATAACCAATATACATGATATTTTAATAAGAGTAGTTAATTTTTCTGTTAACTTGATTAATTAGGCATCTAATAAAGACGTTGCTGAAGGTGTAGAATTGCTTCTTCTCCTCAATGAGCCGGCAGATACTCTTTATCAAAAATATTTAGCTCATGCTTCGTTACGATTAAAAAGCCACTTAGAAATTTTGGATACTGTGCTTGGAGAACGGGTAAGTTAGCTGAAAAACTTTCTATTTCATTAATTTTATTCATCAATTTTTCATAGCAATTATTTTAATTTTTTTTATAGGATCTTATTGAATTAGTTGATCTGGCTAACAACTGCTTTTTCAGTGATTTTTGTTTGGTAGTCACATCTTATAAAGAAATTTTCCTATCTAAAAGCAAATCTTGGTGAGTGGTTAAACTATAAATGTAGCTAATCAATTAACTTTTTTTCATTTATTTAAATGATACTGATTTATAGGAAAGCAATCCTGGGGTGTGTATTATGAATGATCTTTGTTGTCTTCAAAATGATGGTTGTTAGAGTGTGCTGTAAGCATAGTATACTATATGTGTGTGTCAGCCTAATTGTTCCCCTAATCATAGTGGCTGTTTGCCATGGTACTGTCATCTTTTATTCTTTTGCCTTTTATTCTTTTATAAATCAATTACTAAACCTTTTCCTGATTAATATAGATGCATAATTGAAAGATAATTTAAATATCTGCTAAGCTAAATATTTACAAATAAAACAGTTAATAGAAATCAAATCAGGATTGACAGCTTTATTTGTATTGTACTTGAACTGTAAGCAATTAGAAATATAGTGTGTGTCATCACATCTTATATTGTGTTTCTAAAACTTTGCCAATAAGTGAATGTGGGTGGTTTAACTTAAGTTGTATATTGATGTTTGATGGTTTGTGTGATCTATTTGATAGAATACAAAGTTTTGCACGTGCAGTCAACATAAATTTGTTATTCAGAAAGTATAATTACCCTATTGGCACGAACATGCGATCCATCATTAGGGCTAGTTGTTTGGGATATAAGTTTAGAACTTGAGTAAAATTAATTTTCCAGTTCTAACTTTCTAACCAGAGGTGTCTGGTCCAAAATTATGTCAGCTTTTATAATAATAAAATTACCGAATGCACCGTGACTATTTATTAATTTATTTCATAATCTAAGTTATGATTTAACAAATTTATAATTGTAGGGAAATAAGTGGGCAAAGTGAGTTGGATGATTGGATAAATGAAAAAATGAACAGTATATTAACACTGATCGAAAAGAAAGCATTTCAAGAAAATGATACTCCTATACTCGTCAGGGGGTTAGATCGACTTTGTACTACTTTGTCAGCCACTGCATCTCTCTTCTCTTATGACTTCACCAGGAAAGTATTCTTATTTTTTATTCTATTTTTAGTTTATTACATTTTTCCAAAGTTTTCTTTTGTTAATGTATATATACTTCACTGTTGTACTTATCAGGGGTATTAAACATTATAGGAGAGTTACTGAAATAGGTGTCAAGTGCGGAGAACGAGAATGTGTGAGAAGGAAAACAGACTTAGGCAGGCAGTTGACTGACAGTTTAATCGAAGCTCGACATTCTCTGTCTGACCAACCTAGTGAAGCACCAGAACTACTTCAGACGCTTATCGTTCAAACTATAGGTGCTGTTGAAACTCATGTAGCTGAATTACAGGTACTGAATTATATTGATTTTGGAATACATTTAAATATACAAATACCGAATTATTCATCAGCTTTTAAAATTATATTGTTTCATATTTACAAGGTTTTGAAAAATGGTGAGCTGTCATTTACAAGTGACCGAACATTGAGAGACTCCATCGAAGGATACCTAAGGGACATTTTAGTCATTGGCTTTTTAGATGACATGATCAACCTTGCTCAGACTTTTACAACAAACACTATTTCACTTCCAGCATTGCTCGTCCTTGCTAAAATGTGCCTAGAGTTTTCTAATTGCCACATACATAATCTAGTTAGTATCAATTTAAAATGTATAATATTAATGAAATTAAAATTACTCTTCATTATTTATTAAGGGAAGTTACACTTAAAATTGTATTGAATGAAAACAAACTAAATATTTTAAAAAATTACAAAATTTAGATTAACCACAATTGTTTAATAAGGCTTTTTTGATATAAATATTAAAAAGGCTTTAAAAATATCTCGTTTTTTTTTACTCTGTTTATTACAAATCAAAATGATACCTTATATAAAATTTAATGTTGGTAACTATTGGCAACTCCCCACCATACTTCCCCAGTCCCGATACCGATTTTACTAAAGGCTATTTTTTTTGTTTGGACTATACATGATCATGGAAAAACAAATGAAATGTAAAAAAGGAATAACCAAATTTTATTTAATGTGAATAAGCAAACATAAATAGTTAACTATCATCTTCAGGAAAAAGTGGTCATTATGAGCAAAAAGGTTTTTGAACAATATTTCTAAATGAAAAATGTACAAACTTTTGCATTATCATGATTCAATGATTTCTGGTTTGTAATTAAACAATATTAACAACCCTTAATCAATATTTAAAAACATATTTTCATAATATTTCTCTTATTATAGTACCTTCATCATTATTTTTGCAGTTACGTTTAGTTGGAAATACTTCTCCTTCTGAAGAAGAAAGGTTAACGAAAGAAATGCTTACCGTCGCCCAAAATCTTGGAAATCATTATGTGAAATTACAAGGAAATATAATTGGACAGGTACTGTTAAACTGTTATTTAACTTAAATATTAAGTTTAATGTGATTGATACAAAATTTGAACTATTATAAAATAACTTTTTTAAATATATATTTTACTTTCACTTCAGTTAAGTGTTATACACATCTCAATAAAAGTCACAAAAATTTAATGTTACATTTTGAAAAATCAAAAGTGGGGTTGTAAACAATTCTACTTTGCAGGCCATGTTTTATTTGACCTATATTCATTTTTTATGGATTATTCATAATTTCAATAGGTTTTTTTTTATATTGGATTTATTATTTATTAACTTTACTTTCCTATGCTCCTCTTAGTACATTTTTTTAAACACTGTTATGGTACTTACAGATTTTATTTTTGATATTATCAAATTTTGTGGATTTTTGTCAAAAAAAGTGAATACTATTGGGCATGACATTTCCATTACATAAATTAAATGTGTTTTGAGGCCGAACTCAACTAAAAAGGATCTATTGCTAATTGGTATTAACCCAGAGTAAGCACAGAGAGCGGAAATTGACTGCTATATATATTATTTATGTAAAGAGAATTTTCCACGTGAGATATTGGTTGGCAGGAAAATGACTACCACCGCATCTATCTAAGCGAGGAAATGACTGGAATGAACAGGCACTTCTACTGGCTGGCACGTCAGAAGAAGACAACGGGGAAAATAAAATATGTGTGGTTCTCTGAACCACCATCTTCTGTTGAAAAGAAGATGGGCACCAAGTGGTCTTCATCGATCAGGCTCAAGACCTGAACGTATTTGGCTGACTACTGGAGACCTATATGCCCACAAGCTGCACGAATAATCATGGCTCTCACCACGGCATTCATGGGTTCATTTTGAATCATTTGGACAAATTCAAGTGTTTTTCAAAAATTTTATTTTATCCAGGCAAACAGATCGCAAAATTAATTTTACTTTTTGATATGCTCAAAGTTCTATCTTATCTTCTTTTTTTGTTCTGTTGTTTAATTTATTTCATTATTTACGTATCATTTTTCCTTTTGTTATTCTTTAATTTTATTATCTATTTTTTAGTAACAAGATTCATAATGGTTTTTAGTAATACTCGCTTATAATAATCTTTTCTCTGCACTATCTAATTTTTCACTTAGCTCTGCTAATAAAATTTAATCCTCACAGCATCCTCTCCTCAAATACTGAGAGCTTCTCTTCTACTTCCCCATCATGTCCATTGTCCTAACCTCCTGTCATATCAACTCCCAATCCTTGCCTTCTCATTTTGAGGAATGTAGGAAAGAAAAACCATAACCTTTCACAACCTAGATGGACTCACTCCTGAAAATATATCAGCTTCCCTCGAAATCCTGAATTGGAACCAAATTTATTCCTGTACCACCATCAATTCAATGGTTGACATACTCACTGCCAATCTCAAAAGCATCCTGGATACCCCTGCCCCACTCAAAACTTTAACCTTCCGTCACCATCCTGCTCCTCGGATGTGTCAAAAAATCAAAGACCTGCAAAGGAAGCGTGATGCTGCCTGTAGACGCTTTAGACGTACTAGGCTTGCTGATGATTACCAAGCGTTCAGGGCTCTTCACAATTTGACACAGTCTACAATCAGACAAGCAAAATCCAAATATTTCCACGAAGCCCTTTCCAAGCTCCCATTCTAAATCTAAATGGCTACTCCTCCGAAAATTCTCCCTTTGTAATCCATTATCCTGCCTCTCCCAATGAAATGAACTTGTACTTCTTCTCTGCCTTAATTAACACATCAAAATCCTCCTCCTCTCTCTTTCCACTAATGCCATCTTTTAACCCCGACAATTTTTATTTCTTAGACATTTCACCTACCGACATTATTTCCTCTGTTCTGAAATCCCACTCCAGTCCTACTGGCCTTGACGAGATTCCTGTCAAATGACTCAAATTATGCCTCATCGATATCCTACCTGTCCTACTCTTCATATATAATGTTTCACTACCTTAGTTAGGCTTAGTCCATCCTATAAACAAAACCTCTACCCCAGCATCTCCCAAAGACTACCGGCCAATCTATATACTTTCCAACCTGTCTGAATCATCAAATTTTCTTCAACAGTCCAAACTTCAATCAGACTTTCGTCCTGGTTTCTCTACACAATCAGCCCTTACCAAAATCACCACTGGCATACATACAGCCGTGGACAGCATACAACTAACTGTGTTAATCCAACTTGACTTTTCTAAAGCTTTCGATTCCTTGGACCATTCTATCCTTTTTGCCAAACTAAAATCATTGTCCTTTTCTAACAGCTCTATTCTATGGTTTCAATTTTTCCTCTCTGACAGGTCCCAAGCAGTTTCCATGCCCAATCAACCCCTTTCCTCTTTCCTCACTCTGTCCTCAGGTACAGCACAGGGGTCAAGCATCTCCCCTCTCCTTTTCAACTGCTACATCGACGATCTTCCTAAATCTGTTCACCACTGTTCCACATCTATTTATCCTTTCCTCCTTTTGAGCTAATATTTGCGTTTGCCAGTATTCAGCAAGACTCAAGATGCTCTCCAAGCAGGTCAATCATTTGCCATTTGCTTAAATAAATTAGTATTAAACAATCAATTTTTTTTCTTTTCTTTTTTATAATCAATTTTGTTGCCTATGTGATATAGACTATGTAAATACTTTATTGCATGCTATCCCATTCATTCATATTATTTAGTAATTTTGTTTATAATTATTTTGTTGGTATTAATATGTTTATTTTCGACAATTAGTTAAAATCCTGTCAAGTTTCGTACTTTTTAGTTATTTTTATTATGTTTTTGTCAGTTTTAATTACATTAAAACCTCTATTATCTGTCACTCTATTTACCGTCTCTCTCTGTTAATCGTCACCTCAGTTAAAGAAAAAAAAATATTGTAAAATAATGTATATTGTTTGATTGCTAAAGTCATAGGCGCTGGCTAAGAATCAATCGCTGTGTCTTGACAACATCATTTCCTTGAATCTGTTGTTTACTTAAAACCTAAACTTCCTCGCACACATTACTCAGAAATTAATTATCTCCTCCTCTCTACGTAATGTAGCTTCAGCAGTTGAACCACCTTAAGTCTTCATTCTTGTCTTACGGCTACTACAATAATGTCGGAAAAAAAGACAAAGGAAGAGTTTAGATCTCGCTACTATGTTTGAAATTGTAAAACGTTTATGAAAAGGTGAAAGTGGTTCAATCATAGCAAAATCTATGATATTCCTCGGACGACAGTTAATGATATAAAACATGCGGGGGATCCCTAGAGTATGTCCCTTCTATATAATCATTTAATGACTATTAAGAAGGGGCATTTATGCACGAGGAAAGAGCTAAACTTCACCTTTAAATTGATATTAATTTCTCAAGAGAGAAAAATTGGACATACGGTTGTGCTTTTAGCCATTGATGTACGTAATTATTATTTAAAAAAAATATTTTTACTACATATGTATACCTTATTAGTATGTAAATAAGTTACGAGTACATACATAATGTCGAATGTTTGAAATATATTGTTCAATTTATGTGTGTGTGTACATATATATATATATATATATATATATATATATATATATATATATATATATATATATATATATACACACATATGTTTATATATATATATATGTTTATTTTTTCCCCCTGCATCTTTTGAGTTCCTCTCCCCACTCAAAACCCTTGTAGCCTTTCACCAATTGTCTGAATTTATCCCTGTTTATGATCATGTCCTCAATACCAATTTATTTTAGATCCTTATCATATTCCTGGAACCACCCAAATCTTCTTGCCTTAGGTTTTATTAAATTCTTCATTTTCTTTGTCAGGCAATCATCTGGCATTCTGAAGATTTGTCCATAGAACTATAACCTTTTCTTTTTAATTGATATTTGTTCTTTCTTTCTGTGTAGTTTCTTGTTTTGATCCCAAATATATGTGACCATTAACCCATCTGTTGCCTAATATCTTCCTTAATATCATGCGTTCTCTTTTGACTACTTGATCGACTAGTCCTCTTCTATTCATTGTCAATGTCTCTGAAGTATATAAACCTTTCTGGCTTTACTACTGTAACTTAGTGTCTTAAGTTGGCTCCTATGCTCAGCGACTTCTTCTAGAAAATTTTGTTGGACTTCCTCACCTAGGTATATAAATTTCTTTCTGCCCTTTGTTTAAATTAATAAATTTTGGTCCATTGTCAATTTTTGTTATGTAGTTTGTGTTCTCAAATTGTCTTATTTCTATTATTAGTTCCCTTACTGAATATTTTTATCATTATCTCTCATTGTTTTCATTAATTTTACATTGTTTTAATATCTTTCAGCATGAGTTAGCTGTAAAAATGAGCAATGGTAGTGCTAAAGGTCATGAGTCGTATAAAACAATTAAATAAACAATCCCTCATTTTGGGATGCCATGAAAGATTAAAAAAGAAGTTTGAAATGATTACATAAATACATGAAAACATTATTATTAAACATAAAAACAATTTCCGCTGCACTATTGTTTTTCCCATAGATGATTCGTAAATCAGTTGAAACTAGAGATTGGGCTCATAGTTCAGAACCTCGAAATGTTAGAGCTGTAATGAGAAGAATTTTAGAGGAACTCTCTGCTTCAGAGCCAATAGCATCTCTTTTTGAAGACGGTCCAGTGCAACCTCCAGGTTCAGGATCTCGCCACCATGCTCGGTATTATTAATTTTTCATTTAAAATATCTTCTTTTTTTTATCTCAATGTAGTAACACAACACTAATAGATCAATAGATCCATACATGTATCCAACTAAATTATAAATGAGGGAGTATAAAGGCAAGGCTTACACAAGTGGTTTCCTTCTAATATTAAGTAAAATTAAAAGTAAAAAGCATGACAGTGGATAGTTTTACATTTTACATTACATTTACATTTTTTAAATTTCAGTATTATAATTTAAGAACTTTTTACTTTCTCATTTATAGCTAATTACAATTAAATTAAAATTTTTAATCATTAATCCTCAATTTTTATCTTCTTAAATATTCCATAAAATGTTCTATTTGCTTTGGAATGGATGATATGATCACATCAAATTTTATATCTGGTCTACTCATTTATGTTAATTTCTGAAACAAATTTAAACATGTGTACTTACTCCTACAAGCCTTTTGTTTGCATGATTTTTGTTATATAAGATTTTTACATCATTATAAAATTTCATAGATCGGGGACTGGTGTTTCATGGGCAGATCATGGCTACACACACAATCTGCATAAACTGTTCTCAGATAAAATTGAAATATTCACAGCAATTGAGTTTACTAAGACTTCTATTCTGACTGGTATTATAAAAATTAGTTTGAAGGTAAAGTAGTAATAATTCATTAATTATTTTTGTAATTCATTACTATCATATGCCATATTTATCTGAACTGATTTTTTTTTTTAATATTAAATCAAAATAATTTGAAATGGGGTATTATAGGTATTTAAATGATGTAATAAATATATCTATAATTGCTATATGTTTTTCAGACTCTCCTGGAGTGTGTAAGATTAAGAACTTTTAATAAATATGGTTTTCAACAAATACAAGTTGATATCCATTTTCTTCAGCTTCATTTATGGAAATTTATTTCAGATGAAAAGTAAGTTTAAGTCGATAAAAGGCGAGGGTTTTAAATTTTTGATCAGATTTGTCTCATATCTTTTATTTCTGTTATTATCAGAGAAATGATATTATTCAATATCTTTTGTTATTAAGCTATTATATTAGAGGTATTATAGTATAACTTTGCAACAAGTTATTAATTTTGAGATCTTCAAATGCTGGGCTATTGGCTTTAATAACTTTGTGTCCCTTGATTACCTTTGAGTCCGTTTATTGCCCTTTCCTTCAGTGTTAATAGCCATATGTTTTTTTTTTCTCCAGAATTATAAATGTAGGAGCTATTGGCAAAAAGATAATTTTTCTACTTAAATCTCAATTTCAAGATTATTTCTCGAATTTATTTCAATTTCTCAATTTGAGAATTAAGTAAAATATTATTAATTCATCAAGAAGAAGATAGAAATAGTAAGAATTTCGTATAAATACATTTTTTCAAATGTTTTGAGTTAAATCTCATCCTTACTAACTTATTTCAAAAACAATTAAAAGTAATATATATTTTTTTAATTTATAAACTGATGCATTTGTCATTCTATAATAAAATCAACCTTTATTCGCCTTACAATTATTTTAAAAATGAATTCTTCACTACTTAATTAAATACCAATGCTCATATCAGTAAGTTCCAATTTAATTTCTAGGTTGTTGCAGTTCCTCTTGGGTGAAATACTTGCAAGTGCAGAACAAAGATGCTTGGATCCAGTTCCTATTGTTGAAAGTATTGTAGATATTATTTGTGAAAAAGAAAAAAAAATTGAAAAAAATCAGTTTAACAAATAATTTTTAATATTTATTTTGTATTTCTTGAAGATTTAAATTATTTTACTTGTAAAAAAATAAAATAAAGTCTATACATTAATTTTGGATTTAATATTGTTAATTATAACACACAATTATAGTGTTTTATATTTTAAGGATTTTCTGTCAGTAATATAAAAAGTGCTTCTAATTCAAGATTTTGAAGTATAGCAGAAGACAACCTCTAGACTCACTGCTACTGGTAACCATTTAAAGTTCATTTGAGAAGTATATAACTAAAAGTAAAAATGAATGGAAACTTTTTTCATTATTCAATAAAATAATATTGTCAGCCTTATAGCAAAATGTATGGTCTCAATCTAGTTCCTCTCTCCAAGAATATCATATTCTTGAAACAAGCAAAATTAAAATAATTAATTTTTTAAATTAACTAATAAATGTTTCTGTCTGAACGGAAGTTTGTATGCAGATTTTCTTAATCTAATTATTAAATATGTTTCTATACATGCATATAAAAATTGTTTTTTTACAAAATGTTACTTATGGAGGTGACATCATGAACAAAATACAAAAAATTATTCTTTAATGTTCAATCATATCCCCCTGTAGGGGATAGAATTTACCCACGGAATCTCCGCCTGTCATAAAAGGCGACTAAAGGGGCCTGTTGTCCCGAGGTTACGGGGCCTCTCGCGTTGGGCCAATCACCCACGCGAGAGTAAATCTGATTCAAAGAAATCAAAATGGCCTCGGAAATGGACTGTCTCAACGGCAACGACATGGAACGGAAAAGGACTTGAGAATTGCAACGTGGAACATCGGGACTCTGACGGGGAAAGAAGCCGAGCTTACCTTGGAAATGAAGAAGTATAGATTGCACATACTCGGAATAGCGGAGGTTAAGAAAAAAGGAAACGGAGAGATGAGGCTGGATAATGATTATATACTTTTGTACTTTGGAGTGCCTAAGGGGGAATTCGCTAAAGAGGACGTTGGAATCGTTATGTCTCCTGCAGCATATTGTAAACTATAAGACTGAGAACCAATATCCTCAAGAATAATAGCGGCTGACCTAAACCTAAGTATAGGGAAAGTAACGCACATCCAAGTCTATGCACCAACAGAGAATTATTCAGTCTTGGACAAAGAATTATTCTACTCAGAGCTACAAAGAACCGTAGACAGGTGCAGGGCCAAGCAAAGGTCCATAATCTTGAGGGGGGACCTCAATGGTCGAATTGGATGGAACTATAAAACAGGACATGGATCTATGGGAAGATACGGTGGAGAGAGCACCAAGAACGAGAATGGACAGTGACTGATCGACTTTTGTGTTGATAACAATCTCATTATCGACAACTCATTCTACCCACACAAGGCAGTACATAAGATCACATTCTCCAGCGAAGGCCGAAACAGCATCATAGATTATATAATATGATCACTGTATCAGAAGATACTTCACAGATGTGAAAGTTATCCGAGGAGCGAAGTTGGGAACCGACCATCTGTTATTAGTAGCAGATACCAGAATTATAAAAGGATGCTGCCCTCAACCTAAAAAGTACGAAAACATCAAGGTTCATGCACTGGATGACCGTGTGAAAAGAATGGAATATGCAGAAAAACTGGGGCAAAGGATCAATGATTTAAACCTAGAGGATAACGTTGAGACCCAGTGGGGTAACTTGAAACAAGCAATCTTAGAAACAGCTAAGGAAATCTGCGGCATGCACGGGGTGACAGGAAAAGGTAAACGTACCAAGTGGTGGGATGACAGCATAAAGGAAATTGTCGGCAAGAAGAAGCAAGCCTGGAAATCATATCTCCAAGATAAATCCCGGGAAAACCTCATCGAGTATTGCAGGGTAAGATCTGAATGTAAGATAGCAGTTCAAGCGGCCAAAAAGAAGACTTGGGAAGAATTCGGTAGAAGTTTGGATGAAGACCATCGGGATAATATTAAGAAGTTCTGGAGAACAGTTGAGGTCCTAAAAGGTAAATATAAAAAGCTTTTAAGAAACATCAAACACCATAAAGGGAGCATACTCTCGGAGAGGGAAGGAATCCTCGACAGATGGAAAACCCACTTTGAAGAACTCTTTAAGAAAGAGGAATATGCGGTCCCTCAAATTATTGCCAATGGTAACACAAGCCAGGAGTCAATAGAAGAAGAAGGGATAGCCGATGCCATTGAGAAAATGAAGGTTAGAAAAGCCCCAGGAAGAGATGGCATTGCCCCAGAGTTTATCAAATACAGTGGCCAAGAACTGGTGAAGGCCCTTCAAGGGCTATTTCAAGAAATATGGGATTCCGGGAGAGTACCAGAAGATTCGAACTTCAGTGTAATTATTCCAATACATAAGAAGGGCAACACTACAGAATGTAAAAACTATAGGCCGATTAGTCTACTCTCTGTCGTATATAAGATATACTCATGCATTCTCGAAAAGAGACTACAGCGAATCGTGGAGGAACAGCTCGAATCGGAGCAAGCTGGATTTAGACCTGGTAGACAGACGCAGGACCACATTTTTGTTCTTGGAAAAGTATTAGAGGGAGCATGGGACCGAGACAAAGACATTTTCCTAGCCTTTCTTGACTTGAAGGCTGCTTTCGACTCTGTTCCACACCAGGAGATATGGCATGCTTTGGTGAATAAAAACGTCCCAGGGGATCTTATCAATGCAATAAAAGAAATTTATAAAAATGCAAAAGGGGTAGTTCGGATCAATGGGAGAGAGACCGATGCATTCCACATGGATAAAGGAGTTAGGCAGGGTGATAGCCTCAGCCCACTACAATTCATAGTTTTTATGGATGAGATCCATAAAATATGCAAGAGGAGAATATCACCAACTCTAATCGGTAGATGGAATATGCGTCCTGTCGTCGTCCAGAGCCTTCTCTACGCTGATGACATCGTTCTTCTGGCGGACTCTAAGGAGAAGCTGCAGCAAGCCCTTGTGGAATGGAAAGAGGAGCTCCAACGTAAGGGAATGGCAATAAATATTGCCAAAAGCAAAGTTCTTGTTATACCTAGGCAGGAACAGGAAGATGTGCGTTTGCAATGCAACGGTGAAGTTCTCGAAGTGGTGGACCACTTTCCCTACTTAGAAACCATCATTAGCAGGTCTGGTAAAGTAGACCAAGAAGTAAGTAATAGAATCAATAAAGCGAATCAGATATATTACCAGATCTGTAATAGCATAGTTGGCCACCGAAATGTAGGGAAGGCGACGAAACTACATATATTTTAAGCAATATACCTCCCAACACTTACATATGGGAGTGAAAGTTGGGTCATGCTTGACAAGGAGGGACCGAGTGCGGAATACAAACATAAGGGATCAGCTGCAGGTAACAGAACTGAAGACCTCCATTGAAAAAAGACAGCTCAAATGGTTTGGCCATGTCTGTCGCATGGACGAAGAATGGCTTCCTAGAAAGGTTATGGAAGCCCACCCGATAGGCAAAAGACCCCGTGGACGCCCGAGAATCCTCCATGAGGATTATGTCCAAAGAATAGGAGGAA
Source organism: Arma custos (assembly GCA_037127475.1). Classification (NCBI taxonomy): domain Eukaryota; kingdom Metazoa; phylum Arthropoda; class Insecta; order Hemiptera; family Pentatomidae; genus Arma; species Arma custos. Next base: position 89,245,971 of record CM073762.1, read on the forward strand.
AAAGAGGTAAAACCGTGGCTCAAATGAAGAGGAGTTAATGGCTATATTAATAATGGGAGGAATGGCTCCATTGGATTGAGGCCCCTCTATGCTGAATGGCACAAAAAGAGGTAGCGAAAGAAGAAGAAATATAATTATTTAGAATTTATTTTCAATTCAGTTTTGGTAAAAAAACAGAGAAGAGTTTCTAAATTTCAAGTAGCTGCTGATCTAACCGAAACAATAATGTTAATGTTTTTATTTTAAAGAGAAAAGATATGCCCCTGGCCGGGATTTGAACCAGGAACCTCTGTCTCTCTGTGACAGCCTAGTAATATTAAATAATATTAATAAATGAGCAATCAGGATAATATTAATGAATGAGTAATTCCAGAGGTGAATCTTTAAAACCAATAAATCAATGTTATAATGGTAATTGGCACAAAAAAAAAAATTAAAAGAATTACAAGTGAGCCATAAAGAACTGGGTGGTCAATTATAAATAACATGATCTGAAAGATTAGATGTACTGAAGCATGAAGGCAATAGTTATATTCATTTAATATTGCATCGATGCTACGCTCACGCCAATAAGTAGTTATTATTTAATGAGATACCAAACTTCAAGAATTACAAATAAACATCATTTCAAGTAGTTTTAAGTTGTTTCGTTTTAAAAGTTATGAGTGCCTAATATCCATGATTTTAGGGTTCTCCAAACTCAGAAATTTCGGATCAGTTTTGGTAACGATGAGGATAACAATTACATAAAAATAGTATTCATGAATTGAATTCAATGGGCTAAAATTATATTACTAATTAATGAAACACTTCGTTTGGTGTGGGGGTGGTATAGTCCCTGAAGCGTTAACTCTGTTTATAATACTAGATATATATTATAAAGCTTTCAAGTAATTTCTATAAAGATTTATAAACTCTTCTTGAGTCCTTTCCAAATAGGAAAAGAATAAGAATAAATTTTATCTGAATCTTGTAAATACAATAATGAGTCTTCCTTCATTTAAACTTTATTTCATTAAGTGATAAATAAAGATTAACATTTAGGTTGTAGAGAAAATAACAACAAAACAAAAACGTATTTAAAAGAGAAATTTATTTTTGACAAAATAAAATATAAGAAATCTTAAATCGAAACTGATGCATTTTCAAAAAAATTTTTCTGTCATTCATATGCTACTTAACAAGTAAAACATTTAATTTAAATATAATTTATAGGAAATAGAATTGAAACAAAACTTTAAAATAAATAAAAAGAAAATGATGAAATCATTTCTTTCATAAAGAATAAATTGGGCACCTGTGTGTTAACGCAGCCACCGTTATTTTTGCCTACTTGTTCGTGTGCGCAAGCAGTTATATTTTGTAAGTTACCTTTTGTAACAGCTATCTTGAATAACGTTATGAAATCTATTTATTGGTGTTAGGGGAGATTAAGGGTAGTTTGTGTTAGAAATATAAAGAATAATATAATCATCTGTTAGAAATATAACTGCTCGCGCTTGCGAACAATTAGGCAAAAATAACAGTGGCTGCGTTAACACACAAGTACCATAAATTGAATATAATATGATATTTATCTAGTATGAAAAATATTCAAAGTTAAATAATGCTAAAAAACTTTTTAGCATTGTATATTTTTTTCTTAATATAAAAGTAAACAATTTATGATTATAAGGCCACCTCTATAAACTCATAACTTAAATGATACGTTGTGATTGTAAAGAGTGTTCTGAGCATAGACATTTTTTAAGGCACCAAACTAAAATTAAACTTTCTGGGGTGGATTGAGGTCGTTACTTGTATTAAGTTGAGGTGTATTCTGAACATCGACTGGACTAGGTACTGTTTGATCAAGAAACTGTTTTTGATCACTTTGTTCCACGGTTTCATTTTTGGCATTAAGGTCAGGCATAGATTTATTGCGCTCTCTTCTGAGAATATCCATCTGACGCTCAACCATTTTTCTATAAGCTTCTTCATCAACTGCAAGTTGTGAATGCTTTCGTAATTCTTCTTGGAATGCTTCACTAGATTCTGCAAACTTTCTTTTCTTGGCTTCGAATTTTTCTTCAGTTTGTTGTAATTCTGCCTCCAATTTTTTTTGGTGCATAGTAAGAGATTCAACTTGTCGATTTAAAACTTGCATCCTAGCTGTTGTAACAACAGATCTAACATCAGGTACAATAGAATCAAAGAAAATTTCATTTAGAAGACGGTGATTTCTCAAATATCTAGCATAAGCTACATGTTTAACAGAGAGCCCATCATCTTGGTCTTCTTCATCTTCAGCAGGCTGAATTTCAATTCTTCTTTCAGCTTTTGTCCCAGAATAGCTTTCTCTCTCCTCGGCTGATTGTTGAGCTGTTTGTCCTTTATTTTTGGCAGCAATATAACTCAGGTATGCTGGAGAATTGTGATAGGCTTTAAGAGCCTTCTCATATTCAAGTTTCTCAGCCTCATATTCATTGACATAGTCTGTTTTATCGTCATCGGGTAAATCTCTCCACATTTGGCCTATTATTTTTCCTATTTGCCATAATTTTAGTTCTGGATTTCTGGCTTTAACCTGATCCCATACTTTTCTCGAATACCTCATATAAGGCATAAGTGGTTTTTCTGGAGGTTTAGGGGGCTTCAGAACTCCTGATCCTTTGCCCACCTTCTGAGGCTGAAAAGTTGGATGGCCAGTAGGTGTTGTTATAAAAGGAGACTGATTCGCATCTTTCACACTGGATCCCGCCCCCGACGTTCTCAATCTTTCTTTCAGAATATTAAAAGCCATTGGAGAACCCGCTGTCATATACTGGTTTTGAACAGGGATCCCGCCCATACTGATTTGTTTATAATTTACTGGAAGTGACATTGTAAATTAATAAAAACTTAGTTCCGACGAGTAATTAAATTAAAAGTCACATTAACACAAGGAACAGAACTAGCGCATCTTCCAAAAGAACAATTATCACAAACACATCTTTAGTTTACCAACACAACTGAACCCTACAATGTGTAACCTCCAATTCGATCAAGCAGACAGGATGCTTGCTTGTAGCCGTGGGATAATCACTTATTAAAAAATAATTAGTTTACCGAAATCTTTATTTCTTAATTTAAATGATTACAACAAAATAAAACTTTGTTGTTTTATTAGCGAAGGAATTACTAACGTCGTGTGAACTGACGTAGGCCCATTTATTTTCTTCATGTTTTGCGTTCTATTAATATAAGCTATGATTTTCTGTTTTGAACAAACTAAAATGTTTTGAAAAGACACTTTACTAATATCCATATCATTATTTATTAAATCGTACAGATGTTCAAATCAGCATTTGTCAAAATGGCGATCTCTTATCTCTGCTAGATTACCAGTAATGTACTTGTTTAATCAAGTACCTAGTTAACCTGTTTTAAATTGTGTTAAAACTACTTTTATGTGTAAAAAATTTCACTTCAATCATTTCAATGTTTTCCATACTACCACAGAATCAGGTAATTATTCATTATATTTCGTGTTATATTTGTTATTAATAATTGCGATGTTGGTACTTGTTTCATTTTTATGCTTTGTATTTTAAAATGTTGGAATCTACGATTTGACTTTAGTCAGGAAATTAATTTTTAATTTTTATGAAAAAAAAATATTTTAGTCAATTCCTATCAGCAAAACTCCTAAACCATGTTTAGTAATTTTCATTAGTCATCAGTTAGTAGATACAAGTAAAGTCTTAATTTCTTATAAATTATTATGATATTTCCATGTTAAATATGTTAAATAAAATGTTTGTGTATTTTAAATTATACTATCATCATTTTATTACTTATCTAGTACCTTGTTTTATTACAATGTCATTATTCTGATAAAAATGCATTAATCAATTAGAGTAATGCCACTTTTTAAGAAACAAAAATGAACTGACAATTAAATGTTGACTTTCTCATTTTAAATAATTTTGTTATCTCTGGTTTTGTTATGTGTGATTTTATTAAGTTTTTATTAATCTAAGCCTTTTATTTGTTTGTAAGATTTTATTTGCAAACATGCTCCTGTTAAAATAATAATACTGAGGATTCGAAAAAGGCCATTTTTCAAATTTGATCTTGTTGATATTGTAATTGCAACATCGTGAATTGAAGTAATCAATATGTTCTAATAGCCATTCTTAGTAATTTATTTATATATATTACTAACATTTTCAGTTGGGTTTATATTGGACCAATATAAAGCTAAATGTTCATGAATCGTTTCTACCAATGCCAATTTTAATTTACAATAATTCTGTGGTGGTAATATTTCATCAGATTTCAACAATTAAATTAAATACCTGAATTTTCTTTTCAGTTGGTATTATTTATTGTTTTAAAGATTTATTTCTGTTTATCTATTCTATGAATGTTGATGGTTGTTGATTGGTCTATTTATATCAGTATTGTTGACTAAAATTAACATTGAGTCGTGTTTTTTCAGGCGTTATTTTATTTATCTCAGCTTAGGACACCTAAACGAAACCATTTATCTAAGAAAAGTGTTTGCAAGATCGAAGCGAACTTGCATCCTGAGATCTTGTGTTCTGAAAGTTTTGAAAAGGTAGGTATAGATTACATTTTTTTTATGTGTGGATTATTGGGTACTCTATTTTATGTAGTTTTCTTTTTATGAGGGTCACACATTAGGATGAACAGGACTACTAGTAGAAGTACTATTTTTATGTAATAGACTTATCTAAACCAAATTTTATTAGATTATTAATTTCATTAATGAAAAGTTAATTTAATATAAAATAATTATATTTTTCTCATTTATTTTTTAAAAACAATTCTCACCTCCCTCTCAAAACAGACTTGATTTGTGGAACCAAATGCGGATTATAAAAAAGGTCTATATTTTTTTGTGTTTTTTCTCAGGTAACTAGACCTATTTTCTTGAATACGTAATGATATTCTGTTTTAGTACTTGGTTATTATTTATATTGAAATGTTGGTTTAATAAAATATTTGTTTCACATTAATACGTATTTTAAATTAGAAAACGAGATTTAATATTTTTTAGGCCTTATCTTCAATAAAGGATTGTGGACTTCTTGACTCCTTTCCTAACGATCTACAGCCTAAAAAATGGATATTAGGAAAGAAAGTAACTTTAGTAACAAAAGGTGGCATGCGTGTAAGAGCAGAATTCCTTGGTTCCAATCCTCATCATTCAACCCATCTACCAGGAATTTCTCCATTATCATTCAGTAAAAAAAGTTTTTGTTAGACTATTTTAGTGTTTACTTAAAATTGGTAATTTTATAATTAATTTTTATGTGTTCTAGGAGTTCAAGTACGAACTTTTAAGACAGAACGATCGATAAATGCTGATCTAGAAAGAAGCCCTGGTCTGTTTCAGCGCATCAGACAGGCTGTTGGATTAGATAGGCATCCAGTTAACAAATCTCATGAACCACAAATCTCGCCTGATCATGACAGTGATCCAACGTATCTCAATAGTTAGTAGATTGCAACATATCCTTCACACGTTTTACAAAAATATTTGTTCCTTATTAATTTTATATACTTTATATGTGTTGTTGATTTGTTATTTAGTTAAGAAAGAAGCATCAAAAAAGTGTTTTCTATTGGACTCTCACCAATCATGAGTAGTTGTCAAGTTCCCTTTATCAAAGCCTTTTGGAGTGAGACCATAATTAGGAATGATGGTCCTATTTTATCTGCAGTTAGTAGAATGATATGAGAAATGTAATAATTGATTGGCTGATTATAAGATCCTTTAACTGGGATCCATTAACCTGTAACTGGGTAGGTGCCTTGATTGCCTTGGCGTGCTCTCAGTGGTTGATTTCAAATCAAAAATTGAGGGGTAGAATCACCTTTTGAGTAATAAATATTACTAAATAAATTTCTTGAGGTGTTCTCAACACCCCACCTACCCAGTTAAAGGTTAAAGGATATGTGACTGTGGTGAAGGAAGGAGTAGACAGTTGATATTTAATACAATTTTTCTTCTTCAAATTTAAACTACCTCTGTCAAACAAATCAAAATAACTATCATAAAAAGATTGTTTGTGAGAAATAAGAAACAACTTATGAACTAGGTTCAGATCTCTTTTTATTTTTAGAAACTAAGCATGATTTTTTATTTTCACAGATATAATAAAATCTGAAACATCGACTGTTGAAGAAAAATTGAAATTAGCTTTTGCTGAAGGATATATGGCAGGACAAGCTCAAGGTAAGAGCGGAGGAAGAAGGTGGTTGAAGGTTGCCCAGCAGTTGCTCACGATCGTTTTAGTTATATCAATTTTTATTTCACTTATGGGTATGTTGTTTTTCTCATTTCATACATTTGTTTAGTTGTAAATTCAAATAAGAAATTTTACAACTTTAATTATTACGATTGTTATTACAGTTGGATAACTTTCCTTATAATTTATCCATCCTTTAGGTTTCTTTTAAATACAAATGGTATTAGAGAAGTAATGGATTACTTAATACATTAATTCACCCAACAAGTAGTTAATTAGGTATCCTTCATCAATTATTTCTTAAAATAAATGATGATCTGTTAGAAAATGTGTGGATTTTAAAATAACTAGTGAACCAACTCATACATTTCATAATTAAAATCTTATATGAAATCTGGTGAAAATTTGATCGAAATTTCACAATTAAAATACTTCCTTGGTTAATGGTTATTTGCTAAAAAATTTAACATCTCTTTAAGGCATGTCTTCTGTTTCATTAGTAAATATTGAAATATTATACAAAACACAATTCGGAATTGATATAGATTGAAACATAGTAACCTGGTTCATTTTCATTTATACTGATCATTGTCATCTTTACAGCAAGTGCAAATGGAACTGTGTTTCGCATACAGTTGGGTAATCAAGTAGAAGTCGATCCTGAAGAAATACATGTCACCTTTAATGATGTTAAAGGTGTAAGTTTTAGCTGTTTATTATTTCATCAATTATGATTGTCATATTTATGAAGTAATATTTTATTTTTATTACTTTCTCTTAGGCCGATGAAGCTAAGCAAGAACTGAAGGATGTTGTGGAATTTTTAAAAAATCCAGAGAAATTTTCAGCTCTAGGAGGGAAACTTCCCAAAGGTTTGTGCTTCACCTTCAAAACAATTGATTTAAGGTTTACCACGACCATTTTAAACCATCAATAAGCATTAGTTATTAGCATATGCCATGTTGTTGAATTGAAAACAAATTTTTTATACTTTTGTACTAACATAACCAAATTTGCTTTTGATAAATGAACAATTTTTTTTTTCATTTCATAGTGCTTCACAGCCTGTGTTTGTCCGTAGTTGGCATTATTTATTCTTATTTATTTAATTTTATTGTCTGTACCCCTGACCAATATCTGCATATTTTTTTAAGTATAGATTTCTAATTAGTTAGAAATTAATGATTATTTACTACAAATTCATGAATTACAGTATGAATTGAATTGAAACAACATAAAATTTAAATTTAACTAGCATGATTAACTTGAAATACATATTACCAATATTGTGTTTTAAGCATCTGGGCTACAAGCCTATATGAAATAAATGTATGCTACCAAGCAAAATACATTCGACTCAGTTTGTTTGGATTGGAAAGATTAAAATATTGAATAAGGTTGTTATTTATTATTATTACTATTTTTTTAATGATTTGGTCTCTAGCAGAACTTAAGCTCATAGAAGTATAATTGTGTGATCTTATTAAAAAAAAAAAAATTGTTTAGGTGTGCTTTTGGTTGGTCCACCTGGAACTGGCAAAACACTTCTAGCTCGAGCCGTAGCTGGTGAAGCAGGTGTTCCCTTTTTTCACGCTGCCGGACCTGAATTTGATGAAATTCTTGTTGGACAAGGAGCAAGAAGGGTTCGTGACTTGTTTAGTGAGTTTTTTTTGTATTAATTAATTATATTAAATCAATTCAAGTTATATCATATCCATCCGCTAATGTTAACAGGAAAAAGTTTTTATATAGAAATGTATAATTAATTGTTAAATTTTTTTCACTAACAGAGGCAGCAAAGGATCGAGCTCCTTGTGTTATTTTTATTGATGAGATTGATTCAGTTGGGGCTAAGAGGACAAATTCAGTTCTTCATCCATATGCCAACCAAACCATTAATCAGCTACTTTCAGAAATGGATGGGTAAATAGAATACTATTCATTGATTATATGGCCATTATTACCATACTGTATTAATACCTGAAGAAACGATAATCTAATGTGTAAATCAGATATTGTTGTTTATACATGGTCATTTTAGTTAAGAATTAACAATTTCGAGGAACCTGTGAAATGTAAGATATACCGTTGTATAGTGAAATAATTATTATTATTATTAACTCGACTCTACAACTCGGTTACGAGTCTTGGCCTCCTCCAGTCTTCTGTGTTCTGCGCAGCTGACATCCAGTTCCTCACTCCCAGGACATCTCTGGCATCTCTCGTCACACCCTCCGACCATGAAATAATTAGTTTACTAAAAATTATCAACACATAATCTAATGATACAATTTATGAACTTATGTATTTCTTCCAAAATATATTCAACTATATCTTTATTTGAAATTATATTCAACTGGAACAAATTTTTACATAAATTAATCTTTTAATTCTTCATTAATGATTCTCTGTGATGTATACAGTGTAAGTAGTCAGTATGCAGGAATTGTAATACGCTTCATTCTATTAGCCGGTGGTTCAGTCTAAACTTGTGAGCCTTGATCAAGACTAGGTTATTTTGATAAAGTCAACATTAGAACTGAGTATAATGTAATATAATTAGGAGGGTAATTCTGAAACCTATCTACACTTATGCACTTAAATTGTGAAAACATTTAAAGTGCCTTACATCAAAAGCATTCAATCCTTTCAGACCCAAGTCCTTCCAATAATAGTCAATACTACATATTATATTACAGCTTTAATCAAGATCTTAGAATCCCATTTGGTTTAAACCATATTCTATTCAAATTAACCAAAAACCTTCCCACCATCCTGATCCTGTAGTGTAGCACAATCTCCATCCAGCTACTACCATTCCTACAATCCTCCTAGACATTTGAAACAGCAGTGGCCTTGAGACCTTTTATAAATATCTCTAGATCTGTCTGTGGCTATTGCACTATCCGTCTGTCGGTTTTGATGCCAGTGATGTGATTGAGTGAGAGCCAATGAAAAATTTCGAATCTTACTTTTCTATCCATAATTATGTGGATGGGATTCACCAGGCTATTCGTAAACAGTAACAGATATGACTGAATTTGAAATATTATGACTATTTTATTTTGTTTGATTTAATTCTTTTTTACAATCAAAATTTTGTTATTCCATTTTGTGGTTTAATAATTTTTATGTTCTCATGTACTTCATCAACTAAGGTTTGAAGGATTAGTCTCAAAATTAACCTCAGTGATTAATAAACAACCTATTAATACCTTATTAAGTTAAAGTGGTTAAAGTTAATACCTTATTACAGTTTCCTTAAAAAATGTTGTGAATCTATCAATATTATAATTAAAACTATCTGCAAATAAGCTGAAAAGTACATCTACTTACATTGATAAAGCTTATAATTCCATCCGATAAAGTTATTCTGACCATGATAATATTATTGGAAAAACATTGTGATAAAATCTTATCTTAAAAATAAGAGCAACTTTTTTTTAAATCACCATGCTGAAACAATATTTTAAAAAATAACACCAAGCAGGTTGAAGATCGTCCAGGTGCTGAAATTTTAGTATTATATTGTTAACTTTCATTACTTATGTGAGGTTGTCTTATGTTATAGCAAAGTTTCCTCTGAAGATGACAGTTGTTGGTAAGTTCTCAGACAAATAAATTTTCATTGGAATGAATTTATTATAATTTCAGAAAAGAAAAAAAAATGTTTTTAAAGTAGTCGGTTGTGTTTTGAGCATAGATGCTCCTAATGTAATTTATTTTTATTTTCTATCCCTCTTCATTTAACTATTACTTTTAGGGGAATGTTATATAACATCTACATACTTCATGTCATTATTAATTAATTGATAATTACTATATTAGGTATAAATTTATTAATTAATTAATAAGATGGTATATTGCCAATTTCATCTTCACGCTAAAATATTTAATACTTGAAGGTTCTTACACATTTTGTTATTGAAATCATCTTTTCAATTTGGCTATTTATTGGCTATTACTCGATTTAAAACTTATTGTCCTAAAATTATTTCAAATTTGTCGGATGATATGTCGTCTCTCCAAAAGCCAAAGTACAAAGTAGGGTATTTTCTATTATGGGGTTTTGTGGCATTCTAACATGTATTTTTTTATAACTTTTGAAATGCCAAAAATATCTGGCTGAATATGTTATGTTACTATTCCTTGATACTTAATCAGACCCATTTAATTAAGAAATAATGTATCTAATATCATTAATATTATCCAAACCTAACGTCCTCAGTTCCACAAATTTTCAGGTACATCACTAACCCTTTTGAATGACGACATTATTAGAGTATCACAAGCAATAATATCAACATCATGAATGAGGATATCCCAAAATTTAATAAATTTGATTTTGTTCTAATTTTATTTAATCTAATTTCCTAGTTTCCGAATTATACAGCATTTTTAATAATGTTTGGCTTATTTATATAGACACTTATTATTTAAATAGTGTTTTAGTTCTTGTTTCATTGAACCATTGAGGTAAAAATCACAATACCAATGTTATACTCAAGCTATCAAGTACTTTTTTTTTTTTATCTTGGGCCATTTTGTTGAAATCTCATTTTATCATTTTGATGCTAGAAATAATCTATCACAATATACTTATATGCATATTAATGGATATACTAAATTTTATGTTTGAAATCAATTACGAATATAGTTCTGTTTTTCCCAGTCTGATAAAGGAAAGAGGAGGAAAGCTCATTTTTGTTTTTAGGATAGGATAGGATGAAGTTATGGGGCGATCAACAGCGGAGGATATTACGCTAACACCTTTGTTGTTTTGTTTTTATTATAACATTTATTGTATTTGTTTTGTTTGATCTTCAAATAAATTAAGGTTAAAAATTTTACAAAATAAATGTCTGGAAGTTCAGTTGGCACCATTTTTTCATAATTCTTTATTCAATGTCAAATTTTGGTTTAGGCTAATAAATGTTTATTTGTAACATAATCTGTAGGAACATCTTTTAGAACTGTATATGCCCCAATCTTAATGCCAGGTTTACACTACTTGAGTTTTTTTTAATATAATTTCCTATTGAAATTTACTCTTTCACATTTTTAACATTACGAATCAATGCCATAGTATCTCAAGAAAATGTTCTTAGCCGTTTTTAAATAAACTTTTTACAGCTTTAGGTTAAAACAAAAATACAGTTGGTGTATTATTGGATGTTCCACATTATTAGAAACTAATAAAATACTAAAATTTGATCGTTAATAAGTTATAAGATATAAGTGGCGTCAATCATGGAGTTAGCCTCGCGATTTGAATAAAATGGATTTGACAGTTTTACGCATCACACTTTTTTTTGCCAATTTTACGTTTAGAGTGAGTTTAGCTAGTTTTACAGTCTCTGTGCCCAATTTTTCTCCAACAGATGGTATAAAAATATAATTTTGGACCAAACCACTCCACTGATTTAGCAGGTTTACCAACTTAGCCGACGATATAAGAAAAAAAAAAAAGTAAATAAGCACAAAATTACTACAAAGCAAATTCCTTGAATTTCTGAAAATACTTCCAGTATAAATCCTTAACACTGATTGGCCTGCTGCCCTTCTGTGTCATATGGTTGATAAGTTTATTCCTTGGTTCATCCGTTAGTCTGCAGTCATCTATTAGTTGTAAGTAAGTTTGTTCGATGGTAAAGTCACAACGGTGTGTCTTATTGTCTGTAAGGTTAAATTTATACAAGTAAGATTTTGTGGGTCCATGTCCTGTCAACATTTGTGTGAGGTAGAAGTCAGTTTTTATTTTATTATTCCTATAATATTCTTGTAAGTCAGTAATATATATATTACAAAATAATGAAAACATAATAAATAGTAACAGATTGTAATGTTTGATTATTAAAACAGTTCAGCTATAAAAATAAAACTTCATCATTTTCTAGCTTTGTTGATGTTAGATTTTCTTACCTAAAACCGTTGTTCTTTCAGATATTGTGTTTGTTACTACTATTGCTAGATTAGGTCCAGATTAAAGCACTATAGGATTTACCATGTTTGATAACTCCTTGCTGCAGGCTTGTCTGATCTGTCAATTGTTTATTTTAACACTCAAGAGTTGCATGCTGAGATAACATGAGTTCAACAAGAAAACCATCTGGAAATGATGATTTTAAGTTGTAACCCTGAACCAGTTTGGAGTTACAATTTACTATCTGAATTTAAAATACTATAAAGATGTTGTCTGTTTTCTAACTCTATGGTTTCTTATAGAAATTTTATTTATAATATTTTTTTCATTTCCATATTTTATTTATGATAATTAGACTTTTATATTCAACTTTTATTCTTGTTACAGCTTCCACCAGAATGATGGTGTTATTGTGCTGGGTGCAACTAACAGGAGAGATGATCTTGATAAGGCACTTCTACGACCAGGAAGATTCGACGTTGAAGTTATTGTATGCATTTTTCTATTCATTTTTATCAATAACATTATAATGTATGCATTTATCAATAATCATTTTTAACCCTTGACTGGTAACATACATTTTATGCTCGTTGCAAGTCTATGAGACGTGTACAAAACAAAAATCGATTTTAGAGGTAAAATATTCATTGAATATGTTAATTAAATAAGTAAATATGTTTTATTTTATTGTTCACAAATCATTTATTCGAGATAAAATACATAGGATAACTAAAATTAAATTAAATGCAATTAAAATCGGCATCATATAAACAAAAATTACATTTTTACATCAGGAGCACAGACATTGCACACTTTTTTCGAGCATAAATGAACATTAAATAAAATAGTAATAATAATAAAAATGAAAAACTTGAAATACCTATTTATACCAAATTAGAAAAATAATTAAATATTGGGGCAAGATTACGTCAAGAACCTTTTTGTACCTTCATATTTTTTTTCTAGCACATTTTTCGTAGATGGTAAGAAAAGAAAAAGGAAGAAGTATGCATTCAATGAAGTATTTAAACAGTTTTGAATATAAATTCATTGGTCTAGAATGCAAAACATAAATCAATAAATGGGTTGAAAGTTTATTTGACTAGATGACACATTTAGTAATTACTTTTTTTTAGATAATGTAGGATTTAAAAACTCTCCAAGGTATTTAGGAAAGTAAATAAAAATGAATTGAGGTGAATTACATGCTGAACTAAAACATTCAAACATAAAATAGTAATTACTGGTTAGGATGTACGTCATATGTAGAAGAAAAGCACGTTTCAGGTAATACACGTCTGTAAGAAGAGCACAAATGTTGACACTTCTAAAAAGGTGTCTCTCAGATGGCGTATGTTTTAATTATGGCCTTACTGAAACCATCAGACACATTTGATTGGATTGAAACATACATGGAATATTTCATTTGACAAGTGGCGCTAAAGTATCAAAAGCCGAAAATTAGTAAACCTTAGCGTCTCTCTGATGTATGTTACCAGTTAAGGGTTAAATTAATTTCAGATTTAAATTCTCACTTCATTAATTTTTCTGATTTCAGGTTCCCACTCCTGATCTTACTGGACGTAAAGAAATCCTATCTTTATATTTGAGTAGAGTTTTAACTAAAAGCATCGATGTGGAACTACTTGCTCGAGGAACAACTGGTTTTACCGGGGCCGATCTTGAGAATATGGTAAATCAGGCTGCGCTGAAGGCTGCTATAGACGGAGCTGATTCAGTCACTATGAAGTACCTAGAATCAGCTAGGGATAAAGTTTTAATGGGTATGTACTCTTTCTCATCTCTCCTCTCAATTATCTGAAAAATTAATTATAGAATGTATTTTTTTTTCTCTTTATAATTTCTTATATCAATATTATTATAATTATAAAACTAGACATTTTTTTTACACTATTTTAATGATAAGAGAATTTTTCATTCTGTTTTTATTGTAATGTTGTTTTTTTATCTGAATAAAGTTGTTAATATTATTTACATTACTGTTATTTATGTACCCGATTATTTTATTTTTTGTATCTTGTCAGGATGAAGATTTGCTTGAAAAGTCAAAACATTGCTTTCTATTAATTATTTCCATGTTATTTGAGAATTCATTTTGACCAAAACACTAACCTTTTTCTCCTCTAAAAAATTATTTTGATTTATCTATCATATTTAACATTGATGATTATTTCTAGGTCCTGAAAGGAAATCTAGAATTCCTGATGAAGAAACAAATGAAATAACTGCATACCATGAAGGCGGTCATACGTTGGTTGCCTTTTACACTAAAGATAGCCCCCCACTTCATAAAGTTACTATTATTCCGAGAGGCCCTACACTTGGCCATGTGAGTATTTATTTTTTTAGGATTTTTTTTTTCTGGAATAGTTTATAACTTTCAAAGTATTTTGTGTTTGTAGTTTTTTTTTAAAGGTAACATTTCAGACTCATCGTCCATTTTCAAGTCACCTTTTTCTACCAAAAAAATTTGCACATTATTTCAGAATAATAAATATTTTTATATATATTTTATATTTTTACAATATAGGTAAATGTAATAAGACAAATCTCCTGAAATGTGGTTTAAAATACTGTTGAACCCTGCCTGTCCATATTTGTTAAGACCAATCAGCAGTTAATCAAGATGGTAGGTATTAAAGAAAAAACTCCTGAAAAAATTGAATTTGACTGTAGTAGTTTTTTTATACTCACCCTGATCCATATGCCAAGCATCTATCTCTTAAAAAAAGGTTGCAGGCTAATTCCAATAAGAGTAAGAGAATAAAAAAAAAGCTCTGCCCATAAAATTCACCCATTTTATAGTTATGTTTACACAAGAAGTGGGTGACTTTATGAATACAAATATATGTGTATATGTAACAATATGTGAAGTAACATTCCCAAACTTGGTACTGAGAAGTTTTAAGCATGGTAGATGATCAACATTTCCAAACTGTTTTTGGATTTTTGTATATAATCGTTATTTAAAACTCTGTATTCCAATGAATTTTCGTTCCATTTATAGGCCACTTCCTCTTTCACACCTATAAAAAAAAATTTCACTAAACAGCATTGGTTTGTCAACAGTTCTCTAATGGAAAAGTTACATAAGCAAGAGAACAAATTGAAACCAAAACTATATCTTTTTATTGAAAAAGGTAACTTACTATCATTAAAAGAGGTCTAGAAACATTATTGATTTTTAAGTAAATTCGAAACTTAAGTAAGAAGCCAAATAAATATCTTCCATTCTATCTATCTAGCGGCGCTATATTCCTTGTAGGACCTTGGCCTCCTCAGTGATCCTCCTCCACTCCGACCTGTCCTCGACTGCCCTTCTCCATCTGCCGACGCCCAACATCCTCCTCCACATCCTGCAGCCAACGAAGGCTAGGTCTCCCTCTGCTCCTCCTTCCACCGGGATGTCCTTCCTTCATCATTTTTGGGAATCTACTTCTTTCCATTTTTTGTACATGCCCCAGCCATCTTATCCTGGCACTCTTAATCGTGGCAACGATATCTGGTGTACAATTTAACTATATACAACTAGTGTATATAGATTTCTTAATTCCTCGTTTGTTTTCATCCGCCGGCGATCTCCTTCCTTTGTAGGGCCTAAGATCTTTCGGCGGATTTTTCTTTCCCACATGTTTAAAAGCCTTTCATCGTTGCGTGTCAGTGTCCAAGACTCACTTCCATACATCACCACCGGTTGAAGGACAGAGCCCGATACACTCTTATTTTGAGAGCTCTGGATATATTTCGGTTTTGAAATATTTTGATTAGAGACCAGTAGCCATCGATTGCCAGTGGTTGTCCTTGCCTTTATTTCTTCTCTAATCTTATCATCTTCAGTGATAACCGTGCCCAAATACTTAAACTGCTGTACTCTTTCGAAACGATACCCAGCCCCCTCGATATGCTGGTTCCCTTCTTCTTCCTTTATGGTCCTCATATATTTAGTTTTTTCCATATTAATTTCCAGTCCTGTTCTATTAGACGCAACTTCGCATTCCTCGAATGTTCAAGTAATGCACTGACTGTTCTTCCTGTGATCGCAATTTCATCTGCAAACGCTAGAAGCTTTGTCAGTCTGTGGTAGATACATCCTCCAGGCCTTGTCTCCGGATCGACCTCATGACTACTTCTACTACCATGTTGAATAAAACTGGGGAAAGAGGATCGATCTCCCTGTTTAACACCTCTCTTAATATCAAGTTCCTTTGATAGTTCCCCTTGGATTTTGACAACTCCCTTGCTGTCCTTCAGGGTCATCTTGATAAGCCTGACAAGCATCAAAACTTTTCATACATCTCACCTCTGTTTATGCTGTCATATGCCTATCTATAATCTATAAACAAATGGTGCGGTTCGACGTTCCATTCCCAGCATTTTTCTAGCATCATCCTCATACAAAAAATGTGGTCCATTGTAGATGTTCATGGGTGGAATCCGCACTAGTAATCGCCCAACACCTGTTCTGCTCTCTCAACAACCCGCTTCATTAGCAAAATTGACAGCACCTTATGGAATATGCATAGTGATGCAATTCCTCTATAATTGCTACAATCCAATTTGTCTCTTTTTTTAATGGATTGGCAACATAACAGCCACTTTCCACTCACTAGGCATTTCCTATTTCGTCCATATCAGTAGCACCAATTCATATATTTTTCTATGGAGTGCCTCATCTCCATATTTGATTGCTTCTCCTGAGATCCCATCTATTACTGGCGCTTTGTTGTTTTTTAGGGACATAATGATTTCTTCCACTTCCTCAGGATCTGAGCTCTGTATCCTCTTCTGCTGTTCTGAGCTCACAGACTGTCTCTTCAAAGTTTCCCTCTGGGTTTTGCACCTCTTTGAAATAGTCTTTCCACCTGTCGATCACTTTGTTTTTGTCCCCCAAGAGTAGCCCTTCCCTATCTTTACTAAAGGATATCCGGGGTTGAAATCCTTTTCTTATCTTTTTTACTGTGCCATAGAAAGATCTGCTGTTTTTGTTTTCGAAATCCTACAGCATTGTCTCCATATCTTCCTTTTCCTTTTTTCTCTTTTTATGTCTACAGAGCTGCTTCACAGTTTCTTTTTTTCTTTTGTATTCTTCGCTTGCCTTTCTTGTACAACGTTGAAGAATCCTTTCATGAGCTTTAGACTTCTTTTGTACTGCTACTTCACATTCACAGTCAAACCAGCTGTTCTTTTTCTCTCTTTTTTCCAAGCCTATCGTCTCTTCTGCCGCATCTCCTACAGCTCGACTTATTATAATCCATTTCTTTTGTACATCTTCCTCTTTCTCTTGTGCATTGTTTCGTAGCTTTTCTTACATATAGATAGCCCTTGTTTCTCAGGATTTTCAGGTCTTCGACCTTGTATCTATTCTTTACTTTCTCTGTTTTCCATCTTGGATTGATGGCTAGTCTCTGATTGTATCTTACCCGTACCGGAAAATGATCTGTTGAACAATCCGCATCCCTATAACTTCTCACATCTTCTATATCGCTTTGGTGCCTGTTATCAATCATTACATGATCAATCTGTATTTTGTTTTTCCATCTGGGGAGACCCATGTTTCCAAGTGGATAACTTTATGTTGGAAGAATGTACTTGAGATTTTCAGGTTCTTGCTAGTGGCGAAGTCTACTATTCTACGCCCATTATCGTTACTGTACTTGTGGAGACTAAACTTTCCTACTCCTCATCCCGATGTTTCTTCTCCCCCAATTTTACCATTGAAATCTCCCAGAATTATTTTAACATCGTATTTGGTTAGTTCATCAAAAGCTATTCCTAACTGGTCATAGAAAGCTTCTTTCTTCTCATATGTCTTCTCCTCCGTGGGTGCATGCACGCTTACTAGAGATATATTAAAGAATTTTCCCTTCAATCTTAGTGTGCATATTCTTTCATTTAAAGTCTTAAATCTCAGAATAGCATGTTTTATGTTCCTTCTTATCATGAAGCCAGTTCCGAATACATTTTCTTCATGCCCACTGTTGATAATGATATATTCTGTTAGCTCCATTATAGTAGGTTGTTTCTTCCAGCTGATTTCCTAGAGAGCTACTACGTTGATCCTATATTTGCTTAGACATTGTTCTAAAGTCTGGCTCTTTCCTATTTGCCGGAGGCTACGTACATTCCATGTTCCTAATATTAATTTCCTGTCTGTTTCGAGTTGTTTACCATTTATCAGTCCGCATCCGAGGCTTCTTTGAGGTTTTTGAGCTTAAGTCTACACAGGTGGGGGTGCTGGTCCCACACTGTGCCCATTTATGTCGACTTTTATGACTGGCAGGAAATACCCCAGGCTTATTCTGATCCAAGCCTGGACGGATAATCTTCAATTACAATGCAAAAAACAATGTAATGTCTTCAAAAAGGGTGTTTACTGCAAATATTATTTCTCCGGCTACCGTCCAAGTTATTATTATTATTATTTTTCCTGATCTTGACAAGTAGAAACTTTTTCTACCTCTAATAAAACATTGAAATATCTTGACTCTTAATACTTCTTAAGGCACGCGTACTCCTAAACCGTTATCGTCCAAACTTAACTCGAGCGTTATCGGCCGATCTCGGCGGATCAAATCAAGCATATGTAAAAGAAAGGGAGTGCTTACATCACTATAACCGCCATCGTCCGATGACATCCGTTCACGCCGACCAACCAATGAGTCCGAATGTGTTGAGATTTCTCACCAGTATGCCGGCATCTACAGCACAAATTGAGTATAGTTATAGTTTAATTTCATAACTCTGTCTTAGTTTGATTTCATAATTCTGTCGTGTTTGTGTGTTGTTATCTACCTAAAGACTATGGATATTGAAAAATTAATTAGTTGTGGTTATAATAAACCAATCCTGTGGGATAAACATTAAAAAATTCACAATAATCGTGATGTTGCAAAACGTTTATGGCCTGAAGTTGCATCAGAAATGGATATGGCGGTTGCAGACATTAAAACATTAAGCCGCACAATCAACTATAAAACACCGGCAACGTCCAATGCCGGCAACAGTGTGAGCGCATGAACCTCCGAGTAATTCTGTCCGACAAAATCGGTTTTGGTGTACGCCTAGGGTTATTGTTGAAGAATGGATGGCTACAGCAGACATTCTTTGAATTTAATCCCCTCGCTCCTGACCTCTCCAATATTGTCCTAAATGACCTTCTAGACTCCATCCTACCCCAGTTCCGTGACGATGTCATTTTCATTAAAAAATATGTGGACGACCTCCTCCTTATCCTAAATCCTAACATCATTCCAGGTTTATTATCATCCTTCAATGCATACCATCCCCGCCTACATTTCACTGTTGAACTAGAACATAACAAATCACTACCTTTCCTTGACCTCCGTATCATTAGAAATCCCGATCACACCTTATCCACTGATTGGTATACAAAATCCACCTATTCTGGCAGACTCCTCAATTATTACTCCCAACATCCGCACCACCAAATAATCAATGTCGCCAAAAATATCATCCACTGTGGCCTATCCCTCTCCGACTCTTGCTTCCATAACACCAACACCCACCGCATCAAAGAAATCCTATTAAAAAACAATTTTCCTCCCCATGTTATCAATAAACTCATCCATCACCATTATAACCCACCCACCCACACCCGATCTCCACATCCGCCTTCTATCCCTATATACAGATCCTTGCCATATATACCCTCCCTCTCTAATAACATTCAAAAATCCCTATGTTCCTCGATCCCCAATTTACGCATCGCCTTTAAATCTCACAACAAACTCTCCAATATTTATACCCGAGTTAAAGATCCCATTCCCCTAAAACATCGCTCTCAGGTCGTCTATCGTATTCCTTGCTCTACTCCCAACTGCAACTCTTCCTACATCGGCGAAACCAAAAACATCCTTAAAGACCGCATTACCCAACACAAATACTCCATTTCCTCCCACAACCCAACCGCTTCTAAACTCTCCGAACACGCCCTATCCTTTAACCACATTTTTTACTTCGAAAATACGTCGATCCTAGCCTCCGTTCCTAATTATAATAAACGCATCCTCTCAGAAACCATTCACATCAATTTAGATTCCTCTACCGTTAATGCCAAGACCGACTCCCATCACCTATCCCTAACCTACTCCCAAATTTTTAATTTACTAAAATAACCTTACATTCTTAATTTATTATGCCATTCTTTAATTAATTACATTTTGACCATTGACTTTTAATTTTTCACGCAATTTACATTATTTACGTGTCACTTATATCCACTGCATCTGCATTTCTCCTTCCCCCTTCTTTGTCATTATTTTTTTGGCCGTCAGAGATCGCGTTTATCGCTTCCGCCCGGTCTAACGTATTTTTCACTTAGGTCTGAGCTCGCCTAGCTGCCGCGTGTTTTATTCGGTTAGTACATATCTTAGTATTTATCTTATCTCCATCCTTTTCACATTCACCTTTCTTCGCACCTGTTCTCACACCTACTTTTGGCATCCATCATATGTTAATAGCATAGAGTTCATTATTATTTAGCCTCATATTTTTCATCTACTGTATTTCTTTGCCTTTTTTCTATATGTTTATGTTATATTCACATCTTATTTTGCATTAATGCCACTTCTTTCTAACTGTATACAGTTATATATTAACTTCCCTTACTTATATTTTCTATTTTCTTTTCATACTTCATAGTTCATAGTTATAAATAACACTATTTTCAATGTTTAATTTTTGAAATTTATCAATCCTTTCTTTCTATATATGCTTGTATTATTACATTTTACCTATGTAACCCCTCATGTCTGGTATCATATCCATATCTATAATTAAACTAGTTTTTTCTAAATCCTTCATACTCAACCCCCCTTTTTCTACATTTTAATCTTCTCATTTTGTATCTTTCCGTTTACCTCCTCATTTTTCTTTCCCTTTATATTATTGTTTACATTTTATTCTTTCTTGACATGTTTTGATTGACTGCACCCCCAACTATTTCTTCCTTACATTAAAATATTCTCATTAACTTTGATTTAGTCGTGTTATGCATGCAGCTATTTCTCTAACCCATTAAGTACTGTTTATTGAGATTTTTCATTTAGGCTTATTTAAAACCACAAATTTTTTTTTGTATTTTATTTTTGTTTTATGGCCTTTCAGACTGCATATATGCCAGAAAAAGAAAGTTATCACGTAACTAAAAAGCAACTATTAGCTATGATGGATACCATGATGGGAGGGCGAGCCGCTGAAGAACTTATCTTTGGTGCAGATAAAATTACTTCAGGAGCTGCTAACGATCTCAAGGTAAATCTTTTAAAAAAAATTTCTTTTTTTTTTCTATATCTTTAATTTTTTTTTTCCAACTTATTACCGACAAATAATTTTGCTAATAGAGTTTTTTATTTGCTTTTAGCAAGCTACTGCTATTGCAACAGCTATGGTTAAAGAATGGGGTATGTCTGAGTCACTAGGGCTTCGAACTCATGATCAGAATAGCAAATCATTAATCAATATTAATGAACTTTCACCTCATACAGTAGATCAAATTGATACAGAAATAAGGAAAATTATGCAGGTATTTATAATGACTTGAATGGTAATTAAATTATAAACCATAAGTCTTTTTTTATTTTAATTCTCTTGTTTCTGTTACTGGAGTATATCTTTTTTAGTCAATCATTCAAGTAAGTAAATAAAACCTTTTTGCAGTCAAATATTTTTTTATTTTTTTTTGCCATTGGATTCTTTCTTTCATCCATACAGCCAGCCAAGTATTATTATTTGGTGCACTGTGATGCCAACAGCACGCGGTTTTTCCCCAGATGGTTACCGCCTGTTTTCCCAGGCGGTCACCCATCCAAGTGCTAACCACGCCCGACGTTGCTTAACTTCGGTGAACTGATGGGAACCGGTGTGTTCAATGTGGTATGGCCGTTGGCTTTTTCTTTATTTAAAATCGTTTCAACATTCTTCTGTCATTTTCAATTTACATCTCTTATAAGTCCCTTTCCGTTATTTAATTTAAAAATATTTTTTAAAATCTTTATAAATTTGCACATTTTTCACCTTTTAGTAGATTGTCAAATAATTTAAAATTTTTCTTATAATACTTAGAGTTTACAATGTACTCCATGGTCATTTTTAACATTTATTTTATTATTTATTTATATTATTTTATTATAATAAATGTTAAAAATGACCCTGGTGTACATTGTAAACTCTAAGTATTATAAGAAAATTTTTAAATTATTTGACAATCTAGTAAAAGGTTAAAAATGTGCAAATTTATAAAGATTTTAAAAAATATTTTTAAATTAAATAAGGGAAAGGGACTTATAAGAGATGTAAATTGAAAATGACAGAAGAATGTTGAAACGTTTTTAAATAAAGAAAAAATATTTGACTGGAAAAAGGTTTTTTTTACTTACTTGAATGATTGACCATAAGTCTTCTAATCTCGTGGTATATCATCTGACGGGAAATTTTAATAAACTCTTATTTAATTAGTTAGGTACCTATTCATAATGTAAGGGAAAGATATACGATTTCTATATTCTATTTTGTCGTTGAAATAGCTCCATCAAATATTTCCACTTTGACCCAATCTCTAATGTAACATAATTTTCTATAGGAATCTTACGAGCGAGCCAAATCAATTTTGAAGACCCATCAGAAAGAGCATAAGCTACTGGCAGAAGCATTGTTGAAGTACGAAACATTGGCGGCAGAAGATATCAAGGCTATTCTAAGTGGAAATGGTGGAGATGGCAGGTTCAAACAGTGATACATTAGAAAGTCTCAAAATTATTGAATCACTTTCTCATCTTTTTTAACGCTTTGTTATTTTAGCAAGAGATTAATTCACTGCATAATTGTACTTAAAATTTTAAGTTTTATGATTAAATTATAAGAACATAATTTCTTTACCAAGATTTGAAAAAGTAACATTCAGAGTTTTTGTATGCTGGATATTTTACATTCCTTTGTAGAATTTTATATTCCTTTCTAGGTGTGATTTTGCTCTATACTTATGTTTCATCATATATAAATGTGTGAAAGAGACTTTACGAATGCTCCACATATTTGTATTTTAACATAACTTATTAGAAAAACATTATAACTCTTGTTTTATTAATTTATTTTTACTTGTAAATAATGTAATGTAATTTCCTAAACACAATACTTATTTCAAACTTTTTCAAATCCTGTAAAGGTAAGGATAAGCTTTGTCCATCTTATAGATCTTCCTTTAAAATATATTTTTAATTAAGGTAAAGTCTATTGTCAAAGTTTGGTTGAAATAGTGTGCTAATCTCTAGAACTGTTAATAAAAACTTTTAAAATGTGAGATATGCTCCAGAGCATAACCTATTTTGGTCTTAATTTTAGTAGTGTTATCACAACATTAAGTTTTTATTAAAAATGTAATCTAGCCAATGAATGTTTTGTGTGATACTTAACATTTATTGTTTAATTTAACTCACCTCATAATCTTTTTATCACTTGATAATACTGGTTTGAAAACGTTGATAACTGAAGTTATTTAATTGTCTGATTCAATGATTTCTTATAATTATTATTTTGAAGCCTTATATTCTATTTTCAAAGCATATTTGTTTAAATAAATGTAGGGTTTCTAACAGTACCTGTATATTCCATGCCATCAAACCTTTTTTAATATGAAATAGGTTATTTTACAAACATTTATTTTTATAAATTGTAATATTATTTTCTTATAAATACTATTCTGATATGGACATAACCATATGTTTAGGTATGTAGTG
Organism: Arma custos; assembly: GCA_037127475.1. NCBI lineage: Eukaryota > Metazoa > Arthropoda > Insecta > Hemiptera > Pentatomidae > Arma > Arma custos. Next base: position 89,269,907 of record CM073762.1, read on the forward strand.
CTACATTGCACCCATCTTGAATATAATACGTGAAGACAGGCTCTTAAAACCAACTATAAACAACCTGAATTTTACCTAAGTATATGATGATTTTTTTAATTTCTATTTATGAATTGTTTTCTTTATTATATGATACTTGTTTAAGTAATATTGAGTTAATGATAACATGCTTGTCCTAAGTGTGTATTTTTTGTTTTATTTTGTTACAAAAATGGAGTGAACAGAGCTTGTTAATGATTGTTCTTATTCTGTTGTATAAAATGAATTTGTCTGCCTAAAATATCTAATAGGTTATTTCTTTATTAACCTCTCTATTTAATTTATTCAATAAATCATTACGTTGTCGCTACCACATCACTGTCTTTCAGTCCCTTATGGATCTATTTTAAATTTAATCAAAGCTTTTACTATATTAACTAAGGATAAGATATATAAGATGTTCCAGGTGGCACACTAAAAAAACATATAGTCCTGTCCAAGTTACAACTATTTCTTTCAAAAATTACCCATTAGTTATACTGAATGATAATTTTTGACCTTGATACGATATGTGGAAGAAAGTGGTCCGGGTAGAGGTCAAAGAATTTCTCATTTAATAGGAGAAAACTTTATTGAGTAGCCAACGTTTCGACCCACCTTACAGGTCTTCTTCAGGGCTACATGCAAAATACAGACAATCAAGAAATGGCACAAATATATTAAAAGATAGAAATACAAATAATCAAAAATATGGTGAATCCAGATACTTAATTGAAAAAAAAAAAATTGACAATATTTACCTTGCTGTGCGAGTCAATTTTTTTTTTCAATTAAGTATCTGGATTCACCATATTTTTGATTATTTGTATTTCTATCTTTTAATATATTTGTGCCATTTCTTGATTGTCTGTATTTTGCATGTAGCCCTGAAGAAGTCCTGTAAGGCGGGTCGAAACGTTGGCTACTCAATAAAGTTTTCTCCTATTAAATGAGAAATTCTTTGACCTCTACCTGGACCACTTTGTTCCACATACCCATTAGTTAGTTGAATAACTAATTAGTTCCAAAATTAAAACTATATTAGTTCCCCAGAGCATTTTGGTTTGTGAAGGAAAATTGGAGTCAGTAATTATTATTTATTTGACTAGGTAAAAATGCATAGTAGTCCTTGAGAACTATATCCTCACAACAATCGGAGAATGAGGGCGAGTGGTAAAATACTAGCCTTGACAAAGCTGTACCCCCATCACGTGTGAGAACACGTCCCTAGTCATGATCAGGGTTATATCCGTCAAATAATATCGTTTGAGTTCTAGGGGGGATCACGCCTATTATAAGGCAAAATATAACCCTAAAGATATAATATGAAACCGCATGATAACTATTATAGTGACTCACTTTTTGAAATCAAACTAAAGCTATTTAAGCAGTCCATAAGTGTGGAACCATAACAAAAAGCCACACATGGCAGGCACAAACTCTATGTCCAGTATAAACTAACGTGGAGTGTGAGTGCATGACGTATAATCGTCTGAGACACACTTAGTACTAGCGAAGCCTACCCACCAACATCAAGGTGGTGTCCCATTGGGTAGGTCGAGGACGTGAGGCGGCCAAGAGGGATTTAAAAAAACCCTGGGGACCTAAGAGGCTAGCTCTATAAAAGGGAATCAGAATAAAGACAACTCAAGAAAGGATGTAGATCTCTCCTTCGCCTAGCTACAAGTCGGCGGTGTTTATACAGAGTTGGGCAGTAATTAATTACATGTGCGAAATTGGACCATACTTTCAATGGAACTTTTCAAAGAACAATTGCATGAAGTAATTGTAATTAATATCCAATTACAATTACTGTAATTACTTTAAGGAATTGCAATTTCTTCTTACAATTACTGTAATGAGAATTGAGGCTCTTAATTACGATTATTTTTTGTCACAGTAATCGCAATTACAATTACCTGTAATTAAACTACAATTACTTGCACTTGGAGTTGTAGCAATAAAATTACTTATCAAAACAGACAAAAAGTGAGTAATTGAGCAAAAGTAGCCCTGCAGGCTACGCATTCCCACTCAAATAAAATCCATCTTATTATTAACACTTTTTAGATTTTTTTTAACCTTTAAATCTTATCTAATGACTTTTTTTAGTATCTATCACTTTGGCATAAGACTTGGAATTACACGTTACAATTACATGTAATTGCCTAACAATTTCTTGGAATTTCAGAACTACAATTACATGTAATTGTATTTGGTAATTGAATTACTTTGCCTCAATGGTAATTTTATTTGCCTATGACAACTACAATTACAATGATTCATAATGTAATTGCAGTTACAATAATTTATAATGTAACTGTACCTGTGCAAGTTTAAATTACAATAATTGGTAAGTATTTGTAATTGTAATTTGCCCAACTCTGTTACATAATATATGAATTGAATTAATAAAATTTAGTTTAACTGTTATTAAAAATTAGATATAGACAGGCAGTTTTATATATAAGACTTAGTTACTATCTAATTACTAATACTGAATTAGGTTTTAATGGGTGATTGTAACATGAAAAGTAGATAGGGTGTAGTTAAAAAAATAAAATACACTAAAACCACTACTCAGGTCTGGCTGTATTAAGGAGATTGGCATCATGCTCTCCCTACCTCTTCAACTTCCTCACACTGCTGAGGAATTAACAATAACTATAATACGTTTTTTCCACGCTACTATTAGTAGATATGTATTCCAAGTGGATCGAATGCTTCTTCTTGTCATCAACGGATACAAATTCGGTAATATCTAAATTACAAGACGTAATCTAATTACCTAATCTAATAGATAATAGACGTAATCTAATAGATTCTCATTACCTAATTTGTTAGTATCAGATAATGGGCCACCACTTAATTCAAAGATATTTGAAATGTTTTGTCAACATGTGTCAATCAACCATATTTTTATTCCTCTGTATAATCCAGAATCAAATGGAATATAATGCAGAACGTTTGCTGAACGTGTGATGCAGACATTCAAATGCCTTTTAGTGAAAAATTTGTCAAGAAACAAAGGTATTTTCGGAATTTTGTCATCTACTTTATATAGGTATAGGTCAGTACCATCCTCAGTTTCAGATATATCACCTATGTCAGCTATGTTAAATTATACACTGTGTACATCTTTGCCTACACTTAATCCAACGCAAATTGTTAATAAAAATTCAATATTGAAAACAACTCAGTCAAAAATAAAAATTACAACTCAAAAGGAGTATACAATTGATAGGCCTAAATTGAAATGCCAAGTTGTCCTTAATCAGTCATTTGAAGTAAATGAGAAAGTTTTAGTCAATTTACGACATCCAAATGCAAAATTTTGGATACCAGGAAAGATCAAAAAGCACTGGCTAAAATATGTCTTTCAATCCAGCCGATTACTTTTCCACATGTGCGATGTGCAGAAACAGCCTTAGAAGCATGGGAAAACTTGGAAAAAGCGTACGATGATAAAGGTCTTTAGAATATAATATTCTAATATTCTATTAATAGAAGATTAAGTTTACCGCGTTCATTAGTACGAATAAGGTTAGAAAATGTTTCCAATATTGATACCTATATTAATGAAATATTGAATATATCTCAAAAACTCTTATATTATAATTAACTCATATAAAATCACCAATTTATGATGAATTTTTGGCAATAATTATGTTGAGTGGGTTGCCACCAGAATATGATCCAATGAAATAGGCATTAGAAAGCTCAAATAAAAAAATTTCATCAGATTTTATAAAGACTAAATTATTCGCTTGTGACAAATATGATAAAGAACCTAAAGGTAGTGCACTAATCTCTAAAAATATAAATACCAAATTATTATTATATAACGCAGTTGAATAAGTAAACAAGAACACCATCTATAAGGAGCCACATGGAGAGGAGTAAGCTATTCACTTCTCTAACCGCCAACGGTTCTATCTGAATTAATGTTGCCAGTTGCAGTATTGTACAGTTAATATATTCAAATAATAAATCTTCACTCACAATAAATTCTTAACACATTTCTATAAAACTTTAGGTATTTTTTATTTACCAGATACAATAGGAATGAGGTTTAACAGTTTCCATACTGTTTACCTTATTTTAAGAGAAAAGTATTTTTGAATAAATTATCACTGGAATATTGTCCAATATGAAGAAATGAGATTTTCATATTCATTTTGATCAATGCATTAAGTAAAGCATTAGTTCATGCTATTAGCTTTTATATCAATATGTATATCATAGTGTATGATCCTAATACTAGATTAGACTTTTTTATTTTGAATTTTCAAAAAAATTCTTTGTTACTTCCCATACTAATTAAAACCCTTGAAGGATCTTGGATTAAATACTTCTTAAGAATATACCATTTGTTTCTTGCTTAACGGTTGAGCAGGGAAGGCAGGATCACCATAACTACTTGCTTTTAACCCTTAATGTAGGATACCCATTTTATAGAGGCTAGGTGTGTCCAAGGAGAATATCCTAATCCCTGGAAGAGTTCTGTGGCTGGTTAAACAAACTCAATAATTAGAAGCTTGCGATAAATAAATATCAGTGTGGTTCAGGTTTAATTTAAAAAAAGAGTACAAAACATAATTATCAAAATTGAATTTTATTAGTTTATTTATTTAATTAACAAAATTTTGTGGTGACAAATTCTTTTTTTTTTAAATGACAGCCAACTGTGTATAAAAATAAGCTGCTTCAAAATCCCCTGAAAAAAGAGTTTCAAATCAATCTTAAAGTACATTTTATTTACAAAAGATTATATAATCACACACACACACACACATGTATAAATAAAATTACCCACTTCCAACACCGTGAATGTCTGATTTATTAATCAAATAAACTGACACTAAACCATTGTTAATAAGAAATATGTAAAAATGAGCAGGAATAATCACAGATTAAAAAATTAATACATTTATTTAATAATAATACAAGAATGAACTAGAGGAGTTAATTATAATATAAAATAACAATAAATGTTAACCCATATAGTATAGTAACCATATTGCTGAACTACAGAATAAAAAAACAAATTAAACTGCTAGGACTGTTGGATTGTTTTTTAATAAAAACTAATTCTTTATAAATATATATATATATATATATATATATATATATATATATATATATATATATATATTTTAATCAAATATAAGTTAAAAAATTTCCTTTGATGATTGATTTTTTAACCCAAATTAATGTTATTGCTTTGCAATTCCAATTGCCAATAACGTGATATTTCTTTATAGACACTTGTTCCTGGTTTTCAAATATTTTTTATAATATTGGAAGGGCAAGAAAGGTATTTCTTGATGATTGGAGAACACAGATACAGTATTAATAAAAAATAAAATTAGAGAATCCTGCTTCATACCTATTCATTGAGTTGGGGTAACAAGATTACATCCAGGGACTCTTATGAATGCATAGGTATACTAGCTGTGAGTAATAAGTTAAGACAGTAAAAACTTACTTTGAATGTTTGACAATTTCCCAGTTTCCTTCAACTTCTAATTCAGGTGAAATTTCAACACCTTCCTCTGTGACAGTTGCAATTTGGAACTACAGATTAAGATAATTTGTAAGGTCAATATTTCAAACATTTAATAATGTATAAAAAAAAGCCTGAACTACGCCATAAGTAACTTACCTTGGGAAGTGATTGTGTATCCCTATAATATAAAATTTCCATACACTTCTGAAGGGCAGCATGGGCTTCTTGTTTAGTCAAATTTCCCTTACCTCGTTCATACACATCTCTCAAAAGTGGAGTAGCGAGGTAGCCACCCATACCAGTCGCGACACAACTATCTTCATAGCTCAAACCTAGTTTATCCACAATTCCCAAGAAACTGAAAATAGAAATGGAAAATGTTAGTTTGCATAATTTATCAATGATAATACAAGTCATCTATCTACACATTAAGAAATACCACTGTTACATGTATCAATACACAGTTATTATTAATAACTAGCTTTGCCCGCGACTTCGTCTGCGGTGATTTTAAATAGAAATCTATGTTGAGTTTAAAACGGAGAGTGAATTATGAATTCCATAAATGAACTCTATTTTATAAACAGTGACATGGAGCATTTGTGAATTGAGCCAGCCTACCAATGCTTATCCCTTTGTTGATAGATTTAAATAAACTATCTTATCCTATTAAATATAAATAGTATAATCACAGAACTATCAATAAGTTTTGTATTGAAATCCACCATTTGGATATAATAAACAAAACTGTAATATTTAGGGGTTGATTTTGCAAAATCATGAATACAATTAGTATTATGTTAAAATTTAAAGCTTCCTTACTTATTAACTTAAACAAGTTACGATTTCTCATATTTTATTCTTTTAGGGGTCGATTTTCCAAAAATAAAAACCACATATTTCTTTATTTTTAATGTAGAAGCTAAATCTAAAATTTCATGGTGCTCTCACTAAAAATAACGTTTTTTTTATTACAAACGTTTGTCACCTTTTTCACCTTATTTGGGAAGATGAAAGGCCAGGGAGTAGAGGGCGTATGGATGACTCATCCTTACATGGTAACTAAGCCTTGGAGCAAACTCAAGAACGCCTGGACCGATTTGGATTTTTCCTGGGTATTCTTCTTTCTTGGCCGTAGACCAGTCCTAAATGGTTCGAATCATCAAAATCAGTCCAGGCGTTCTTGAGTTATTAGGTCAGTAACTAACGCCACTCTCTTTTATATATATAGATTATTGAGAAAATTTTCTCTCCTAAAAATGTCCAAATTTTCAATAATTTTAATTGCAAGCATTAATGATTATTTGACCATTTAAATAAATATTCATCATTTTTACATGAAATTCTCTGAACTCTTTCATCAAAGTCCACCTACATATCCCCAAAATAAACATTGTGTATTAGAAAAACTTACGGTCCATTGTTGTCGTATCCAGCGACAATGACATTGTTCCATAGCGGATCAAATTTTGACCTTCTGTTATACATTAGGCGAGTGAGCCAAGTATGAAGAGAAAAAGCTTTTAAGGAGAAACTGTCGTCTAAGATTTCTTCACTGATACTGAAACATAATATAAATAAACGCACAAGTAAACAATAGTCATTTTTAACTATCCTAACTGAGATTTAAAAATTACACTTTTTGTTGTATAAGGTCTCTGATATATTGAAAATCTGCATAATCTCCAGTTGTTGTCATTACAATATTGTTATTAACTTTATACAGCCTATTGAGAGATTTAAAACGATTTAATGAGCCATAATATCCACCGACATCTGCAGCAATAGCTACTCCATTATTAAATTTGATTCCAACAACGGATGCAGTAGTTGTCATAGGGTATCTGAAAAAAAAAAAATATATAATCAATTTTAAAAAAACAACCTAAAAAATACAATAAATTCTATATCTATGTTACTCCAAAAAAAGAAAAATTTATTATGAATCAACAGAACATAGTTCAATTAAATTAAGATAATATTAAAATAGAAGGTTTTTGTTTTACACACCAATATAACTTAATATCCGACATCAGGTACTGTCCCCTAAAACGAGCACCCCTGATAACCTTGATTAAACATACATTCCGACACTAGTGCCTCTGTTTAAGAGTTTTTAGGTAAGAACATACACCAGGGGAGCCAAGTTGCTCAGTGGTAGAGTGCTGAGTTGCCATGCTGAAGGTCCTGGGTTCAAATCCCGCACGCTGGCGGACTTTTATTTATTTATTATTTATAGGCCAATCTATGGCTATAACACCTAATATTTTCTTAAATAGGTCATTTCTTTTCTTTCTTCTTTTATCGAAAAATAAATTTGACTATCACATTTCATTCTATTATTTATCAGTTCATCGATTTTAAGAAAGCGTTCAACAGCATATACCACGTCAATATACGACCGACATTACAACAGCTAGGAGTGGACAAGGCATATGTTCAAATAATAGAAAATATGTACATCGAAAACTAGGGATACATAGAAACAGAAAGAAGAGGAAAAATATTTCCGATCAGGAAAGGAGTCAGGCAAGGCGATTCCCTATCACCATCAATCTTCATCGCAGAATTAGAAAGAATTTTCCAAGCTCTAGACTGGCATGACAAAGGGATTTCTCTCGACGGAATAAAAATAAACCAACTGAAATTCGCGGATGACATAGTTTAGATTGCAAGCTCTGAGGATGAACTCATTACAATGATCAACCAGCTGAAAGAGAAGAGTTCAAACCACGGGTTGATATTGAATCCACAAAAAACAGTAATCATGACCAACGGACCCTCCAATAATATCAGCCACAGACTCCCAGAAATGAAGATCGCTAAAGAAGTTAGATACCTCAGACAAATCATCTCATTTGAAAAGAGAAGTCAAATAGAAATCGAATCAAGAGTCGGCAAGGCATGGAAGAGATTTTGGAGTCTTAGAAGTATATTTAAAAGCCGCCTAGAAATAAGACATAAAACGACCGTATTCAACAGCTGCATAATCCCTGTCCTGAGCTATGGTTGTCAGACATGGTCACTCACTAAAGCCTTAGAGAGGAAGATAACCACCTGTCAACGAAAGATGGAAAGAATAATGCTGGGAATTGCATTGAGGGAAAAAATAAATTCACGCCGTATAAGAAAACACACTATGGTTACCGATGCAGTCACCTACGCCAGAAGAATGAAATGGAACTGGGCAGGCCATGTGATGAGACAAGGTGAAGACAGCTGGCGAGTGGATCCCACGCGATAGAAAAAGGTGCAGAGTCCGGCAACGCAAGAGATGCGATCAGCGCGATACAGGGACATATGGAGGAATATATGCCAGCAACTTCACCTGTAAGGTTCGGCTAGTCTCCGTCAAGACTCTAATCTCCTTAAAGGAAAGGTCTATATGTAAATAAAAAATGTTGTATATAAAAAGTGTAAATATTGAAGAAGCTAATTCTGTATATACATATAAATAAAGACTATTATTATTGTTTCAATCCAATCCCACACAATTTCCTCAAACAATTTTTCCAATCTATGAATGCCTTCTTTCACATTTTTAGTTCTTCTTTAATTTAACAGATGTCTTTTCCATTCACCAAAAATAGATGAATATTAAAGCATTAACAAAAGATAATCTAGAATCAAGCCAGGTTCCAAATCTTAAACTGCAATTCTGCAAATTCTCAAAATACACCACCAAGTCATTGTTTTAAAACATATTTTCATGTAGTGGTTTTCTTTACAATACTTCTTCCGAGGCATGTACCTTTTTTGGCGGGAAAGAATCACACCTGCGTTCAGAAGATCCCATATTTGCATTATGTTTCATGAATTCTATAAATGTAATACAAAAAAGATGACAAACGAAATACATACACCAACATCAATAAGTTACAAGATCTTCACACCTTATCACAGATGGTAACTGTTCAAGAGGAAAGTACTTGCTATTAAAAACATCAAACATTATTGTTGAATAATCCTATGGGTAGGTGAGATTACAGTGCGCATTCACACATTTTAAAGTGTAAATACTGCTAAATCTTTCATTCAAAGAATTATTAAAGCCACATATTACATCTTAAATATGTAACATACTTTTCTTATCTTTATATTGTGTTCAATTCCCCTTGCTATAACTACCAACTATAGTCTCTTCGAGTAAGTAGAATAAATTGAGAACCCTGAACTCTCCATTGTAGTCTCACTGTTCCACTAAAACAGTTCTTAGGTGAGGAGCGAGGTCCAAAGAACGTTTTGTCAGCTTAGTATTTTCCTCTTTAACTCACTCAACGGGTGTTCTACAAATGGAATAGAAGCTGGGACATGATTACACCAAGGCTATTCCCCATTCAATGTGCTCCACAGCAAACCTAATATGAGCTGGCCTATTTGCCAGGGTAATTTTGATTTTAGCAATCGATATCCTTTATTAACAATGATCTCCAAGTCATCTGTGCACTGTATCTACACTGACATTCACCAAATTAGAGGCCACAAAGAAGTTTTTATCACTATCTAAATGTTACTCAGTTAGATTTGAATTACGATAACTCAATTTCTAACGAAAAAGATCGGATATGGTAGGCTTGAATCTTACCTTTTCACCTATCGATATTTTTTATTTCTCTGGATTGCATTAAAAGCAGTTTTTAGTAGACCTAACAGTCTTATCAAATAACACACCTATTATTTGAAATAATCCTATTCAGAACCAACCAGAATATTCTTGGAAATATTTTTGGAAACTAAAACTATTCTGAAGTAGCATATAAATAATAAATAGACAATAAACAAAAATGTTAACACACTCGAACTGTTACCTTTATAGTAAAGTGCTCTCGTACAAGAAAGATGATGAATTCATATGAAATTCTTTGCTAATGTAAGAGATACATTACACTGAAAAGAATATGCCAATATGTATAGATTTGCCAGTTTAAGTTTGTCTATAAATAGTTCTATTTCTATCTATATACTATAGTTCTATTCTATCTATTCAAAATGAGTTTCTGGTACTAGGAATCGTAGTATTAAGGAATAGGAATAGGAATCGTGTTATTTCTGTAGCTATAATAAAAGGCTAAGTCAGGCATTGGCTTGAAGAGGAGTTATTGCTTATATTATAACTCAATTTCAAGATAAAAACTACAAGAATGACATGATTCAGCTTCCCTCAATAAAGTTGACTCTCTCTCTCTGGACTAAATTCGACTTAAACACTTATTCACCAAGACTGCAGAGGTATGTGTGTATATATATATATATATATATATATATATATATATATATATATATATATATATACTACTTAAGTAATGATAAATATTATCTATAACAAAACTTACAAAGTTCTACTTAAAAAATCCGGAGCCTTGATAATTTTAACTTGATTATCATCAAGTGTGTTGCCATTACTTCCATTAGAATTATGGTTAAAAGATGTTGAGACATCAGCTATATTCATCATCATCATTAACTTTACAATACACCTATTAACCAAAGAATGATACCCAACTGAATGACTATTCAAACAAGCTTAGCTGAAATTATTAAGTATCGATTCGTTCAAACATAGAGGTTATTATTAATAAGTAGAATTTATAGCTACAGTAAAAGTTATAAACAAAATGAAAAATAGAAATTATTGGTAATGGCTAGATAAATAATTATTTCTGTAAATAGTGTTAATTATGGACTTGTAAATAGACATTCTACTTAAAGATGTCATGCTTTGATTAGAAGGTTTCAGAAAATAAATATCTATTCCATTGTATAGAACTGCTGCCATGATTTATTGTTTGGCTGAAAAAATCGGAAATAAAAACACTCGGTTTTCAGTCTGGACTTCACATAACTCTTACAATATCGCATTTTAGCTAGAATCTTTAGGGGACCATCCCCCTTAAAGAACAAACAATGTGTTCTTAGGCCCTGGTATGGTCTGCATGTGTTACCTAGCATAACTAAGAGTTTCCTACAGAAATATAATAAAACGTCTGGTCAGTATTCTTTTAAATAAACGTTTTATGGGAAATTTAAAAGACCATTAATAAAAAAGATATATGTATATGTTATGAAGTCAAGAAGTATCTACACGATGTTTCATCACATAAGGAAAAATAATATCATTCTAAAGAAAATTTACCGGCTTTATTGACAAAATTAATTTTCTTCATTAAAAACGTTCGGTTACTTCTTCTCAGCGACTTGTTTTATTCATGCCGGGAAAAAATAAAGTTTTTCCTTGAAATTGGAAATTCGGGACGGATAACCCGATTATTAAGGATTTGAAACAACGAGCAGTTGTAGCACGGGGCGAAAAATATATCAGGCTCCCTTCTATTCCATACTTTATATCCTTAGTTTTCAACATAGTGTATGAATCAAGGAATATAGAAACAAAATTAGTACAAAAAATATTTCAAATATGTAAGGATCTGTTGCATAAAGTAATGAGGGACCCATCTTGATCACTTTTCCAAGTTTGGTTACCACACTACCTTTGTCTTTTACTTAAAAGTTCGCAAATCAAATTCAAATTCAATGTTCTTGCTTTCCTATTATCAATCAATAGGAAACAATTTTATGTTGTTACCTCGTCGTGCAAAATAATTTAAATTATTTCAGCTAACGCACTTTTATTAAATTTACAATTTTAATTCTTTAATCACACAAATTTTATACATAAAAGTATTCCGTAATATTTTGTTATTAAAACTGTACTTGCACATAACAACACATTTCTAAAATTACCTCCAACATATGGTTTTAAGTCATCGCGGTTATTTAATTTAATTGTTAAATCTATTTTGCATCGCTACAATTTTCTTCAGACTATAAACAACATAACTAATTATAAATTAAACTACAGTCCTAGTAGAGCTTTTTTAAAAAACCGAGTGTAGCTTAAGGCACTTCAAGATATGGCCTGCACTATTGAATTTATTTTCTGAACAACGTTGGATTATATCCCGAAATAAATGATATCCCATTTTATCATTTTTTATTTATTATTTGAAAAGTTACATTTTTTAAATCCACACGCAGAAGTCGAAATGGCCCAATGTATCGTGATGTATGAGCCTGCACCAAGTAAGTGGTGTTTGGATGACACAGCTTGTCTTACTTGAGCATCATAAAAATACTTAAATCTATTATTTAATGCGATTATTTTCCACTTGCATAAATTAGTTCAACAAACTTTTTAGCTCAATAGATTTTTAGTCACTTCTTACGGCCCACTGGAATTTTTCGATAATTAGCACCTTTCGAAGATTTTTGGATTAGTACCTAGTTGTTTTTGCTTCTTTTAAATATTATTACATATCCTTAAAAATTATGAATGATTATAAATAAACCATGCTTGGTTTATTAATAGTTTTTTTATGTTCTGAGATTAAATTATTCTTACTTCCTTGCTCTATCCATTTAATTGGTAATAATAGTTTTTATCCTTTATTTATATTTTAAATATAATTTTTATTCTTATAGTAATTTCAAAAATAATAATTAACGCCAAGTTCTGTTCTTCCAAAAATATTTCTAGCTGCATTAGATGTGATTTGTAGGGATTCGACATGATTCGCTCGCTGGCCTCCAGCTGTAGGCTTCTGAGCAATTCAAACATCATAGTTTTGGCAAATTCACTTAAAAGATCAGTTATGACCGATGAAGTTTCTAAAGCTCAAGGAGCTGCCGCTGGTGGTGATACCATATTCGGAAAAATTTTAAGGAAAGAAATACCGGCAAAAGTTATTTATGAAGATGATAAGGTTATATAATCTTTACATTAATTAATTTTGTGAATTAAAGGGCTCATGACAAGGTACTGCTACGAAGTTAATATGTATCATGTACAGAAGAATGATTTCTTTCTCTTTATTGCTTTTCATTGCAATGGTCTGGGTATATTCCATGAGATACACTGAGTATATCATGGAATATATTGGAACTAATCATAGTAAACAGAGTTAAACTAAGATCATTTTGCACAAAATAATCATGATCTGAGATGTATCTTCCCTATGTTTTTGCTCTGAGCTCTTCTTGCAGAGTAATAATTTGATTTTAAATAATAAGGCTTCTGATTGGAATTTTCTTATGTCATTATTTACTTTTAGTGTATGGCCTTTCATGATGTTAATCCTCAAGCCCCTACCCATTTTTTGGTAATACCTAGGAAACCAATTCCTGGTTTATCACATGCTGAAGATGGCGATTTAGAGGTATAATTTTAATTTGCTTTCTACTTAATATAGTGGTGTTTTGCAATTCTGTAAGAAACTATAAAATTGATCAGATGCATAAAACCATAATTTACTAATAAATAAGTTTTATTTATTATATTTAAAATTATGCTATTTGTTCCACAGGTTGTCGCTTTGAGTTAAGTTACAAGTTTTGTTTGTTTATTCGTTTCATTTTTAATATTCTCCTAAAATACAAGTGTCTAGATGAAATGATTACCAAAATCTACTCAGTACCCATAGTTACATTCTCTTTTCAATGCTAAAGATAAAATAAATTACTTGTATTAATTACAATTACTTGTAGTAATTACAAAATTACTTGTATTTTTGGAAAGTATTAAAAGGAAAACGAATGAAAAGTTAGAACTTGATTTGACTCAACTCGAAGCAACAACCTGAGGAATAATTACCCAGAGATTTTAAAATATTGGAGGTTTTTATAAATGTGCACTCAGTAAAGGTCGAACTAATTCTGTATGTTCTTGACATTACATCACAGGAATGTATATGATAATGGTTAAAATAGATAAATCTGTTCTTGAAAGCAGGGGTTGACAGATTATTGTAAACATCTAATTAAAATTAAAGGCCCTGGCCTCAACTTAAGATGTTTGGTTTTTTAGGTACTTTTATGTTATGGTATCACCACTTTATAAATTAATATAATTGATTTAATTTGAAATAAATATTAAACATGTTGTTGTATTACTCTGATAAACACATTCAAAGGTTTGAACAGATATTTATTAAACACTGAGATTACAATGTGGCTTGGTTTACAATATTCTCAAAAAACCTCATAAGGTTAAGTTGCCTTAGCAACTTGGGAGAGAGAACCTTGCTATCACAAGAGTGGCAGTGTTGCCACCGTACAACATCCTTTCTTGTCTATATAAAAAAAGCTGACTTCACTACATTCACAACAACAATCACATGAAACTCTGAACTTTATAATATTTTACAATTCCGAAAATTTTACAATGCAAAAAAAAAACAATCAAACGAAACTCCGAAGTTTATAACAATTTACAGATCAAGCTGTTTTGGCTTGTTAATCCTTCTTCCAAACCTACTAACGTGGACATCTTCATTCAAGGTACCTCTTTCCAGGGACGTTTGCTGACTTGGTTCTGCTGTATTTTCCTGTTGTTGCTTTTCTAGTTGAATATTCTTCTTTTTCCACCTCTTCAACAATACACCTCTTCTCTGTCTGGTCTGGTTTATTTTCATCTAGCACCCAATCTTCATACGATTCTTCCTCCTTAGCACTGCCTATCTCTGTCTTTCTCTGTTTCAGGTGGATTCTATTTCGGCGATATCTTCTCCCATCTACTTCCAGCAAGTAAGAGCGTGAATCTAAACGCTTCAAAACCACTCCTGGTTTCCATACTGGATAATTTATCCCATTGGGATTTAATAGCACTCTAACAGTTTCACCCACTCTAAGTGATGGCAAATCTTTTGCTGATCTGTCGTATGTCTTTTTATATCTTTGCATTTTTTTATTTAGCTGTTCATGAATTGTATCAAAGCTAACTTTCTGCTTCAATCCTTCCTTTGTGCTGCATAATATTGTTGTTAAACTCCTACTAAAAAGCCTTTGTGCTGGACTTGTTGTCATACCTGCTGTAGGTGTGTTTCTCCATACCATTAATGCTGCTTCCACATCTTCCCCTTTTTCTTTCAGCTTCAACAGCCTCTTTACTTGTTTGACTGCAGACTTGGCCTTTCCATTGGATTGATGATGGTGTGGAGATGTTTTCAATGTAAAATTCCACTCTCTGGCAAATAATTTAAATTCTTTAGAGCTGTAATTAGTACCTTCATCTGAATAAACCACCTGTGGTACACCATATCTCGCAAAAATATGTTTTAGTGCTGATATTGTGCTCTGAGCTGAGACATCACGTGATCTTTTAAATTCAAAGAATGATGAAAAATAGTCTACCACCACCAAGTATTTATGTTTATCATACTCAAGAATGTCTGTGGCTACTTCCATCCATGGTCCTTCTGGAGCTTTCCTTAATTGCAATGTCTCCTTTTGATTCCTTTTAACATCCAGATCTTCACAAATTTCACATTTTTGTACTCTATCTTTTATGTCTTTGCCATATGTATCCAAAAAACTCTTGACCTCGCATACCTTAGACTGGCCTCCAACCCTTGATGTCCTTTGTGAATTTTTTCTAAAATATCACCTCGCATTTTTTCCGGAATATACACCTGTTGGTTCTTTAAAATGATCCCATCACATATAGTTAATTGCTCTCTAACTTTCCACCAATCTTTCATCACTGCTGGCAGCATCTTCTCTTGATCAGGCCAGCCATTCTCTATAAATAATTTTAATCTCATAGCAACCTCTTCTTCATTTAAATGCTCCCTAATTTCATGTAACGTTGTTGCACTAATTCCCGTTTCGGTTAGGCCATCACTTTCTTCTATAATTTTAGCCTCTATCATATCCGTAGCAGGTAGTCTTGACATAGCATCAGCAATATTTACATTAACCCCTTTTATAAAATTGACAACAATATCATAGCCAACCAGCTGAAGCAACATTCTCTGTATTCGCTTAGGTGCATCACATAAACTCTTTTTAAATATTATTTCTAACGGTTTGTGATCGGATTGAATATGGATTGTTTTTCCAAACACATATTTTTCAAATCTTTTAACACCAAACAAAATCGCTAGTGTTTCCTTCTCTGTCTGAGCATATTTCTTTTCACAAGTAGTCAGAGTCCTTGGCGCGTATGCTACTGGATGTCCATCCTGTATCAATGCTGCACCCAAACCATATCCACTTGCATCCACATGAATTTCAACTTTTTTTGTCTCGTCAAAGTATTGTAAAATTGGGGCCTCTTTCAACTTACATTTGATCGTTTTCCATACTCTCTCTTGCCTAACACCCCACGAGCTAAAAGATTCTCGCAGCGGAGCTGCAATAGTTGATATATCCGGTACAAATTTTGCCATGTAATTGACTAGACCTAAGAAAGAGCGTATCTGGGATTCGCTCTCTGGTCTACCCATGTCTTCTACTGCTTTAACCTTCCTTTGATCTGGCTTGATACCTTTATTTGTAAATAAGTGTCCCATATATTCTATTTCTGTTTTCCTTATTTTGCATTTTTTCTTGTTCAGTTTCAAATTTCTCTGTTCTGCCCTCTGTAACACTTTCTCCAATTTTATATCATGGTCTTTTAAGGCTTCCTCCGTGGTATCTCCTTCTCCAAACACCATGATGTCATCAGCAATGGCAATAACACCTTCAATATCCTCCATAATTTGAAACATTCTTCTTTGGAATTCTTCAGGTGCTACAGACAGGCCAAATGGGCAACGCTCAAAGTAATATCGTCCATACGGTGTCCAAAAAGTCGTCAGTTCTTGAGAATCAGGATGTAACTTCATTTGATGGAATCCATTTTTCGCATCAAGCACACTAAAATTTTTTGCCTTTGATAACATAGGAGTAATTTCTTCTACTGTCGGTGTGATGAAACGGTTTCGTATCAAATTTTCATTCAACTTCTTAGGTGCAATGCATACTCTGTTTCTCTTGGGTGTTACAACAAATACCATGTTTGTGGTCCATTCAGTTGGGTGCTCCACTTTACGTATCACATTTAATTTTTCTAGTCTCTGTAGCTCATGTTTAATTTGTTTTCTCACTCCGACAGGAAACCTTCTGGGTGATTCACATACTGGGACCGCACCTTTACGGACCTCCAACTTCAAAGTACCTATGTCCCCGATCTCAGTTTCCTCAAATATTTGCGGAAAGTCCTCAATATCTATCTTATTAATCATAACCTCCTTTGCTGGGTTGATCAATCCCATTTTTAGAGAAGCGCTTAATCCTAACATAATTCCGGTTTGCCGAGTTACATAAAACTTTACCTTGTACATCTTACTGTTCACTTCCACTTCTAAGATGCACTCACCATCAACCATCTCCTTCTCACCATTGTAGCATGTTAGTACTTGACTAGAAGTACTAACTTTTGACTCACAATCCCATTTATTTATGTCTTTCCAACCAATTACATTACATGTTGCACCCGTATCTATCTGAGCTTTAAGAATCTTACCGTTAACCTTCACATCTGCTAACAATTTTTGTGTTTTCCTTGAAGAAGCAATAACAAGCACACTGTCAGTTTCACTGGAACTGTCGGGCTCTTTTCCTAATTGCTTTACATACATTTTACACATATTTTTATAATGATTGAATTTTGAACATTTTAAACACTTTTTACCATACGCTGGACACTTTTCTTTTTCAAATGGGTGTTTTCCCCCACAATATCTACAAGTTCCCATGTTACCTCCACTTCTGGTTTTAGTCATTTTTTCCAATTTACATTTCTCAAATTTATTAACAATCTCATCTTCGGATTTAAAATCCGATTTGTAATCCGGTTTCATTTTTAGCATTGTTTCTCTGTTTCTTGAACTGTCATTGCTTCATCAATCACTTTTTGAAGGGTCAAATCTTTCTGCCTTAAAAGTCGTTTTCTAAAATCATTGTCTTTCATACCTACTACAAATCGATCTCTTATCATTTCATCTTTCAAATCTTTGAACTCGCAACTAATAGATCTTTCTTTTAATATTCTAATAAAATTAATATAATCCATTTGTTCATCTTGTACAGTAGAGAAAAAACATACCTTTCATATATGATGTTTTTCTGGGGTATAATCTCAGCATCTAATCGTTTTATTATGTCATCTACTGAGGTTAGTTCATCTGTTCCTATTTGCCTTAACAATCTCACCCCTTCAGCTCCCATGACTGTTTTGAAAATTGCTGCTTTTTGCTTGTCTTCCTTCTTGTCAAGATCAGTCGCCACTTCATAATTCTTCCAAATTTGTTTCCACAAAACCCAGTTTTCCACGATATCTCCTTTGGACACGAACGGAATTCCGGGGCCGGCAAATTCATTTTTATCTCGTCACCGTCTATTTTTCTTCTGACACCATGTTGTATTACTCTGATAAACACATTCAAAGGTTTGAACAGATATTTATTAAACACTGAGATTGCAATGTGGCTTGGTTTACAATATTCTCAAAAAAACGCATAAGGTTAAGTTGCCTTAGCAACCTGGGAGAGAGAACCTTGCTATCACAAGAGTGGCAGTGTAAAATTAAAACTAATTTTAATTGTTTACATCAATCCAAAAATCCTAACCCTCGAGTTGTGTACGCCACATAAATTCAGCAAGATAGGAAGTCATAAAAGTGTGGTTTGTTCCTCGTTTTCGTTTGTTACCCACTTGGCAGATCCCCATAATCGTCCAATCTTCTGCATATTTGCCAATGTTCTTGGGTCAACAAAATTGTACCTGTTTTATGTACATAACCCAGCTTGCACAGATTCTCATATCCCTTCCAGCTGTCAGACACTATAATACTTCCAGGGTGGATCCTTCTTACTAGTACTGTTTATATTATGGCTTCTGATCTATCCTGTACCAGTTCTTGGAAACATTAATTTGTCTCC
The DNA here is from genome assembly GCA_037127475.1 of Arma custos. Classification (NCBI taxonomy): domain Eukaryota; kingdom Metazoa; phylum Arthropoda; class Insecta; order Hemiptera; family Pentatomidae; genus Arma; species Arma custos. The sequence goes on from CM073762.1 coordinate 89,289,191, forward strand.
CTGCAAATCATAAACACCCAGTGCTGTGGAAGGATTCATCAGAATTTTTAAGTGTACATTTTCATACAAATGAAACTCGCTGTGTAAAAACCATATAATTACCAATTATATATGTTTACTTCTCATGTGTGTTATAATCATGAAATTCAATAAATTCTATTAAATTATAAAGTGATACCATAACATACATTACATGTATTGTTTTTTAGCAATCCTAACAAGGGATAGTCCTTAGTAATAATAATTTTAGATCAAATCTTACAGTTGAATAAAAAGTGGAAATCATTTTAATTTAATTAATCAAATAAATAACATTTATTTTTCATTCTTAGCGATTAAGGTCTTTAGATATAATTATTATGTAGGGAAAGTCTTCCTTATTATGAAATATACTTCAACCTAATATAATTTTCTTTTCTAGTTGCTTGGACACTTAATATTAAAAGCTAAACAACTTGCCAAAGAAGTTGGACTTGGAAATGGATTCCGTATTGTTATCAACGATGGTAAAGATGGAGCTCAATCTGTATACCATTTACACATACATGTTCTCGGTGGCAGGCAGTTGCAATGGCCCCCTGGCTAGTCAGTTCATTGGATAAACTGCAGAATGGGAAATACTTATGCTGACTATAAAATAATTTTCTGCAGTGTCTAGCTTGATTATTTCTTGTGGTGGTTTACTTGTTTTAATAAATATTGTTTGCAATTATTATTATTTTTTTTTTTTTTTTTTTATGAAGTTTTTATTCCCTTTATCCTTTAATTCTTAGCATGTAGAATTTCAGAAGTAACATTGTATACTCATTTTCAGCTACTAATTCCTTTTTTCATATATTATCACAACTGAAAAAGCAAAACAACTACTTTTAATATGAATTTATTCCTTATTCTACCTTATATGTTCATCATTAACTGCATTGCCTGGATTGTCCTGTGTGTTGTTTTTATTAAGCAACTGAGAAGAATATCTAAATAGTGGTACTAAGATGGACCTTCATTTTGGTATCAATCACCTCTTTTCCTTTGAAGAAATATTTAATTAAGACCTAAAACAATCTCCTTGTAGCTTTAGTTGTTCCTTAACTTAGAGCTCCCACTGTAGCATCCTCCAATTAGCCATAACAACATAAAGTGAATGAAATTAAACAAACTACATAGCCCGCTCCTCGATATCTGAATTGATGCAGGGTTCTGTCTTTATTTAAGCTTACTGCCATATCATCTGCAAAGAAAAACTAGTTATAATTGATTGATCTTAAATTGCAGTGTTCTGATTGGAGTATTTTAAGCTTTTTTTTTTTTTTATCTTATAATAACATATGTATTTTGAACATCCCTTCAGAATTTTCATTATTATGTCTTCTATCCCTGCTATTGACTTATCATAGATGCTTATTTATAAGCCAATATAGAAAAAACAGTTTAGAGGTAGACTCTGAATTATATGGGTGTAGAGGATAAAGGGAATCTTTAATAAGATGAACTTAAATACTAATAATATTAATAACTTTAATAAGAGCTGAGAAGAGAGGAAATGTGATCAGTAAACAGAAATGGCATTAGTTTGAAGTAAACAAGAATTTAGTATGATGGCGATGGATATAATTTATTAAAGCGATGAAAATACAAGCATAGTGAAACCTTAGGCTTAATGGTATTCCTAATTACCAATCCAGTCCAGAAAGAGGTAACCCACCTCCTACCAAAGGAAGGTAGAAGGAACTTTTTCTACCTTATACTACAATATTGAATGATAATAGTTGACCTTGATAGTATATGTGGAAGAAAGTGGTCCAGGTAGAGGTCAATGAATTTCTCTTAGAATTGGAGAAAAATTTATTAAGTAGCCAACGTTTGTATGTCTTCTTCAGGGCTGGTGGCTTGTGTAGGACCTATCAAGCCCACAGCCCTGAAGAAGACCTGCTAAGTAGGTCGAAACAATAAACTACTATACTCAATAAACTTTTCTCCAATTCTAAGAGAAATTCATTGACCTCTTCCCGGACCACTTTCTTCCACTTATACTACAATAATTTAAGCCACATATACTACAGTGGCTTTCATTGGCATAATAGCTGGATTCCTATTGATCAATGTGGATTTTAAAACGTTACCAAAGCTTTTAATATTTCTAGAGGTGTGAGGCCAGATTTCACATCCAGTAAAGAATTTTTCATTGCATTTTTTTTTCTTTATAAATTATAGTGTTTTTTAAAATATATTTTTAAATACAGATCTATATATAAGATCTAGTCTGAAATAATTTTATATTACATTAAAATGTGCCATTTTCGACATTTCTTTTGTAGTTAGGGGTCTAAAGATTGTGTTAAAGAATAGTGAAGAAATAAGGCTCCTGACCAATATGCATATCCTAATTGGTACATTGGACTTTAGTAAGGAGGCCTCTTCGAATCCTTCTGTAAACGGTCTTTGAAACATACTCAATTGGTTCCTAGACGATCTTAGCCTCAAGAGATGAATAAGAGAACAAAACATTTTGAGGAAATCCTGCTGCAGGAATAGGGCATGGACCTGTTTTCATTGGACCAACGCTGTTCAGATGAAGGTTGATCGCTTCCTAATCTAGATGAGCTAAAATAAGGGACAGGCGACTTCCAGGGTCTGATGAATTCCTACCATCGTTGCATACACGAAAAGACGGAATTGCAACAGTCTCTTATCATGTTCCTACTGTTTTGGGTAATACGATCAACCACCCCTTTCGAACGCTACAAAAATACTCTACAGAACTCTGCGTTCATCATCCGAATGAGGATATTCAACTTATCTTAATGTGCGATGCCTCCGACCAGCCTTAGAAGCAGCCGAAGGGAGCAAAGCTTAATGGCCTCTTGGCTTTTGCTCCAACACATTTGTGTTAGACTCTTCTAATTAAGAATCGTATAGAGAAGGTGGTGGCATTTTTTATAATAACTAATGAGAATATTAATAACATTAGAAAAGAATTAAACCGAACTTGGTGGTTACAGTTAATTATTGATGAAAGGAGATTATTTCTATACTAATGACGGTCGCCTGTGGTCTAGTGGTTAGCGTAACAAACTACTAAACCCAAGATCGCGGGTTCGTAGCCCGGCAGGTGGCCCTAGGATTTTTTTAAGGGAGTAAAAAATCCTTAGTTACGCCGTCCTTCGGATGGGACGTTAAACGGGGGTCCCGAGCCTGTACGATGTCAGGTACTCGTAAAAAATCCCTATTCTAATAAAACCTGGATAGACAAAATTTAGAGCTCCCACTGTAGCATCGTCCGATTAGCCATAGCAGCATAAAGTTACGTTAAATGAACAAACTAATTTCTATACTTCTGCTCCCTCCCTCTCGAAAAAAATGTTTATACACCTCTGAAAAAATTATACATAACAACAACACTTTACAACAATGTTTAATTTTTTATAATTTACCCTTTTGTTAATCATTATGTCATCTATTAAAATTTATGTGAAAACATACTGTCATAACATTTCGAGTTAGGACATGTTCGCGATATAGGCACCATCAAGAAAGGCGCCAAATTAACCGTCATAGCGCGTTTTCTATCAGATCACCTGTGGTTTGCTTTGTTTTGCTATGCTTTTTCAGACATATTTGATATGTGTTGTTTATAACGAACTTATTTATTCTAATGCTTGGAAATGTTGTTAGACTTTTCTTAATATGTGAGTATTACGAAATTCGTTAACAGATAATATATATTTCTATAATTTATTAACTGTATAACTCACTTTTTATTTTAAGTAACGTTCAAATTATGTCAAATGATTAATACTATTTTGTAGTATCATTGCATTCTTTTTATCATTTTCTTACGAAATTAAAGTTTTAAGATAAATGATTTGTCCTTTAATTAGTATGTTATCAATTGTGTTCATTTTGATATTTAGAAGCATATTAAATAAATTCAGTATGCTTATGAATTTATTTATAATGGTGATTATCTTGGTTTAAGGATAAATGTCTATCCCATCAAAATGTCTATCTACAAAATCGGATCCCAGGAACCCAAAAAATCGGTCTATTTCTAATTATCAAAAGCTGAAATTTTTCACTTAAGAGATGCTGTTAATCGAAAAATAAATATGGTTGTTTTGATTTCTATTCCTTGTTTTATTCCATACTTTTTTAGATTCCCTATTATCGGAGAGAAGATATTTGTTCAAAATAGTGTTTTTTGTAATTGATTACTAAAATAGTAGAAGTCTAATTGCTTATGATTTGGAGATGGCATGAAGTATCCATTATAAATTATTCCATGACCCATATTTTTGTAAACAAAAACATTCCAGAGAATCTATTATGTAATAAATATTAATCTATATATATAAAAATGAATGTATGTGTGTTTGTCCTTTATGCATTACTACACCAATCATCTGATTGTCATGAAACTTTGGGAAGTAGTTCAGTACACTCTTGGGAAGGTTTCTACCAACTTTTTTTTCTAATTTTATTTTATTTTTGATTTAAAAGATGAATTAATTAGGAGTGTCTTCCTGGATGTACTAAATAATTACATGAGCCATAATTGGCTCAGTAATTGTGTTATTTTGACAGCGAAAAATGCTGATGTTGACGAAATTAACTTTTTAATACTACTGTTGTTACCAGGAGATCTAATGCCTTTTAAATCCATCAATAATATTGTTGATGAAAACCAAGCTTTAAATTATCCAACTGAATTTTTAAATTCTCTCGATATACCACACAATCTTTGGTAGAATAATGGTTCACCTATTATTCTTCTGCGTAATTTGAATCCACCTAAATTATGCAATGGTACACGTTTGGTCATACATAATATTACTGGAATTGTTATTGAAGCACTGGAATCTTTAAAGAAGAAATCGTCGTGTTGGAACGTATTTCAATAATACCATCAGAACCCATAATACCGTTCAAAAGACTTCAATTTGATATATGCCTGGGTTTTGCTATACCCAGACAATGTCCGTTTGCGGTTTGGACTTAAAATATCCATGTTTCTCCCATGGCAATTATATGTTGCATGCTTACGTATTAGTAAATCATCTAATATATTTGCATTAGCAACGGATAGATTAACAAAAAATATTGTGCATCGATTAGCCATCAATTAAATTGAAATAAATATTTATAATTTTATATAATATTACTATCCATAATTAAAAATCAAACATTATATACCCCATTCATTAAATTCATATTTATATTTTATCAGTTATGAGTGTTGTATATTATATATTTATTATATAATATAGTTAGATATAAGATGAATAAAATGTAAAATCAAAAATCTATTTAATTCGTGTTTTCATTAATTCATTATTTCTTTTAAATTCAAATTTTAACTAATATTTTGTAATACTATTATAACAGCCACAGCAATGCGTGGCCGGGTCAGCTAGTAGACTATATAATTGAAGAAGAAAATCTCAATCTGACTCCCACCCAAACCATTTTCTTCCATAATGAATATAATATATATCTAAAAGATTTACATTATTACAAATCTGTTTCATAATAAGTCTTCTCTCTTGTTTGTTTATTCATTAAATGTCAATTAATCCCGCTTTGGCTTATTGGACAATGCTAATGCGGGAATCCTAAATTTTGCCTATCCAGGTATAATTAGGATAGGGATCTTTGCAGAGGCTTAGGACCTCCACTTTACGATCCTTCTGAAGGACTGCATTACTAGTTTTTATTCCCTTTAAAAATTCCTAATGCAATCTTGGGCATAGCAGGTTGTTATGCTAACCACTAGACCACGGGTGACCCCGAAGTCTTCTCTACATATTTGTAAGTCTAAATTTTTATACTTAAGTAATTGAAAATTAGTTCTATGACATTTATGATTTAATCTTTTTAAGCCTTATTGCTTTGACTGAATGGCTTATATGTCGGCTCTACAGCACATTGGTTTTACTAATTTTGTCAAATGTAATTTTTTTGTTCATGGTGGCATTTTAAACAAATTGTATCTCAATATTTTTTAGTAAGCTTAGATTATTCCTATAGAAGTGGGTTATTTTTAATTAGTATGTATATATATATATATATATATATATATATATATATATATATATATATATATACATTTATGTATTTTAAACTATACTATTCTTACTTTTTGGTTACCAATACTTGTTAGATTTGAAAAAAAAAAAAAACTGGCCAATACATGAATTAATGAGATATTTTTAAGTAGTTGAATAAATAAAGTTATCAAATGTGTCTAAAGAGCAGCAGGTACATCATTGAGATGCCATGATAAAGTGGAAGCACATCTAATTGAAAGTTGCATATTTGTTTTTCCCATAATTCTTTATTGCATGTTAAGAGTGCATTGTTTTTAGATTAAAAATATGTAATGCTTTTATTTAAGCGGTACATTTAATTCTAAAATCGTTAGTGAAATCAATGAATTAGTGATATAATAATAGTCTTCCTGATGGTGCTTTCAAGTATACTTTTTTATAAATAGAATACACTCCCAATGAATAAGTAGTTAAATCGAATCCACCTACTTTACAAGGTATTGTTTATAAAGTTTAAACCTTTGCTTTAAATCAAAGTTTTTGGGGAGTTAGTTGGTTTTAATTTGGTTTATATAACTAGCATTAGTCAGAAGAAGTTGTTCATCAAGTTTTGATAAGTGATAAGGTTTTTCTTAAAAGCCATATCTAAACTATTATGAGAAATAATCACCCTGACCAAGTTTTGTTTATATGTTAGTAGTAAACTAAGTTTAAACTACTAGTTTTAAAGGTACAATTTAGTAGTAAGCCAGTTTTAAAGGCATATCAGGTTTATCTGTTTTTAACTTGTTTATAGATAAGTGGTTAACTAGATTTGACCACATTGGATTTGACGTGAATCGTTGATTAAACTTTATTTAGGCAGTTGTTCTAAAGTTGAAACACCTGTGCACACTTAATTAACACTAATTAACCAACTAAGGTTTTCATATCACAATATGGATAAAAATACACATTGCAATAACTCCATTTCTAGCCAATCCCTGAATTAGCCACTTACACACTACAAGAATAACACGAGCCTTTAACAATTTGCATTTACCACTTATTCCCAAAGGCTGCAAGATATATGATTGCTGATTAGCCAATTTAACCAGCATTAATAATTTAATAGATAAATTAAGATTTGTTAAAACAGGACATAGTTACATCACACTGCATTTAAAAAAAAAGGAATGTCTTTATAAAAAAAATTAGTTCAACTGCGTCTTGTTTTTACCTCCGTCATCTGATGTTATAATATATATTTTATCTTTGTTGTCATTCCGTTATTATATTAATTCTGTTTACTAATGGAATGTCTCTTTCAGAACTAATATTGTTCGATCAAATTGAATTTCGGGCAGCAAGACAGACAATGCTTATCTGATCACATTTTTATAAATTTAAAGTTTAGTATGCCGCTTTCCAATATTTCTATAATTGCTTACTCATTAATAATAGTAAGCTAGTAAAAAGGTCTAGAAGTGATACATTTGTTGAATTTGGCTGCAAAGATAGGAAAGAGAATTTACATTTATGTTAAAAATAATTGTAATTATATTATAATTTAATATAAATACAATATAATTAATATAACTTCCTTATATTAGAAGTTACAGTCAACCAATTCTTCTCTAACATGAATCACATAATGTATTATAATTTCTTTAGAATATTACTGCCTGTGCTATATTTATTGCATTAATTTTATTTATTTCAGCTGCAACTGAAATGGGCTAAAAGGAAGATGAATAAAAGGAAACAAAAACTTGAAACAAAGCCTGAAGAGCTTTTTTCAGCAGAACGGGATCCATTGATGGATTATGATGTGACCTCTGATTGGTTTTCAAGCAGTAATAACTCTGATTTAGACATTCCTCCAAATGCTATCTATGATGATTTTTTAAACCTTCTAGATCTGCCTCTGAATTTTGAGGATGAACCACTGTCCCATGACAATAAAGAAATTTTCCAGGAGCTTTACTGTACAAGTACTCCTAAATCTTCACGACCATCTGTTTCTAAGGTTTTCAATGATTCTGGAATTGATGAACTAGGGGTTAAAAAAATTAAAAAAGAAAGCGACAATTCATATCATGTCTTTAAAGATATTACGAGTAAGGTGAACTCATTTAACAACAGTAATTTTTCAAATCTCAGCGATCTTTCGGATCTCTCAAAATCTAGTATTTCATGTGATACGTCTTTCAAAAAACATGTGAATATTTTGCGGAAAGATTTTATTTTACAAAATAAACACAAAAATGCTGATTATTCTAATAGCATCACTAAAGAGCAAATGGTTTATTACACCGGCATTAAAAATTATGATCATGCAATTGCCATGCTGAAACACATTAAAATGCCGAAATGTGAAGTATCAAGTTTTAAGATGGAATTAATGGCCCTTATGAAATTAAGGCTTGATCTTCCTTGGATGGATATGTCTTTTCGATTTTCTATTTCTGAAAGTGTTATGAAGAAAATTGTCAAAAAAGCTTTTGATATAATGAGTTACTCCCTTGAGGATTTATTACCTTGGCATTGTCAAAGAAAACCTTCTAGAAGGACAGTAAGCAGAATTTACTATATTTATTCCCTTATCAGTAGTGATTCTTCACACATTATCATTGTATTAACTGATTCTAAAAAGCCAGTCTTGTTTGTTTCTGAAAATTATGATGCAAATATATCCTCAATATCTGTTATTCTAAATAGATGCTCCACTTTTTTGATCCCAGGAGATGTAGTTAGTATTACAGATGCTAATGGGATCAATGCCTTTTATACCATTAATAATCAACTTCAAGCATTCCTCAATTCACCATCTCCACATCACTATTCTGTTATTGAAAAATGTCATCTTTTTATGACAGAACTCCTATCTGAGTTCTCTTTTTTAACTAAGCAAAATTCTTCTTTTGAACTGTCTAAATTGGCAAAAATTGCTTGTGCAATTGCCAATATAAATGCTGCTTCTGAGGTTAGTTTATCACAGCTACAAAAAATGTACCAGAAAAGTTCTCGTATCATGATTTAATGATTATGAGAAAAATGATTATTTTTATTTTTAAAAAATTAGTGATTAGTTTGCACATTGATTTTATAAAATCAGAACGCTCTCTCTATTTGTTTTAATTTAATTTTTTTAGATTAGTTTTTATACTTCTTTGAACTAGCTTAATACTTATTCAACTTCAATTAACTAGGATGGTAGGAGGGCTTTATTAATTTTTATTAACTTCTTTCATGAATTAATCATTTTAATTTTTTTTAAGCTCTCATTAAAATATGTAGGAGTACTGCATTTTAAAATAGTATACAAATATATTTTACCTCAATTGTTATGTAATTGGTATTTTAACCAATGGATGGATCATATGACTTCTTTTATTTTGTTACTGTGCTTTCATTTGGTCCTAAATATGTTACACATTACCCAGTGATCTGTACTTCAGTCACATTTTAGCCTCTAAGTCATTTTGTTTGGTATGCTTTAAATTATTCATTTTGGAATTATGAGTAATCAAACTAATAAGTAGAAAAGAAAGAAAAACATTTAATGATATTTGAATAAATTATAGATCTCACATATAAATGTTTGGCATTTTAGCTTTGAAGTGTGCAATATTTCTTTAGAACTGTAATACATTAATAAAAAAAATTATTCAAGGGAATAGCGCAATTTTTTTATTTATATAAAGTTTTAATATTTCGTAATTTTATTTATGATCTGTGGATATACCTTTGTATAATTTGATCTAGGAATTACTTTTATCAAGGATTTATTTAAAGTACAGTCCTTTAAGTATTTTTATGATAGAACCCAATTTATGTCCATGTCTTTAGTGCACTTTTATATTTTATTGTGCAATTTAAATTAAATTTAAAAAATGTGTTATCAAAATGGCACATTAGCTTCAAAGTGGCACTATATTAATCATAATTAGATGCAATACTCATATTATATATTAATTTATCAAATAATTTTCAAATTTTTACTTAGAACTGAATCTGATTTTATTCAATAAAATCAAACTGTAAATTATATGAAAATAAGTAATACTATTTAAATATGTATTTATGCTATGTTATATTTTTATACTTTTATATATTTATGTTTTGTGCTATTAAAGTCTATTGTGTACATGTTGTTATTAAATTAATTCCCTATTATTTGACATGATGGTTATGTACATATTTTGATAACAATAGTAATGAAAAATGTTTTGACAGAAAGAATATTTTACATTCAATAAATCAAAAAGTATAATACCTTTGCCATATACATCCACATTTGAACAACAATTTATCTTCCTCAGGAACAAATTCAAAGTTAAAGATGCTTTTTTCCAAGCCTTTATACCTTATATTTCTTTGTTTTATTTATTTGTCTTCCTTTTTCTGATATTTTAAAAGTCTTTTTATATTCAAAATCTGTTGACAAAAATAAAAATTGGCCGTAGTAAAAGATTGAATTTGTAGAATACCAAGCCGGGGTTTTGGGAAAGAAAGAGTAGAACAATGGAGGTTGGTTCGCCACTAGGTAGGTAGACAAGGCGGTAGCGTCTATAAAATAATTTTAATAAAATGTTTATAGAAACCTTCACTGATCTAAATTTGTTTTCAATTGATCAAATGGTTTCTGATTTATGAACTTATTCTTGAATCTATAAAAATTGTTAAGAACCTTACAAAAAATTTTTTGGGCCTCAATAATTCGAATATAAGGGTTTTCAAAACAAATAAATATGTACAAATTTCGATTTAAAAAGATTTCACAGTAGATGAATCTGCTTTCATTAAAATAATATCTGCATATTGCTCTTTAATTCTATCATTTCATTTTGAAAAACGACATTGGTTCCTGATCCTTTAGTAATGGATTGAGCATCTGGTGAGCTGTAGGAACTGCTCAAAAGGTTTTTCAAGAAAAGAATATTTTATTTGCAAATTACTCAAGGATACTTTCCTCATCCAAATTTTCATTTGGAAGAAATAATCCCTACATTCATATAAATCCACTATAAATTATTACAATCATCAATTGATAACAAGGCAAAGAATTTGACTACATGGTTGAAATCAGAAAAAACATGATGAATGGATTAAAAATATTAGCCTTGGGAATTTAAGAGAGAATTTTAATAAGCTTATTTATAAGTTTTTTATTGTAATTATATAGAGTTTTAAATAAATAAATACAACTAACTTCCTTGATAATAAATATTTTATAATAAAATAACAATTATATTTAATTCACTCAAAAAAAAAAGATTAATCAGATAATTACAAATACTTTTATAAATGATGTAGATATAGTTTATTTCTTTGGCAAAGGAAATATTTTATAAGAACATAAAAATACACGGAGAATGAGGAATACAAACCAGAATTGATCTAGCTGGTATAATAAGTAAATATGACAATTTTAAAAAATGGGATACATTAAATTTCTATACTAATATGGAGTAGCTAACTGAGTAAAACTTAATCCTTTTGTAAAAAAGTCTTTTGAAAATTATGTAAATAGGATATAAGTTAAACTTAAAAAAATCCATGGCCTAAGATTAATATACTGTGCTCAGCACTCTATGTCTTGATCTGTTGTCGAAACAATTCCAGGAGCTATAACAGTTGTGCATGTGCACTGCCCTCTTATCTTCAGTTGAATAAAATTGATTGTAAAGTGAATAAAAATGTACCTTCCCTTAAAATCCTTATTATATATGAATCACTAGGTGCATTAAGTAGTCTTTGAAGAAAGGCAAGTTTTGAGATTTTTTGTTTGTGAAAAGTTTTACCAGATGGGGGAATTTTCGGGAGCGGAGTGGATTAGTGATAGAGCGCTGATTTGTCATGCCGAAGGTCCAGGGTTCAAATCCCGCTCACTGGCAGACTTTTATTTAATCTGCTAGCGGTCGGGGATAAATCATATGGGACGAAGGACCCTCCTGGGGCTCAACCAGCTTCTATAAAGTGGGTACCCAAAATGATGGGAAAATCTGGCTATTGAGCATGATCTAGGACAAATCACCTCCCTTCACAACTTTTGTCCAAGATACAGTACCGTCTCAAAAATTTATTGAGCCTTCACGGGTTGTATTGGTACAGTTTTTTTTTTTTTACCAGACATTGCATAATTTGATGTTAACATGATAGCACAGTCTTACACCTTCAATATTTTGCTTAATGAAGATAAGGAACTAGTCCAGGACAAAACCCCTTTCTGTAGTAAACAGTATTTATGTGATGGCGCCTGTAGCTAGTTACTGAAATAATCTTTGTTGTTTTACTTTAAACCCATTAAAAAAACCAAATAAATTTTTCTGTTGTGGAAATGAAAGTGTACAATTATATTAATTTTAGGCCTTGGTGGCTCAATTAAAAAAAAAAATTGCTTGAGATTTAGCAAAAATATCTTTCAAAACATGAAAACAACATTCACCATATCAAAATATTGAGAAATAACCTTTTCCATTCTGGTCCTCTATGGTGCTCAGTTAATCCTGCTAAGTTATTTCATATCAAATCACCCAATATTTTAATGATGCGTCACCCACCATCTCTGATTTGTATGAAACTTTGCACATTTGCTTATATTTATGCCCTAAGAAGACCGTGAAGTTGTATTCTTCTAGGATGTATACATTTTTTTAAATAGAATTTTAAAATATGAATATTGCGATAATTTGGTTCCACAGAATCGCTTTGCGGGAAATGAGTAATATTTACAAAAACTATAACATTTCAGGTTTAAAACATGACCAGCTCCACAGAAAGGCAGAGAACAACTGAACACTGATGACAAATAATCTGATTGGTGCATGTCACTGCCAGCAATTTTCATGTTTGTGCATGTAGAGCAAGTTGCAGGCATGCAGCTACTGCTCTTCAGCTTCTTTTGTTATCTACTAAACAAAAAATTACTGAACTGATTGTTATGAAATTTTAAACATAGATTCTTTATCACACCTGAACTAAGATATGCTACATCTCTACGCCTCAAGTGGGCTCTGAAATGCAAAAATTGTACCGTTTGATCAATTGGCACCAAACTTTACATAATTTTATTGAAAATGGCATTATTTAAAAATGTACCCACAAAAACGCCAATTGGTGTTAATAAAAAGCTCAGAATGTTAGGTTTTATTTGGAATCTTTTCCAGCTTCCCAGCTGCTTAGAAAAAAAAGTTACAAGCGTTTCTGTTAACCCTTGTTTTAGTTTAGGAAACTACAATAATGTCATGCAATATGAATTTTATAAATTTTTTTAATACTACAGCTTCTTAAATGAATGCATTTTTGTAAACTGTGTACTTCTATTAAACTGTGGAAAAATTTCCAGATCAAAATATTGATTAATATCTGAAATGTTATAATTTTTGTAAATATTACTCATTTCCTGCAAACGATTTTTCGGAACCAAACTATCGCAATATTCATATTTTTAAAATTCTATTTAAAAAAAGAATACATCCTAGAACAATAAAACTTCACAGGTCTTCTTAGGGCATTAGTATAAGCAAATATGAAACATTTCATGCAAATCTAAAATAATGGGTAACATGACCTAGGTGATTTCACATGGTATGACTCAGTCACATCTGCCAGTAAATTTTCTTTGCTATTTCAAAAATCGCAATATATAATCTAATAAACAAGTTAAGTTAATTTGTTTTGTTTGTTAATTTTGATAAACAATTATTCAGATGTTATTTGTTCTGCTGGTACTACATGGGTTAAAAGTGTGTTACTTCATTTAGCCAAGCAGCAGCTTGCTGTTCAACATGTAAGCTGCAGGTTAACAAACAGGGAAAGAAGGGACCCCTATTGTTAAAGCCTGCATGATGCTGGAGAACTGTACATATAAGAATGCCTCCCTTGGATGATCCTGTCAGTTGTGTGTGAAAGGTAAGAGCGAATGCATACAGTAAGTATATGGATGGAATTAGTTTATTTTTATTTTATTAGCATAATTTGTCTTTGTTTTAATATTGAATGATTCACCTTTCTTTATCACCAGGATTGGTTTATTCATGATTACAATTTATTACATCCGATTACACTGTTAAATTTCAAATATTAATATATATTTTATATTCCCCCCCATGGAGGGAACATTTATTAATATTAGGACATGCTCCATGCTTAATTAAGCATACTACATGTGATTTTAATAATTACATATCAGTTTAGTATTATAATTACAGAATACATTTTAGTATAAGTTAAAAATTTATAATTTTTTATAATTATTGGTCATTTTTTATGAGTTATAACATTTATTAAATTTGTAATCCTTAATTGTATAACGAAAAAACAAACAAAACAAAAAAATAATAAAATTTAACAAATATACAAAAATGAAACATTTTATAATATAATTCATATAACTAAAAACATTGATTCATAAGTTATAAATATAGTACATTATGATTAGCGACAGTACTTTATTATAGTATTTATTATACAGTATTGTATATTTGTATTTGATATATATATATATATATATATATTTGATATATATATATATATATATATATATATATATATATATATATATATATATATATATATATATATATATTGCAAAATGTTTGTACTACTTTTTAATTCTCAATAGCCTTTCAGAAGACCTACAAAGTAGGCCGAAATGTTGGCTACCTAATAAACATTTCTCCAATTATAAGAAATTCATTGACCTCTATCCGTATCACTTTCTTCCACATTAATTTTAATTGTTCACTTGTTACATTTAACGTCACTTTACACTACTGACGATGATATAGTGACAGTCCTAAATTTTCCTATCCAAGTTTCACTAGGATATGCATCTTTAATGAGTACCTGACATTGCACAGGCTGAGGACCTCGTTCCCTTCCGAAGGAGGGCATATCCAAGGAATTTTTATTCCCTTTAAAAAATCCTAAGGCCTCCTGCCAGGCTGCGAACCTGCTATCTTGGGCATTGCAGGTTTTTATGCTAACCACCCTTTTTAATACTAATTGCATCAGAGTCAAAAAGTTGAATTCTGAAACAGCAGAAGGCTAATCTTGTTGCTGCTACTCTAGCTCTTCTGAACAGTGTCACTAGAAGTTATCACTACTAGAGTAACTTAATTAACTTTAGATTACATTCTGATTCCCACCTCTAATTCCACCCAAGAACCCAATAAAATTAATTTTTACTTTATTTTCAGATGTTCTATCTAATCCGATTCAGTCTTCTATTAGGTAAATTTAATTGTTTAATTTAAACGTTAATTCATTTTCCCAGTAATTTGAGAAATGATCATTTACTAATAGTAGATATTTGCAGTAGGTGCTCTGTTAATCATAACAGAAAGTACCTGCGGATCAGTAATGGACGACTCTACAGAAGATTTTATACCGGTTATGGTTCGCCGAAATGACTTTTTCCTGAAAGCTGCTAAATCTGTCCCGAGGATAGGAAGAAGAAACGATTTCTTTTTTGCCAAGAATTTGAAATCTGTTCCGCGCATTGGGCGGAGGAACGATTTCTTTTTAAAAGCAGCCAAATCCGTTCCACGCATAGGTAGAAGAGATGAAATCACATCGGTAAGTTCAGATGTTACTTATTGGATAAATTAGCAACGGCAAGTTTTCCAGAAATACAAGTTATTTATGTTTACAGGTTGAAAAGGAAGCATCGGTCGCCTGGCCATGGTTTAGAGATCACGATTTCATACCCAGGGTCATGAAGAAGGATTTGGGTATGTTTCATCTGAAATTTAACATATTTTTAAGCGTTTGCTACCTCAAACGCTACCTTTTTAAAAAATTACGCTCGCTAAGATCTGAAGTTGTTCCATGAATTAAATCAAATATTGCTACTTTTCCGTTAGCAGGGCGCAAGCGAAAAATCACCAAGTAATGAAGAATTCGGCCAAATTTATTATACCATAAGGGGAATATTCGTTTGGGGCTATGTATTCTGTTCTCTGAATTAATTCAAAACAAAGCACGTTTTCCTTTTTTTCTTCAGTACTAATTTTTGTAAAAAAAATATGAAAATTTGGGATTCAGCTAGAACTGAAAAAGATGCTATATCTTTTTTTCAAGAGAAATGTATATTGGCAAAGAGTGCAACATGCGATCAGAATCATGAAATTAAATTTTCTTTTTGTGACGGAGTACGTTGGCGGTCCAATCTTTCAGCATGCCTCTCGAAGAAGAGCATTCGGAATGGTAAGTAGTTCGAATCATCCAGATTGAGTTTTCTGAAAGATTTATTTACGGCTGAAGCATCTGCTCATATAAGTCAAATGGTGTAAAAAAACAAACAACTAGATATGAATAAAAATACAGTTGTAGGTTGGAACAACTACTTAAGAGAAGTTTGGTTCACAATGGACGACATTTGCGCCCGGCTAAATATATGTAAAAAAAATGTATTCCATTCCAAACCATATGATACTACAAACATAATTATTTCAAATTGTAAACGTGTTTTTATCATCATTATTTAATCTGATATTTTCCTGGTTCATTAATTCTTTTCTTGGCCATATCTAATTCGCTAATTTGATGTAGATCCCGCTGGACTGTTTAAACTGAAATATTAACATTTTCTTTTCTTCTTCTACTCAAACTACTAAATAATAATAAAGACAAAACGATATTGTTCGTATCTCTTCCAACTTGCAAGCAATGGCAGATCAGCGTATGGGGAGGTAACGGTTGAAAGCAGCCTTCCTTGGAACTAATGAAATTTTTATTTTCAATTTATATAATATCGAAAATTATGGTTCCGACTTAATGCTATCGGGCACTACTGTTTTGAATATTAGTTATAAACTGTAAATTAAAAAATAATTATCTACTTTCCGAAGTTGGAGACCGCTTGTATGGACGAACCGTTACTACCTCGGGTAAATAAACAAGTCGATTTCCATTGCCAACTTAAACTTCAGTTAACAGTTTAGCCTCCTCCTAGTATTCTCAGGTATGAGAGTAGTTGTCATTTGTTCTGTTAATGGGTTTGGGTGTCCTTTAGGTTTTCTTGAAAGCGTTTGTAGTCTGTATGTGTGCGTCCACCATTTTAAGTAAGTATGCACAGTTTTATTATTGACATGCCATGACGCTTTTGTGACAAATAAAAATAGCATTTTAAAAATATAAGATCAATTCATATTGATTCATTTTCTTTTAAGGTTCCGACGAAGATATTTCTGCTGACGAGCCTTCTAAAGAAAAGGAAGAACCAAGACTACAAGCAATCGTATAAATTTCTTCACTATTACTCTAACATTTAAAATACTAGTCATAGCTCATACCTAATATAGTTAAGGTGTGAAGTATAAAACCATAAATGTTGGCGTATGCATACATCAATAAGAAGCTTTTGTATTAGCAGGATGTATAATAAAACAATTGTAACAAAACACAATAAATTCTATCACCAATGTCATTCTCTAACATATATTACCAATGCCCATTGTTTTTTTTATCTTTATATAATCTTTACATATTTTTTTTTATATTTATGAAATAGAATTTGATTATTAAAGGCCTTCTATACGGTTGGGACCAACCGCCAACCATCGTGACCTTGGTCGGGTTGATGTAAAAGTAGACAGCGTAGAAGTCGGTTGACTGACCAATATTTGGTTGGGCCCGACCTTCCGTGGTTAGGAACGCAGCCCTCGCGACCGGCCGCATCCGTGGTTGATCCCGACCGTCTGGAACGATGTTGGCCGACCACAGTGTTTGGATTTTTTCTTGGAATGTTGTAAACAATTATTCAAAACCTAGAAATCTAATATTTGTTTATGCCTGGCACACTTCATCTCGTCAGTATTAGAGTCCGAAGTAATGAATCCATAGTAGAATATAGAAATATAGAAGTTATTAGCTGACCCGGTCACGCGTTGCTGTGGCTGTTGTAATAGTTTTAATTATTTTTAATTAATTTAATTATTATTAATTAATTTTTAATTTATTCATCTTATATCTAAGTACAGTATATAATAAATAAATAATATAAGAAATTCCTAACTGATAAAATATAAACATTAGATTAAAGAATGAAATTAGGTATATCATTTTTGTTCTGTTTGTTTCTCTCTGATAGCCCCTGAAGATGGCCTACATTGTAGGTCGAAACGTCGGCATACAATAAATAAGTATACAGTTATTAAGGTGTTTTCATTGACTGTACCCCCAACTATTTCTTCCTTACATTAGAAGTTCCACTCAACCAATTATTCTCTAACAAGAGGTATATCATAGTTGATTTTTAATTATGGCTAGTAATATTTTTTTAAGTTATAACTATTTATTCTTTTTAATTGAGCGTTAATCGATGGACAATATATTTTTTTAATCTGTCCTTTGCTAATGCATATAGATTATATGGTTTACTAACACGTGAGCATGCAACATATACTTGAAACATGGATGCTCTTGGTCCAAACCGCAAATGGACATTGTCTGGCCTTGAGACTTGTTGATGGGTATAGCAAAAGCCAAGCTTATATCAAATGGAAGTCTTTTAAACGGTATTATAGATTCTGATGGTATCATTGGAATACGTGGCTACAGGATGACTTCTCCTTTAAAGGTTCCAGTCAACATTGCTGCTTCAATAACATTCCCGGTGATATTTTTGATGCCAAGCGTGTAAGATTCCATAATTAGTGGATACAAATTACACATAATCAATAATAATGGCTGACACATATCACTTAGGGGTATGAAAACTAGTTTACATAATATTCTCAGACCTACTGAATACAGAGATAAAATTTCATAAGAATCAGTCAAGTCGTTTCGGAGATACAGGCAAAAAAGTGATATAACTCTGAAAATTTCGAAGTTTTTCGGCCACCAAAAGTATTCCCTTTTTTTCGGTTGCGAACTTGGATTTGCGCTATTCAGACATGCCCTTACATCATATCAAAAATGCAGCATCATCAAGCGTCACTGCTACTATTGACTCATAATCAATCGATTTCTCCTTTGTATAATCAATGGCCGACATATATCACTTCGGGTATGAAAAATAGTTTACATCCTATTCTCAGACCTAATGAATATAAACACAAAATTTCATAAGAATCGAGTCGTTTCGGAGGAGTTTTGTTACAAACATTGTGACACGACAATTTATATATTAGATAAGAATCCGGTTATTTGATATATGATTGGAAAGACTCAGGTTCCTCCAGAGGACCTACAGAGCTGCATGCTTGTATATACGTAAATATTAATAGTTATCTTTCTTTATAATTATTGTTATGCTGACGTATTTATATTTGTTCTTACATTTAAGTCATTATTGCGTGCTAACTCCTAATTTATATTCATTAATTGTTTTTTTTCAATTATTAATTAAATTGTGACGATGGTTGGCGGTTGGTCCCTACCGTGTAGAACGAATACAATAATTGGTTGACCCGACCAAGGTCACGATGGTTGGCCGTTGGTCCCGACCACAGAACATAGCACTAACTAAAAGCGGCATTAGGACTAGGACTGAGTCGATCGTGATTGATCGAATCCTTTTGATTCGATCGTTACCTATACACGAGTGATTGAATCACTGCTTTTAAAAAGATTTAATGGTCGTGTGAAGTCGAAAGTCGAAAAATAGCTGAAAGTACTTCCAACTGATTTTACGGCCACAACCATCTACTAAATTACAGTAGTCATGGAGAGTGTTTCCCACGAGCTTTAGAAGATGGCATGGGTCTAGAAAAATGGTAGAGCTGAAAAATGACACGGCTGTGTTATAATATATATTATCATATTATACATATCATAAAATATATATATATATTTCAGTCTTAGAGTCTTTCTCGTACTGTTAAGAGCTTAACTGTGTGTCTCCCGTTTATCCTATTAGATCTGCCTTCTTTTTGGTGTTTAAATTCAACAATTGTTTTTCGTATTGAAAATTTACTATACGTATCACTATTGTTGTTATTGTGTTAACTTTTAAAGTTAAAATTGTTAACAATTTCGTATTAATATAACATTAGCCAGGGCCGTAATAAAGTAGTAGGGACAGTAGTTTACTAAGCCTAATTCTACCAGTCGACGCGTAAACAAACAGGTACCATATTTATTAGTACTGTTATTATCTCGCTCTATCTAATTAAACTATATTATAATTAAAATGGCTAACTGCAAAATCTGTAACAAGTCAGCTGGCAGAGATGAGAAATCAAGATTAGTATGTGCTACCTGTCAACATTTATTTCATATTAAATGTATAAAAATTGATATAACGGACGCTAATAGCATACAAGAATTAAATAAAAAATGGACCTGCTCTGATTGCGAATTAGTATCGCGGATACCGTCCGAGTACAATACAATCCGATACAGTCCGAGTACAAATAGCTCTTTGAAAGCTAAAGTCAGCGACTTAGAGATTCGTTTAAATCACGCAGAACAGGCCCAGCTAGGAAGAACTGTTGAGATGAGAGGCATCCCGGAGAAGCAAGGAGAAACCCTGATTGGCACTATTTTAAGCGTCGGCGCAGGTCTGGGCGTTAAGATGAGTCCAGATGATCTGGACCACGCAGTACGACTCAGGCCGAAACAAGAGGGGACGCCAGGTCCAATAATGGTATGATTCGTCAGGCAAACCCTAAGAGATGAACTTGTGCGACAGAGAAGAATCAAGAGAGACTTCTCAACGCGTCACCTCGGCTGGGGAGAAAACTAATCTCACCATGTATATGTGAGTGAAGCCATGACGCCCGCCAATAAGCACCTTTACTGGTTAGCCAGACAGAAGAAGGGAACAGCAGAAATTAAATATGTCTGGTTTAGTGGAGGCAAAGTTAGATGCCGGCAGTCAGACGGCTACCAAGCGGTCATCATAAGCAAGCCTAGCGACCTGGACGTTTTCAGATGAACATATTATGCTGGTCACATCGATTTGGTTCTATTACTTTGTGTTAAAGACATTTTAATTTTATTTTTACTCATCCTCTGTTTTTATATTTACTTTTAATTTATTTATTTCATTATTTAATTTACTCATATAGTTCTTTTTTGCCTAATGTTTACACTAAGGATAATTATTTACTTTTCATTTATCTGAGTTATGGACCATGGTATCTGTGCTTATTCTTTACTTGCTATATAATATTCCACCGTGATTTACTGTTTAATTTTGTTAAAATTATTAGAGACCCGATAATTGATTTTCTTCAATTAGTGTATTATTATTATTATATTATAATGCACTTACAAATTGAATATGATATAAAAAGTTGTATCCCATTACCTTAACCTAGATCCTTTTCCCTATGATTCCATCCCCTTTACCTGGAGTTATGACTAACATCCTAAATACCTGTCACGTTAATGCACAATCCCTTCTGGCCCATTATAATGAATTCAAACAATACTTCCTTGACAATTTTTATCAAATAGTAGCTGTTTCTGAAACCTGATTAAAACCCTATATTCCTTCCTCTCAAGTTTCCCTCACCAATCAAGTTACTCCTTCCTGCGCCATGATCGATCTGATCGAGTGGGAGGTGGAGTCGGCCTATGTATTCATGACAGCCTTAAGTCTAAAATCCTTTTGCGATCTCCTTCCCCCGATTCTCCTCACCTAGAATACTTGTTTGTAGAGATCTCAACTGACTCCTCTCCTCTTTTATATGCCGTTGTCTACCGACCTCCTAATATTCCATTCGATAATCTCTTTGAATCCTCTCTTGTCCAACTTGTCTCCACTTACAGCAACGTAATTATCTCCGGCGATTTTAATATTAACATGCTCCGCGAATCCAATGATAAACTTTTCCTTACGGATTTGGTGTTTTCCCTCAATCTTTACTTCGTACCTTATTCTCCTACCCATCACACACAATATTCCGACACCTGGCTTGAGCTCTTCGTCACTGATTCTTCCAAGAAAATCCTTTCCTCTTCACAGCATCCAGTGCCCTTCCTTTCATCACACGACCTCATCCAGATTTCATATGACCTACCCGTTAAGTTCTTTACTCCAAAAATCGTATCATATCGAAATTTGGACCTCCTCTCCTGCGATTCGCTTCAACTTGACCTAGATCCTGTCCATTGGAACATTATTTACTCCTACAACTCCATAGACCCTATGATCTCTACCCTCACCTCAAACCTACAAACCTTATTAGACAATCACGCTCCTCTGCAAACCCGAACACAAAGCCGTCCTACTACGCCATGGCTGACCCCCGAAATAAAGAAAATGATAAAGAGAAGGGATTCAGCAAGACGCAAATTTCGGAGAACTAGGATGTCAGGCGATTATGTGAATTTCAAACAATTACGTAATGAAACCCAAGCCGCAGTTCGACGTGCTAAATTCCTCTACTTCCATAACGCCCTTTCTACCGCACCTGACCCCAAATCCAAATGGAAAATACTCCGAAAATTATCCCTACCAGAATCTAACCACACCTGTTCTCTTCCACCAACCCCAGATGATCTCAATAACTACTTTATATCCTCTACACCCAATTCCTCACTTGCTACCGATTTCGAATATCATTGTTTCAATCCTGAAAACTTCTTTTTCTCCCACCTTTCATATGATGAAATACTTGCCGCTATCCTAAAATCCCGCACCAATGATTATGGTCCTGATAACATTCCAGTAAAACTAGTAAAATCCTGTCTTCCCACCACATACTCTATCACATCTATAACTTCTCCTTGCAAAATTCCACATTCCCTTCTTCTTGGAAAACGGCCCTGGTCCGACCATTAAACAAAATTTCGAACCCTTCCTCACCTCAAGACTTCCGCCCTATTTCCCTTCTTTCTAACCTTTCAAAACCGCTAGAACGCCTAGTACAGAACCAACTTTCAAACTTCCTGGAAGAACGTTGCCTCATTAATCCTCTCCAATCTGGCTTTCGTTCTGGACATTCAACTCAATCCGCTCTCCTTAAAATAATCCATGACCTCCAGACTTCCATCGAACACCAAAAACTAACTATCCTTATCCTTCTAGACTTCTCTAAAGCATTTGACTCAGTTGACCATAACATCCTACTGACCAAACTTCAAAACCTTCCTTTATCCAACAGTGCCTTGCACTGGTTCAAATCCTTCCTCTCAAACCGATCTCAGTTTGTTGTCGTTCCAGGCCAACCACCATCCAAGACTCTCCCCCTCTCCTAATCTCTGTCCCCTACTCTATTTTCAATTTATATAAATGACCTTCCCCAACTCATCCATCACTCCAAATACCATATCTACGCCGATGATTTTCAAATATAATTGACTCACTTGATTCTGAGCTCCCTAAGCTGTAGCGTGTTCTATTCGCCCTGAAGATGGCCTACATTGTAGGCCGAAACGTCGGCACATAATAAATAAGTTATGCTTATTTTGGTGTTTTCATTGACTGCACCCCCAACTATTTCTTCCTTAAATTTTCAAATATACTTGTCCTTTCCCCCATCCGACCTATTACTAGCCACAAAAAAATTACAAGATGATCTGAACCGAATAAGTCAGTGGGCAGTGACTAACAAGTTGAGGCTGAATGCGGAGAAGACAAAGGCGATGGTAATAGGTTCCAATCACCTCCTTAAAAAAGTTCCTCATTTCCCGGATGTAATAATGTTCCCGTCAAATTTTTCCCAACAGTCAAAAACCTCGGAATCACTTTAGACCAATCCCTCTCCTGGAAAAGTCATATTTCCAATATATCCCGCCGTACTTTTTCTATCCTGAAGAGACTAAACTATATCCGTCACCTATTTCCATTTGAAACTCGTAGACTCCTAGTCACCTCTTTAGTATTCCCCCACTTCGACTACTGCTGCGCTGTATATGGGGGTGTCTCTGTGGAGCTCGAGGCCAAAATAAATAAAGAATTTATTATTATTGTTATTATATATATATTTTATGATATGTATATATATATATGTATATTGATTGACAGTTTTTTGTGTTGCATGGAGAATCCATTATAGTACATAATTAAAGGCAAATCAGGAACTTAGCATATTGAAATTTGCAGATAGGTTTATTGTATAATTTAAGAAAGAAATTTGGATAATTCCACCGCCAAGGGTTTCCCCCTTTATATAATAGGGGTTCAAAGATTGTATGTAATCCATCAGTTTTGAAGTTAGCCATCTGAAATTTTGAGTGTACAAGTAACTTATAGTTAAACAAAAATTTTTTTTTGTTTCAAATATCCATTTATTTATATCAAAAAATATTTACGATATATATATATATATATATATATATATATATACAATACATATAGTTTTTCATTTTTAATTGTAACTGTTATGAGTATAAATATATGTGTATACATGATAACATATAAGTATATGATACTTATAGGAAAAGTCAGTCAGCTCTTCGAAACGGTTGTGTTTGGTTTTATTGGCAATAGTTTTGTTAGTGCTACAGCGTAGTGAATATGTGATTTTTTGCCATACTTTTCTTTTATATTTCAAAAAAGGTCAGCGAACTTCTGAGGCTCACTGAAATTTATGCAAGGAATAGGAGTAAACACAACATACTACACAAAAATGGCTTTCCAAATTTCGCCCTGGAGACAAGATTGAGGATGCACCCACCCCCACTGGTCTGCCAACTCAGGTTGATTTAAGTCTCTGATAAAAAAAAATACGGGTCACTACAGGTAGGAAACATTGGAAATAAAGTTTGAAACAGCTTAGCTATGGATGGTTGGGTACCAGCCGCTTATATGAACCTGATCAACAGAATACCAATTTGCAATGGACAAAGGGACTCATTTCTAAAATGAATAGGATCATATATGACAACAGGGCATGAAAGAGATCGTGGATTACTGGGACACACAACTTCCCATACCTCTTTGTGAGCCTTAGCAGTTTTATTTCATTTATGAAAGTAGAACTTAAATGCTAATTTTAGCACTGCATGGTAAAAAAAAATTGTGGAGGATTTGTTTTAATACCAACCTAAAGGTGTCATCTATCAAATCCCAAATGAAAAAAAATAATGAAACTGAACAGTACTGTTCCAACCCAAATTTTGCTTTCTTACCACTTCTACAGTTTTCATTTTTTTAACTGCAATAAGTTTCTAACAAATATATATTTGGTACAGTCTTATTTACTAGTTGGCAGTAAATTTATTTTAAACCATTTTCTACTGATTCCAATGACTTCAAACATCCAAAATATGTACCAATTAAATTGGTTAAAAATTATTGTACACCAATTACAAGTTAGGCATTTGTACATGTATTAATCTATAAATATTAATACATTAGTCATTAATTATAAACTAAGAGATGGGTGAAATTGTTTCAGGATTTCCCTACTTATGTTCATGAGGAAAAATATTAGAGAAGAGTTGGTCGACTGTATCTTCTAATTCAAGGAAGAAATAGTTGGGGGTGCAGTCAATGAAAACATCAAAATAAGGATAACTTATTTTGATGTTTTCATTGACTGCACCCCCAACTATTTCTTCCTTGAATGAGGAAAAATAAATTTTCACTTTTTAGTTTGTTTAAATATAAATTATAAATTAAACAAAAGAAATAACTCCTCAAGGCATCGTATCATGATCGTAATAATTGAGTATTACGTGCCTCAAGAATGGTATGAAGAATAAAAACATCAATAATTTACAAACATTGTTTATAAAAAAATAAATATTTGAACAGTCTTTTAATAAATCAGATGTACATACAAAATTACATCTCTGCCTCAACTAAAGCTATATTTACAATAAAAATGATCAATATTTAACATTTGAAAAAAAACAGCTAACAAGGATAAAACAATTAAATAACAAAAATGAAACATCTAATAATGTCAACAAATTTTGTATACAAAATTTTTCTGAATTTCCTACATACAAATGTTAAAAGCAATCAGTTATCTCTGAATCATAATGAAACATTAGTTTACTTTTTTATATATATATTTATAGTAATATATAGGAATAATATTTATTATAAATTGGGGTTATAAAAAAACTTATAATTTCCCTAACCACAAATATAAATTTACTAAGTCCTTGAAGATTTTTAAAATATATTATGTGGATTATAATGAAATTGTATATATCATTGAAAGAACAAATTCTGAAAAATAAAATTAACGAAAACAATTTAATTTGTCATATAAAATTTAATCAGTCGCTAATTCAAACTTAAACTTAAAACAAGTGTTACGTTTCTCAGCAATACAAGTAAAACGAAAATCATGCTAACTAAAAGGGGTTTCCAGTTTTTTTTTCCTACAAAATGCAATAGTTTTAACTTTACTAACACAGTTTTAACAATTACTAGCATTTGATTTCCAAAAATGTTATAAATATTTGCACACATAAGTATTCAGAATAAAAATTTATTTACACTTTAATTTACAATGCTTATCAGCGCAAATTTTCACTTTGTGGCAAGATCAAACTGCTTGAACTAAATAGAAAGAAAAGTAATAATATTGATGATAATTGTTGACCTATGATAATGTATGTTGAAGAAATTAGTCCGGGTAGAGGTCACTGAATGAAATTCTCAAGTAATTTGAGAAAATCTTTATTGATAGCCTATAGGACCAATTTCTTCAACAAAAAGTAATAATACTGTTTAAAATTTATAACTCAACAGAAGAAAAAATGTTCAGTAGACAATTTCATAAAAAATTCTTGAGTGTTAGTAAGAAAATCCCCCCAAAAAATGATATTTAGATATAAATATATATATATTTTGTATATCTATGATACAATACTTAATTGCATTAGAGATTTATAAAATATAAAAATGTCAATATATTTTTATCTGAAAAACAGAAATCATATTGCAGATAATCCACATAAAAAGGGTCAGGTCCAAAGCTGAGTAGGAATGTATTTATATCAAAGTATTGAATACTTGAAGCTTGTCTCAATTTATTATAAAGTACCTGCTACTTTCGCTGTTTAAACATTTTTCAAAAGGTAAAGTAATAACAATTACTAGCATCATTTATCGTAACTGATTACTTTTAACATAGATATTTAAAATAAAAGTTTAGTTCTTCATAAATAATTATTTTACATTATGGAGAACAGAGATAGTTGGAGGGTGCAGTCAAAAAAACACCAAATAAGTACTAGACTTATATTTAGTAAGTGCCGACGTTTCGACCTACAGTGTAGGCCATCTTCAGGGCTATGAGAGAGAAACAAACAGAACAAAAAATATATAAAAACGTTACAGTAACAAGAATATAGTGACATGTAATGTAGAAAATTAAAACAGTGACAGATATGAAAATTAAAGATAACGAATATTAAAATAGTGACAGAATATAATAAAATTAAAATAGTGACAGATATAATAATTAAAGATAACGAATATAAAATAAAAGTACAGAAAGGATAGAAAAGTAAACATAATATAAAGGGAAATAAAAATGAGGAGGTAAACCAAAGACACAAAATGAGAAGATTAACATATAAAAAAAGGTTGGAACAAGAAGGATTTAGAAAAACTAGTAAATTAAAGATATAAAATGTATGATAATGGACTTCTAGAGGTTACATAAGTAAAATGTATGAGACATAATAATACAAGAATATGTAGAAAGAAATATAGGTATCTTGTAGAATGACAGTTAGAAATGTAAACAATTTGAAAATATAAGTATGGAACTATTTGTACAATAACTATTGTGTATTATTGTATTACTATTGTACAGTAACTATTGTGTACAATAACAATTTGAAAAATAGTTGATTGGAATAATAATTAATATAATACTAAAGATAAATATAATAATTATAAATAAATTTATTAATCCAATCAACTATTTTTCAAATAGTTATTAATAATAATAAATACTATATTCTTGTTACTGTAACATTTTATATATTTTTTGTTCTGTTTGTTTCTCACTCATAGCCCTGAAGATGGCCTACACCGTAGGTCGAAACGTCGGCACTTACTAAATATAAGTCTAGTACTTATTTGGTGTTTTTATTACTGCACCCCCCAACTATCTCCATTCTCCATTTTATCATCAAGTCAACTATTTTCCTCTCATACATATTTTACATTATGTTCTAAAATAAAAATCATAATAACATTAACAAAACAGATTGGTCCAAAACAGTAATTGTTAAAAAACTCTGTAATTAACAAAAGACTAGTATTTCTATTTAATAAACAAATAATCTAAATAAATTATATCAGTTATCTTTGAAAAAGATCTTTTACCATTACCATTCTTGATATAAACTTTCGTTTAGAAAGTGTTGATTCAGGAGTGCTGCGGAATATATCAACTAACTTTGAACTTGTTTCAAGGGCCCAAACTGCATTTCTTGTCTCAATGCGTAGTCTTTCAACTTCTTCAAGACTAACATTTTTTGAAACATTGAGATTTCTTTCAAGAGGATTAACAATGTAAATAGGAGAGTAATCAGGTTTATTAATTAGTTTTCCTGCGCACAAACTTATAGCTTTACTGTTAAAGTCGAAATTCTGATAGAAATGAAAAAATCCTAACAATAGCTCTGCGGTTGTCTTACTATGGTCCAAGTCTAAATTTAGATTTCTTAGATCTCTGACAAAGCTACAGTTTATTTCTTCTGCATATCTAGTATCATTTGGACCTGCAAATAAAATAAAGCATATTTAACTAATACAAGCACCTTAATTGGAAAATCCAAAGTAATTAAAATAAAGTAAAACCCTATTGATCTGGAAGGAAGGGCTATTATTCTAATATCAAAATTAAAGCTGATATGATAAATAAATAAAAAATATTGATAATAATAAAATTGACTACAGCACTTGCAAATATAACGGCTTGTCCAAATTAGATTACTACTCCCTTCTTTAACCAGATATCACTTTTTAATTTAGTTTTATGTACAAAACCAACAACAAATAAACTTTGTTGAATTACGATGAGATAAAAAGAAAGTTTAATAACTTGCCAGGGTTATTATAATTAGTTTATATAAAACAAAAAAATAATAACTATTTAATTGAGAAAACTTTCAACTACCCAATCTTGACTTTCTGCCTCTGAAAAATTACTATTAGTTCCAATAAACTATACCTTTTATTAGGGTTATAATATTCCTGTTCATTGCTTACATGAGGATGTTGTTGATTGAATTTAATATTTCTTCTCCATAAATATAGTAAACAAAATTTCAATGTTCATTGAAATTTACAACTCTAAAATGACTATATATAGTATTTAAGAAATTAATGAAATTCAAATTAACTTTAAACAACATTATGTATATATAAAAGTGACTTACCTGCCAATTTGAACAGATCATTGACTGAGGGTAACCTCTTTTCTATCTGAAGATAAAAAATGACAAGTAATGTCAAGGAAAAGTTAGTAATCCATCTTCCAGGAGAAGGATTTGTAAGACCTACAACTTTAGCCCAAGCTTTAATGGAAAATACAAGTCTTTGAGCAGACAGATCCAAATGAGCAAAGATATAAAGGAGTTCTGACATGTACATTGCACTCCTAAAAAATTAAAAAAACCAATAAATTAATATACTAATAACAAAATAATAATTTAAAAAAATAGTACAAAATATAAAATACTACCAAAAGGGATCAACAAAGATTTAACTTATTTCACTAAAAAAATGAATTCTTTACCACTACACAAATGACGAAGAGACAAGAATTTGGACAATAGTAAAGTAAGCCCCATACTACTCCTTAGGAGAACAGTAGTGCAAAGAACTGATTACAAAATAAAAAAAATTGTACATGTATTATACCAAACCCAATATAATAATAGGCTCTAAGCAATATCACAAATCAAATTGTTTAATCTCAAACAATTTCCTTTTCCTAGGAAAGGAGCTGCAAACAAATGGAAGAGATAAAATAATTTCATTCTAACTATATTTTATATTTATATTTTAATATAATTTATTTATTTGTTATAATATATTTTGTTTCTTGAGTAATAAAGATAAGCTTGATGAGAAAGAACGCCCTAGCAAAAATACTGAGATCTAACGAACTATCGTAATTACCAATCTTTTTAAATGGACTCAAATTAACTTTTTTAATTAATCATAATTATCAGGAAACAACTTACAAATTTGTAAGAGAAATATCAATATCTACTCCAGTGTAATCATGAGAGTACTTAATGATCGGCACTCTAGCTCCAAGAATTCTTTTTACTCCAGTCACTCCAGGAACATATATTTGCAACAGATCTCCCAATAACTCCATCTGCCTTTGAGTTTGTCCTCGAGAACTAATACCATTCATCTTAGATTGATAAACCAATCTTAAGTCATCTGAATTCGTCTGAAATAACAAAATGTATTTCTCTATATAAGTTATTCTATTAGCAATTAGCATTTTAATCAAAATTACTATGACATATTATTACTTAAGACCCAATGTGATAACATGATAATGAACAGCTCTACAAACTTAATAGCAGACTCTGGTATGCTGACAACAGACCAAAGTTATGTTACATCTCCACAATAAAGATGCTAAGTATGAAGACCAGAAACATTTAGATGCTAATTATGCACTCCGTGAGTAACAAAAATGATCACATGAATTATGGTTAATTTCCCCAGAAAATTAAGTTATAGTCATTTTTTTGTTTAATGAGAATCAATTATTTAGAAACCATTTGAGTTCCCGATTGTATCCATTCTGGGAAAAATTCTGAGAATGGAATATGATCAGAATTAACTAAATCTAATGTATTGGAGATTTTGGGAGGATTAAGAGCAAAGTTTTTTCTTTCTTTTTTATCTCGGTATAATCTAAATCTATATGACTTTATATATCTGACTTTTAATTGACTTCATTAAGACAATAAAATTGATTGTCATATAAGCTGCATTGCATCACTCAATATCAGTGTAAAAATTATTACATTAAATCTTAAAAAAACAAATTGAAACAAAAAAGGGAGGAAATCGATAAAATAAATTACCGTGATGAGAATTTTTTAAAATAGCCTATAAATGAAAGGGGACATATAGGTTAGTCTTAATATGACATTAATATTTTAATTTCTACATCTTATGAAATGTGAGTATGATTAGTTTAGTTAGTAAATTATAGCTGTAAAGTGTTGATGGACAGATAAGTTCCGTAGTTATACCGATATTTAGACTTTAAGTAAAAGTAAAACGTATATGTTAATTTGAGAATAAGTAAGTTATACCTGAAAATACCTGAGAAAAGTTATAACGAAGCACAATATCAAGGTCACAGCCTTCTTTTCCAAATGAATTGACAGAAGACCCAAAAGGGAATGCTCTAATAGCAGGGAAAAGTCCAGACAAAACCATTTCCACTTGTCTTGCACAAATCATTCTTAATTTAAAGCCAAGCTCACTTAATTTTGTTGATTGATAAAGAATTTCCATTTCATCTAACAACTACAAAACATAATATTAGAACCATAGAAATCCATACTGAAAATACAATTACAATATTAAATAACTGGCTTACAGATTGAGCAACAGCCATCCATTCAATGATTTCATGTTCTGTCGGTGCTTGAGAAACAGTCAAGTGTGGCATTACATTTGCTGGAGAAGAAATAAATTTTTTATTTTTGCCTGTTCTAAACCAGATAAAAGGTGATACCACTGATTGATTGTTTGAATCGAAGCACAATTTCTGAACATCTTCTGAGCTGGTGAATTCCACAAGAACGAAATGCTAAAAACAGATGGTGAATATTTACACTTTGATTACAATAGTAAAATATGAGACAAAAGCTAAAATTAAACCGTTTACTGAATTATTAGTCATTATCAAAGGGTTTAGATTTAAAACTAAAAGTATTTACAAAAAAAAGATTAGAACCAAATTATAATGAATAAGAGTAAGGCAATCAATAGTATAGCATAGATTGACTAGTATACTTCAAAAACATTTAATTACATTATCTTTCACTCGGTAATAGTACATATTTTCAACAGCACAAATACTTTGACAATAGTCATGAAGTTCGAAACAAGAGTTCTCTGAGTTTACTTGGACAACATAACTTCTCTGGGCAACTTTTCTTGCTTCTTCTATCATGTCATCAAACTTAACAAAATGTGCTGTTTTAATGTCCTTGTTTGGTTTCTTATCTAGAAATAATTATAATAATGGTTTAAACTATACTGATATACAAGAAACCAATAATTTAAATTTTTTCTACTATATATTTGATTACCAAAAATATTTGTACTGTAACCATTTTTCGGGAAATTATTAGAACTGAAAAAAACATTTTCAAAAGAAATATTTGCAATATGTTTAATAATGTTCTGGCGAAAACAATAAACAAAACCTGGTTTAATTTTCAGGAAAATACTCATTTTAAAAAAAGGTGGAACAGGAGGTTTCACCACTGCCAGTACAATCTGCCTATATTTAAACTTATTTTTGTATGTTAGTTTTGGTTAATTTCTTTAATTAATTTATATAAAAAAACTTTAAAAATATTTATTTATTTATTTTTTCAGAGATTAGCTGTATAAAGTTTATGGCTCAGAACCAAATATCCTAAAAAATTGAACAAGCAGCGAGAAATGGCGCATTTGAGAAAACAGGCCACCGCAGCATCCTTCACCCCGTACAACGCATAAGCTGCACGTGTGTTGAGTTCAGTCTTCTACTTACATACTGGTAAGTGTTTCTAACACTGTTGATATTGTTGTTTTAAGGTATTCTTTTACGAGTTTTAAGGTCGTTTAGCTAATTATTGGGTATATTTTAGGTTTACCATCATCAGTGTGAACAATAAACCTGGAGCGTTGGTAGTATGAGCTCCAATACCTGTTATAGATGTAACCGGACTGGGCATTTCGCTAGGGAATGCCCTAATGGTGGAGGAGGAGGAGGTGGAGGTGGATTTGGAGGTCGTGGACGCGACAAATGTTACAAATGTAATCGTTATGGTCACTTTGCAAGGGATTGTAAGGAAGACCAAGACAGATGCTACAGATGCAATGGTGTGGGACACATTGCCAAAGACTGTCAACAAAGTGCTGATGAGCCCTCCTGCTACAACTGCAACAAAACTGGCCACATAGCTAGGGAATGTCCAGAACAGAGAGATGGTTCCAGAGGTGGGTTCACCTCAGCTTGTTATAATTGTAACAAAACTGGGCACATGGCCCGAGCATGTCCTGATGGATCTAGGTCCTGTTACAGTTGTGGGAAGACAGGACACATTAGTCGTGACTGCGATAAGAATGACTGAATGATTTGTCAAACTTGAGGAAGTTATTATTTGTTTTTGTAAGGGGCAACTTTTTTTTTTCTTTTTTACTATTACACTTTGAAGTATATGTTTATTTTACATAGATTTGCCATTACGCTTTACTACTGTACTCCAGAGCATTTGCAAGTTGTTGAAGTTTTGTATTTGAAAAATGCAGATTTGTTGTAATCGTATTACAAGTAACATTTCATATGTGACTTATTGAAACCCTACTTATAATAAATGAAAGATGATTTTTAAGATGTCTTATTCATTCTGTAATCCAGTGATTTCCTAGTAGTAAGTTTTGATTATTGTAAATATGCCATGTATATATATATAATATATATTTTAATCTTTACATTTCCCTTGTAATCAAAATGTATGAAAGAATACATTTATTTTACTACTATTTTGCATTTTATTATGAGGAAAGAGGAGTTGGGGAAGAACCTAAGTTCCAACTAGAAGTAAATACTTAAACCATTTACATTTAAATTTTATTTTGGAAATTTCTTTAAAGTTACTTCTTCTGAGTTTAACAGTATGAAAGTTTATACATTTTTTTTGCTGGTTTCATGCTTTTAATTATAATACCAAAAAAAGAAATGTAATTTAGCATTTAATAAGATGTACTTGAAGTAATTTGAGAAATTTGGCTAATGGTTGTGTGAATAATAATGCATTCACCAGTTAAGGAGAGGGGATAGTTTAGGTGAGGAGGGGATGTAGGAGGTAATAAGGTGGTTATGGTGATCCTCAGTTGAGCTGGAACTATGGTGTTGGATATAGATTTGTTTAGGGAGGAAAAGGGTGGAAACCCTGAAAAGATTCGCCAGAATCAGAAAGATCGTTTTAAAGATGTTGGATTAGTTGATCTAGTGGTTAATAATGACTTGAACTGGAGGCAATGTAAGTTAAGTTATTAATGCCCATTGTTATGTTTGTCCAATATTGGGTCATTTTTATTAATTAAGATTCAATATTTTAACAGCAAGGTTTCAAGCTGATAATCTCAACAAGTTGAAGAACCTTTGCAGCAAAGAGATTGGTGAAAAAATGAAGGTATTTTAGTAATAAGTTTGTTGTTAAGTACTAGTCTAAGTAGTTTACAAGTTGTGAATTGTTGCAGAAAAATAGCCATACCCCACATGAACTTAGTTTTTCTAATTTTAATAATAATATACTGAATTCCCATCTTGAAGACAAAAGTTATATTGGTGGTTTTGAACCAACTCAGGTCGATACAAAAGTATTTTTAAGTATTGATGAAGAATTATTAGCGCGACAGATAAAAAATTACCCTCATTTGCGGAGGTGGTTTATGCATATAAAAAGTTTTGGAGCTGGAATAAATGATTTTCCTGTGTTTGACAAGGTGAGGATTTTAGGATTTCCTCCATTTCAAAAGCATGAAATCACGAATTGCTTTTTTATTTTTTTTTTGTTTACACATTATCAATTTTCTAAATAAATAAATCAGACTGAAAGAAATTTTGCGGTGCAAAATTCATATTCATTTATGAACATCGCAATTTCGGGTTTCATCCTCAAGACACCTAAAGGTATGTAAAATATTATTTATTGCTAATAAACCGTTTGATTCTTCAGTTTATTTTATATTTAAAAGTTATGGTTGCTTAGGTTTTTGTAGCTGTAATAAAAATGCTATAATACAATATTTTCTTTGTAACATTTATGTGCTTGAAAACAAATAAATTTTTATGAGAAGCTCATTTGAATGAATTATGAAGCTATTTAGATGATATATGATACATAGTGTTTGATGAAAATAAAACAATAATAATTATTTTATAACTAAATCTTCCTAGATTTAATGTTTTTCAAACTAGCTGATGTTCCCAGAGTTGCCTTATGACCTAATAATTTGTTCTGTTTCTTCATTACTCCAAATAAAATGAGGTGAGTCATGTGTGTCAATCATAAGTTAAAGTTAATGTGCGAGTCTGCACTGTAATAATAGCTTGTGTTTGTACTTTTATGTAATGTTAGGGACTTGATTCATTATAGCCTCCATTGTAGCAATAGGATTGGTGGTTAAAGCTTTCTGTGCAAACCCATTGGTTTATTTCCACCATACTATTGCAGCATGAAGATATAAGGTCTAATTGCTGCAGTATTTAGAAAAAGAGCTATGCCATTTTAGGGCCCTGTATTTTCCTACTGCCATTCTATTCTAAATGGAAGAAGAAATGTATCGTGTTTTAATTTATTTTTCCAGTATGTTTCTTTTATTCTGTTTATTGTCTAGATCCCAGATTAAATTTATTTTTTAGACTTCCCAAATTTGACAGACTAGTCCATTTAAAAAATCTATAATAACAAAGATATGATGGGGAATAAAGTAAATGCTGATTAATTTATTTTTTAACTGTATACCGTGCCAGATAAAAGGTATCAGAATGTTATGAATTATTATTGGCTGACCTCTTCCCCATACCATTTTCTACTTCATATTAGAAACAAACACAAGTTTTAACCTTCCTAAAACGGCCTTATGCAAAGGTAAAACTCCTCTGTTGTCAGAATAAGTGACAAAATTAACTAGAAAGTAAGGTGTAAACATTCTTGATTATTATACAAGGGATAATGAAAGATTCGAAATCTTAAAGATTAATCAGAAAATCAAATACAGTTTATACTTGATTCAAACGATTTAAAACTCAACTGGTTTTATGATTCACATATCTGTGGATTCCTCACAAAATAAACAACGAATAAAAATAAATTTAAAACATTAGGTTTAAGTTATTATTTATAGGGATTTAATAATAATAAAATGTAAAACACTAAAAATAAACCTCTTTAAATTGACATCAACATGAAAAGTATTATCAAGGATTAGTAAGGAAAACTAAGTAGTATTGAACATCTGGTCATAAATCTAAGACAAGTAAGTGTGTTGTTTTATATTTAGATATTTGTTGCACACATGTGTTTACATTTTCTTTTTTTTTTTTACATGTTATATTGTCATTATTAATTCAATTGACTAAATATTTGAATAACCTCATCATTGCTTTTGCTTTTCTTCAGTTTTACTTAGTATAGTTGGAATGAAGTTTTAGACTCCTTGAATATTTGATTCTGTTAAGTCCTTGCGAAAAAGTTCCATATGCTTATTTTGTTACTATTATTATATTTTTTTCTCCATATGCTTATTTTGTTACTATTATTATATTTTTTTTTCATTTTCCGTTACAAATGTGTTTTATGAAAATATGAGTTCACAATTTTTTTTTTAATTGAATGGGTTTTTAAAGTGTCATCGATATAATTATAATAAAAAATGAGGATATGCATACAAAAATTTATATGCTGAAGCTTACAATTAATTGCTTTCTAAATTTTCTCTAAATATATCTTGGATTATATGATTTTTTTTCACAATTATACTAATGATGGTAGTCTTAAATGCTTTTTGAATTAGTGTTTTTTATCATCAATTTTAACTAATGATATTAACTCTGAATAATGCATATTTAGATATTAAATGGTATTCAATAAACAGAACATATTTATTCATTTCAAAGCTAAATTTTTTCAAATCATTGATGAATGATCATAATAAATCAGTGTGATTTTATATGTGTGTGTGTGTTTAGAAGTTATTAAATATTTAGTTTAATCTAGAGATTGCAAATATTTCAAAATATAGCTGTTAATTTTGAACATTAAATATGTTATTATTTTTAAGTATTGTTTTTCATTCATTATATTACTAAATAATCAAAAATAAATCTAATTGTAATATATTTGAATTTCTCAGAGAAAAGAAAGTGGAGATGGAAGCAATGCTCTGCCATCTGATTTCAAATTGGAAACTTTGACTCCTGAAACTTTAAAAAGTCTCACTGTCCCACAAATAAAGGAAGTAAGAGCTTTAATCGACAAAGCAATATCAGCCAATGAAACTCTCCTTACTACTACAGCTGCAGAAAGAGATAAAGCTCTTGCTGAACTTGGGAATTTGCTTCATCCTTCGGTTCCAATCAGTGATAATGAGGTATACTGATTTAAATTGGTCTCTATGCCTCTATATATGCCTCCATTTTTAATACTATTTCTCTATTCGGTAATTATTCCGCAGGTTGTCGCTTCGAGTTAAGTCACAAGTGTTAACTTTTCATTCGTTTCTGTCTTAATGTTTTCCAAAAATACAAGTTATCATGAGCTTTAGTATGGGAAATATAATGTAATTATGGGAATGATGTATACTTAGGTAATCATTTCATCTAGAACTTCGTCATCATTTTTTATCATCTATACTTCGAAATGTTAGTTCAAATTATTATTACTGAAATCTACTCATTACCCATAATTACATTCTCTTTCCATTGTTGAAGCTCACGATAATTTATATTTTTGGGAAATATTAAAAATAAAACAAATAAACAGCTAAAACTCGTTACTCAACCTGAAGCTACAACCTACGGGAAAGATTCTGTCTGTTGATTAAAATAACTTTACGAAAGCTTCTCAGAATCTAATTCTTGTCTCTATGTTTGTTTTTCCAACTGTCGTTAACATAATTAGTTTCCGGTGTGAATTATTTGTTTAAGTTTCAAGAAGTAGGTTTATTCCCAATTTATTTACACTTAATTGGTGTTCAGATTTTTTCATGGATAGTTTTATTTGTATGGTGTGTTTCATGAGATAGAAGTTATGAGTTCTCCAAATGTATAGTATATATACATTTACATATTATAAATAGTTTTCTGCTTATGTGAATACATTTGTGAACTGTGTTGATTACTTATATTCTAGATTTAAAAGTAAGTTATATTCTAAATATTGATAACAAAATATGACCTTATAATTAATCATAAATAAAAGTATATAAATTAATTTATTTTTTAAACAAGTTTTAATTAGGAATGATCTAATCAATTTTATCTGACCTAAGAATCAATCAATAAGTAAGTTACAAACTAAAATAAAGTACTAAAAAAAAAAACTATTTAAAAACAATACATTGACCCATGGTAACAGCATTTCACAACTTTTTTTGTGCTTTTTTAAATGTCTATTGGACCAATTTTTTTTTATTGACATTTCTTTTTTTTGTTTTGCCATGGCGTGTTCTGTTCATGCATGGTTCTTCATCACTGTGCATTTCTTATGGTGTGGTCAAGGTTTTCGTAAATTAATCTTTATGGTATTTTAGTCTTTAAGCCTTAGCAAAAGCTCATTTTTAAATATAATCTTCTTTCCATTAAGCCTTGTCTTCTTTCCATGCTCACATTCAATGTATATCATTGCAAATCTTGAAATCCCCTTTTTTTAATCCATTCAGATCAATGAGGTATATATGGTAATGATAAGACCGTGGAAAAATTCCAACGAAAAGCCTTAAGTCTCCAAACTAAAAAAGAAATAGAAATTATCTGTCCAAAGACAGATTAAATTGGACAGATAATTTCTATTTCTGTTTTAGTTTGGAGACTTAAGGCTTTTCGTTGGAATTTTTCCACGGTCTTAACATTTATGTAAGGTCTCTTTTTTATTTTTCAATATTATATATGGTAATTTTTCAATTTTTTGTTACCACTGTCATGTGTTGTTTTATACCAATGCAATACTAAGTAATAATCTCCTGTTATCACTAAAACAGAATATTTAGCTTATGCCATTGTACAAGTCAATAAGTTTGTGAAAACGTGTAAAATATGATGTAAAAAATTAATTTATTGTTAATATAACTTAATTTTTAAAGCTTTAAATGTTTCCTTAGGATGAAAATGGTGTGGTTAGGACATTTGGCGATACTTCTGTCAAAAAGAAATACTCTCATTATGATTTGATTCATATGATAGGTGGCATTGAATCTGAAAAGGGAGCAGCTGTTGCTGGAGGAAGAGGCTACTATTTAAAGGTGCTTTTATTTCTCTTTGTTTTTTTAAGTTTATGTCAATATACATATCTTATTTACAAGCAACAATTTTCAATTTTATTTTTAAAAACTTCAATATTTGGAATGTGAGGACAGATTCGTTGGTTGGGCATGATCAAACTATGAAATTAAATGATAATATGAATCTGACTTTACAAAGATGACTTTTGAATGAATAATACAATCCTATTTATTAAAGTAAATTATTTCATTATTTAAACTAAAATTTTACTTTTGCATTTTAATCTATATTTGTATTTTGAACACCTGCAGGGACCTGCTATAATGTTGCAGTATGCTTTGGTACAATATGCGTTGTCAAAGTGGATTACCTACGGATATACACCTGTTTATACTCCCTTTTTCATGAAAAAAGATATTATGCAACAAGTCGCCCAACTTTCACAATTTGACGAAGAACTTTATAAGGTAAAAAGTGAATTATAATTTCATTTGTCAATTTTAATGTTTAATGTATTGCAATGCGAATTTTTATTAATAAAATTCAATGATTTAACATTATTTAATAAATATTATCTAATAAAATTGTTATGTTTAATGTATTTAATAATTTATTACAGTTAGGAATATTCAAAATTATTGTTTATTTTTATTGAACTTAGGTTGTTGGTAAGGGTGGTGAAGAGCAATATCTCATTGCAACCTCAGAACAGCCGTTGGCGGCTTTGCACAAAGGGGAGTGGATCGCTGAATCAGATCTTCCTATCAGGTATTGATTGGTTTTCAGCAAATTTTGTGTTAAATGAATTTTAATTCCTTTTAACAAACTTCAGCTCACCAGAAGAAAATTTATAAGATTTGTCTACAGAAGTGGATTAAATAGAAGTAATTTTTGTTTTTTTAATTTAATGAGTCTTGCTCATTTTTCACTGTCATAATAATTCTATCAATTCAAATATGTCATTTTAGAGACTGAATTAGGTACAAATTATTTTTAATTGAAATCTGATCAGTGGTATTATTAATTAATTATTAATAAATACTAAAGTATTGTTAATAATAATATTATTGATCCGATCTTACAGGTATATTGGTGTGTCTACTTGCTTTAGGCAAGAAGCAGGTTCTCATGGAAGAGACACCAGAGGTATTTTCCGGGTTCATCAGTTTGAAAAGGTCTGTACATTTAAAACCAAAAATTACACACATCATTTCTCTATAAACTTAAAAATAGAATATTTTAAAAATAATTGCATTATTATAATTGAGGTTATGTTTAGAATAAATTTTATTACTCAGTAGTATGTTATTAGTTTTACTTCCGTTAAATTCCTATAAGAAAACAATATAATTTGACTTTATAAACCATGCAGCTCAAGAATAACAGCTGATGATCATACTTAATTTTATTTGTGATTTCTTAGGTGGAACAGTTCACTCTTACTTCCCCTTTTGATAATAAATCTTGGGATATGTTTGAAGAAATGATAAGTAATGCTGAAAATTTCTATAAAGAATTAGGCATAGCTTACAGAATAGTTAATATAGTCTCTGGCGCCCTAAACAATGCAGCTGCTAAGAAGTTAGATCTTGAAGGGTGGTTTCCTGGATCTGGTAAATTATATTAATTTTCTTCATTGCCAAGTACTCCTTGTTAAACATGACTATTATTTTTAATTATATTGAGTGATAGATAATCCTTTGTTACCCTGACCCTTTGAGTCCATAATATACCGCAACAATTTTGGATGAATAATCTATCTAGAAGTAAACTTAAAAGTTAAACAAGTTATCAAAAAGTATTTTGGGTGAGATTCTTTTTCTTGATTGTGCTTTTTAGACTGTATCCTTCTCTATTAAATCATGCCCAGAATTTGTAGTTTTTAGAATTTCTATTTAAAATCAATGCGGACGAAGTCGCGGGCAAAAGCTAGAACCGTCCATTAATAATTATTTAATAATTTTATTATTCTAATATTTCACTTAAACAATTAAACCGTTTTTAAGATGCTCTTAGAGTTACCTATGTATGTTATATTTCAGACGTTAAGGTACTGGAATAATTAATTATAAACAAGAGAGATGTAAAGAAAATTCAATTCATTGTGTAAAGGTAATAATAAAAACTTCTGTCGACTCTTTCCTAATTTATTAATAAATTAATTTAAAAATGCCTCCATTTTTATTATTTCTTTTAATAGTCTTATTGAACTTTTATTTCTACAACGTAATTTAGCCATAAATGCTACTTCTGATCACAAAAGATATATAATTTTTAAAATGACCTTACTACCTAAATAAGTATGTTACTACCTGAAGATAGTATGGAAATACCTGTAGATAGTAAGGTAACTACCTGTTTCAAAACTAATAAAAAGAA
This sequence comes from Arma custos, assembly GCA_037127475.1. NCBI lineage: Eukaryota > Metazoa > Arthropoda > Insecta > Hemiptera > Pentatomidae > Arma > Arma custos. The sequence continues at coordinate 89,330,682 of CM073762.1, forward strand.
ATCTATGACAAAATACTGTAATAAATATTTCTTTTGTTATGAAGAGATAAGGTTCCTTACTTAAATTTACTTTTATTGGAGTTCACTTATCTCAAAACTTTTCAATGTTTTTTAATATTAAAACTTGGTAGAATCTTTAGAATAAAGATAACATAATATATCAATGCCTTAGTTCACATATGTGATCAACATATGATCTATGACTTCCTGATCACAACTTTACAATATTATTTATATTACAAAACCCATTTTTGAAAAATTTGCACTTAATACATTTGTGAACTAAGGCATCGATATGTCCATGGTTAGAAATTATCAACAAAAGAAAAATAGTTTGTTGAGATCCCTTTATTAAGTAGGATATTTTGAATTCTCTTATGCTTATCCTAGAAAGGTGATATCTTATCTCCAGGTCTCATTCAATACCAAGATCAACTATGTTTCATGTTAATTAGATATTTTTATGAACTATAAATAAAGAAATACGCGATTTTCTATTTTTGGAAAATCTAGCCTGAAAAGTGTAAAATACCCTAAATCGTATCATGTCAAGTTAAAGATGTGAATTTAGTAAGCAGGCTTTAAATTTTAACATAATAATAATTGTATTCATGATTTTGCAAAATAAACCCCTAGATATTATAGTTTTTGATGGATTTCAATAAAAAACTTATCGATAGTTCTGTAATTATGCCATTTATTATTTAATAGGACAGATTGAGTACTACCAATGGGTAGTTTCTCTACTTGTCATTCTCATGTCATTATGTATCACTTATCCTATTTACTTGCTGTATTATTGTAATACAGTTCTAAATATTAATAAATAAATTTAAAAAAAAAATAGGATAGTTTATTAAAATCTATCAACAAAGGGATAAGCATCGGTAGGCTGGCTGAATTCACAAATGCTCTAAGGCATTGCTTATAATATGGAGTTCATTTATGGAATTCAAAATTCACTCTCCGTTTAAACTCAACATAGATTTGTATTTAAAATCACAGCGGACGAAGTCGCGGGCAAAAGCTAGTTATGAATAAATTAAAAATAACAAGATATATTTTCTGGATGTGAATATTTATGAATTTATTTTAAATGTTTAGGAGCTTTCCGAGAATTGGTTTCCTGCAGTAATTGTCTTGATTATCAAGCTAGACGTTTGTTAGTTAGGTATGGTCAGACAAAGAAGATGAATGCACAGGTTTGTTGTAATTTAGTTATAATATTTTGTGTAATAAATTACTGTACTGAGTAAGACCTAAGGTATATAGTATCTTAATATCAGTAATATGTGTTTTAACGCTTATTTTCTGATGAAACTATATTAATCTTTAAATTCAGTTGTACTTCTTCAGCTTACAAGAGGTCTATATAGTCAAACTCTGCTAAATCTAGTTTTCAAATTTTTTTGAAACTCTTACCATATTTATTTGTTTATCTCCTCTTTACTATACAATAATTGAAACTTATTGGACATAATTTATTTATTTATCTCGATTTGTGATAGTGTTTATGATTTCTTATTTCTGTCCTAGACTGATTATGTTCATATGTTGAATGCTACTGCTTGTGCTACCACACGCGTAATCTGTGCTATACTTGAAACATACCAAACTGAAGATAGCATTTTAGTTCCAGAAGTTTTGAAACCATTCCTTCCAGCAGGTTAGTAACTTTTAATTTTACTGTACATCATTCAATTCTTGATTGTCCAGTATTAAAAAAATCTGAATCTAACTTCATTCTCACTGTAAATTTCACCATATTGTGTGTGTGTGTCTTTCCATGTTGCCAACGTATATGTTGGAAGTATTATATTCATGAATGCCTTTTTGGCTGATTTACAGTACTTGTACTTGACAAATATAGCTGAAATGTTATAAGTACAATAATGAAATAAAAATTAGTGAGAATGAACTTTTCTCAACTATATCTGTGATGTATAGGTTTATACATGGATGTTTAAAACATTTATCTAAGCATAATTTTATTTATCCTTAAAATATATTGTCTAATATGAATCTTTAGCACACCAATAAAATCCTGTGTAATTAAAATTTTTTTTAGACATGAATTAGAATTATTTATTAGTACTTAATAATAACACAATAGATCAAGCAAATATAGTGTGGGCTTTTCTTGGTATGTAGTTATCTGTCTGTTGTTTGTCAGTATTCATTGAAATTAAAGTGCATATTGTATTAATTCTACTCTATTACTCTAATCCTCTGAGAATTTAGGAGTTTGTTAGGAAAACAAATCCTGACAAAAACAGTCCACTCAAAAAAGGGATAATTATCAATCAAAATAATAATATAGAATTTATGTTCTAGAGTCAGAATCTATAAACTTGTCTATCAACTTTAATTCGAGTTAAAGTATAAATGCTCATGACAATATAGAATAGTGGAGTAAAAGCTTCTGTGGCCTGCTTTATTTTGTTTGTTATAAGTCCACCAGTTTATGATTAATTTCAATTTGATTTTAAATAATTTCTTGGTTTTAGTTTATAAAGATTCCATTCCATTCATCAATCCAGCACCTATTGAAATCGAAGAGACGAAGAAGAAAAAACAACAAAAAGATGGGGTTAGAAAGAAGAATGACGGAGGAACAGGTTGATAATACAATGTTTTTAACAATTCTTTGTATCATTGATTAAAAAATATTTTATTACTGCTTGTTATTCATCTTCCTTTTTTATTTTATTTTCTTTCTTCATTTCTAACATCTTTAAAAACTCCTTTTCTGTAAAATTTAGTCCTTTTTCAGTTTCAGCAATTTCCTAAAATTAACCATTATTAGTGACTACCAAATTGAATTTTCTACTTTTACAAAATAATAGAACAAAATGACAAATGTTTTCAAAAATATGCACTCACATTAGCTCATTAACACATATAAGCCCACATGCATTCAGACTAGATATAATATAATTCAGACAGTAGGGGATGTGCTTTCAAAAACTAAAATACCAATGTGATGGTAATATCTTATTTGTTATTATCATTTTCATCACTATCAATGACTGTATGTTTCTTAAGTATTTTTCTTGACCCACCTTCTGTTTTTTTAAATTTTCAATCAAAATCATTTGTTTTCTTATCGATCCTAAGAGTTCAGACTTCTGTTTTTCAAGCTTTCTCACCATGACCACCATATCATCATTTTTTGTACGGCATTTATCCCTAGCTTCCTGGAATATAAAGTATAAACAATAAGTAACACATCTGAAATCGTATACACCTGTTTGATAAGATCCAAATTAGATTACGGTAGCATCGTGTACTCCTCAGCAAATCTAAAGCTGCTCTCTGGTTTGGACTCAATCCACCATGCGGGTATCCATCTCGCAACAGGTGCCTTCAGGACAAGCACTGTCAATAGTCTATGTGTAAAAGTCAGTCTGGCTCCACTAAATGTAAGAAGACACCAACTTGCCGGTGGATATATTGGAAGGCTGAAATTCAATGAAGAGAACTCGGCATGGAAACCTATATTTGCACCAAAAGACTCTCAGCAAATCAAAAACTACCCGCGCCCTTAGGAATCAGAGTAAGAAGACACATTGAGGAGATCCGCTGTCTGGAAACAACGACTGAAGACTTCAGCTACCCACCATGGACACTGAAACTATCTACAACCGATTTGACGCTCAAAAAGTACAAAAAGAATAACACCACAGAATTTACCTACCTAACAGAATTTCAAAAAATGAAAGAAAGATATAACAGCAGCATGTACATATACATAGATGGCTCCAAACTAAACAGTAATGCCGGTTGCTCCATTGTGACGGGATCTAATATCATGAAATATAAATTACCACTTTACTGCAGAATGCTTTGCCATTAGTTCAGCACTGTACAGTATTATGAAGCGAGAAGAAAAAGATTTTGTTTTATGTACGGACTCTCTTTCCGCACTAATGGCGTTAATAAACATATAACAATAACAATACCTTAACAATTTAGTTATTGCCTGGGTACCATCACGCGTTGGCATTAAAGGAAATGAAGTGGCAGATCGAGCGGCAAAAGAAGCAGCATTATCATCGAATTTAGAATGAAAGATAGAAATTACAAGCGTACACACAACAGCAGCCTTTTGAAACAGCAAGCTCTGGCGATTTGGAAACAACTTTGGCACTCCACCGACGAATCAAATAAACTAAAATGCATTAAAAGAAACACCAACGCCTGGAAAAGCTCCCATGGCATATGCAGAAGAGCGGAAGTCGTTATCACAAGACTGAGAATCGGCCACACGCCACTAACACAAGGTTTCCTTATGGAAAAACCAACGCCTCCGAACTGTAGGATCTGTCACTCACAACTGACAATTCGCCATATCCTTGAAGAGTGCCCACAACATGAAAGCTATTTTAGAAACTTAAGAATGAATGGAGAGAAAAATTCAAACAATGCTGGGTAATAATGACACAGATTTTAAAACAATAATTGAATTCCTCAAAAAAGAAGGTATATTTCATAAAATCTAATAGACCAAAATTATAGAATAAGGATACTGTAGATCTTAGACGTTAAGTGTCCATAAATAATCAACCTAACCTAATCTGAAATCGTAGTGAATGGCTGGACATATAATAATAGGTATGCCCACCAGTCCTTTACTTACATAAAAGTTATTAACAAAACAAAACATTACCTTTTCATTTGATTCTGACTGTTTAAGAAGAAGTTTTAACTTTTCAGTTTCTTCCCTAGACTTATTCAATTTTCCTTCATTTCCAGCTATACAGAGATTCAATCTTTTGATATCTTGTTTTAAAATTTCTATTTCCTGTAAAAATATGTTTATTTTATTTTCTATATGTACTGGTTGAATTTGAAAGTAAACACCAGTAGTTACCTATTACTTCCTAATAGTGATAATTAAATATATGCTAGGCTAGGGTTGGTAAGTTAGATATCAACATATAGTTATTTTAATCAAAGCTGTGTTAAGCTTGATTAAATTTCAGCACAGCAACTCAGTGCTCTACACACTGCGCTACCCCACTCCCATTCTTTAAGGTTGACATGATAGAAAGAATTTTCTTCACTCAAGCCCTTATAAAAAAGTGTGTGTGTTAGCTCCGACACGCGACTGGAGTTTACCCCTTTCCGTTTCTATTGAATTTTAAATGTGTTCTTGCCAATTAATCACTCTCTACAGATGCTTATCCATCGCATATTCTTTTTTTTTTAATTTGTAAATTATTTAAAATAATATTTTAAATTAATGTGAAATATTTTACTTAAAATTATAAATATATTTTTTTTTATTAATCGTGCCTACATTGTAGGCCATCTTCAGGGTAAATAGTGGGTGCGGTAGGTTGTTACAACACTCAAACTGTCAACTGATCTCAGACACATATATATTGTTGAGGTTCAAAATATGTTAAATAATAAATCAAAGTAATTATTGATATTTGGTGTATCAATAGCGGAACACTATTAAGTTTTTGTGAATTTATGAGGAATTTAAGTAAATATTAATGATTCTAAATTTCATTAATTACTTATTTAATAATTTAATGTACTGGTTTGTTGAATAAACACAATTTTTATGTATGGGTAACTGATTTTCAAATTATACAAATGGCATTGCCGCCCACTACCTGCAAGCTCCCGCCATATTTTAGTCACTCTGCGTGTGGAGGTGCCAGTGAAAGCGCCTCCCAAGTTATTCACTCTACAATGGGGTATCCCATAGACAGGACCTCCACAGTTATTTCAGCCCACTCTCTTCAGGAACGTCCAGGGAAGAGGACATCACGAATTATTCGCTCTCAGTGTGAAGGTCCCTGAGTGAGGACCTGAGTTATTTTACTTGACTATTGGATGTCCTGAAGTTAAGATCTCTCCAAGTTATTCTACGATACCATTGGCAGTCTGATGTAAGGATTTCCATGAGAAGTTGGATGGAATTGTGATTAGTAGGCTGTTTTGTGAAGGAGTTTTAGGACACATATTGGATAAGACACATGTGAGTGTTTGTTTTAGTCAGTATAGTATAAAAATTGTTTTAATTATCCCAAATTGTAATTAATTATCATTGATCCATGGAGATAAAAGATTTCATGTTTAATAAAATATTATAAGATAGCAAACTGTTATTAGTGATTACTCAAAATTTTGTAATAAAATAGAAATATAATTAACATCAACTTTCAATTAACTATCCATAATAAAATATAAATTCTTAACAATATATGTATGAAATATTAAAATCACTATTTGTATTATTATAAATTCATATTTATATAACTTTCCAATATGTAAATAATCAAACATTTTTATATCATTACCTGTAATTTAACAGTTGAGATTTAATATTGTGAATTTATTTATTTGATTAAATTTTGTCCTGTTAATCCTTGAATTTTGGTTCTAAATTCTCACATCATGAAAGTAAATTGAGCCATGAGCTAAGCCATCTGATTGACAAGAGCTATCATGAGATTCAATTGGTCTGTCTGTAGTGGTTGAGGTATATAGGTGAAAGTTTGTGGAAGCTCTGATGTGGTGGTGGAGTATGGTTTGACTGGTCTGGTTGATGGTTGTGGTTCGGTTGTCATTTTGGTACCTTGTTGAAAAGATGCGAATTCTACACCTGGACGAACTTTCATGCTGTTAGTCATTAGTTTGGGTATATTTTGGTTAGTACTGATCTGCTTAGATCTCTTTTCTTCCATCCTTTTAGTCACTATTTCTTCTATTTTTTCCCCATGGAGGCATTTTCTATAAGAAGCGATGTGCGCTCCCTCTCAATTCCAGCATTTTGGTTCGCCTAGTTGCGGACATTCAGAAATGTTATGTGAGCAGCTGCATCTAACAGATTTTACGGTGTGTTTGCTGTAGTTTTTGTGTGTCCAAATTGCTGACATTTATAGCACTGGGGCGGTATGATATCCTTTCTTGGGATGTATTTCTCGACCGCGAATATAAATCTATTGACATGGCGTACTTTGTCTTGTATATCTTTTATAGTGATACCTTGTGGAGCAGTTATCACTATAGGTGATAATTCCATTTTCTCTCTGTCCTTTGCATACGTCTAATGTCCGAAGCCTTAATAAGTTCAAATGGCTTCCTGTCATCAGACATGGGAATAGAAAGATCAAGATTTTATATCACAAATTTGAGAGTTTTGACTGGTTTTTGGGTGCAAAACTATGGTACCCAATTCCACGAGTTTTTAGATGTCTTTCTAATGTGGGTCGGTCAGTTTCTAATTGGAGGTAAATATGAATCTTAGTCCTAGTCTGTTTGATAAAATATTGATTAATATTAATTTTGTTCATGAAATCACTCAGCTCATTTAACGTGAAGTTTTCCCAGTCCATTATAACTGGAGGAATCTTCTTCAGTGGGGCCGCCGTTGGTTCCTCAGTTGGTGGTAAATTAGCTAGAGCGGTAAAGCTGTTTGATGTCACTACCGGTGGCACTTCTTCTGCTTTCCTTGTCTTCCTTTTGGCCGATTTCTTACCTGTCTTCACTTTTTTGAAGGAAGCCTCATCTTCTGTGTCCGGTAGAGGTGTATTTAAGCCCAGCATGATCACTGCCTGTCCACTTCCTAATACACCAATCTCCTGTCCTAGTAGCACTACATACTTCACACTGTACCCAATTAAATAGTCACTTCACAGCCTTTCTAGATAATTAGTCAATTTCCTATTCTTATCAGAGCAACACTGCCCTGTCGTCTGTTGAGGTTGCATCCAAGTGATATGAATGGACTCCAACAGCTTAAGGCAGAATCTAAATAAGAGTAATAATAGTGTTTGTTTGGATTGGTGTCTTTAAAAAGGCTCCTATACAAAAAATTATCGCATTTCAATACTTCGAGAATAAAGCAATACAATATACTTTTACCATAGATACCTCACGTATCTCTTCCCCATTAGTCCGGGAATTTAACTTTTAATTTCTATCTAATATGTAAAACAAATAATACAATATTATCGAGAAAGCACCACTTTTGGCTAAATTTGATTTTACTAATCATTAAATTTTCATACTGCGGGCTAAATATGAAAATCGTTTCTTAAGAAGTAAACTCTAAAAAATTTGAATAAATCTTTGTTTCCGTCAACTTTCTCTTTCAGTCTGTATGTATTAATTTAAAAAATCAAAGAATAGAACTAATTAAAAAGAATTTTTTATCATAAAATCATATTTTTATGAATTCCCAGAGTTAAAAATGTTAGTAGGAAATTTAGCATAGTTACCTTCTTTAAAATAATGTTCTCAGAATCTCTCATCTGCAGTTTTTCAGTTTGAGAAGCTACGCTCACTTCCAATTTCTTAACTTTATCTCTCAAAGTTGTAGTGTCACTGAGATATTTATGTTTCTCTTCTTCTAGATTTTTTATGTCAATATGATTTTTTTTCAGTTTATCGTTCTGTAAAAGTTGGAATCAAATATATTCTAATTTAACAATTAATCTGATCATTTTTCATTAACATTTGGAAGTAGTAAATAAACCATATTGTATACTGCATTTCTACATACAATGGTATTCTGATTAGAAATTATTAATTTTATATATCATACAGGACATGTCCAGAAAGCAATTAATTAGTACATAGTGATAAATTTTTTATATTTTAGAAACATTATGATTATTGATATGATGCCCTTCATTATTGGTGCATTCTTGAAGCCTTCCTTGACTTACTCAACCATTCTTCTCCAGACCTTCCAGTTGACTTCTGATGAATATTCCTGTTTTCTTCAGATTCTCGAGGATGCTGTCCTTTCACCTTCTCTTTAGTCCTCATTACTCACATTACAATGTTTTAGTCACACATTATTGAGTTTTATGTGTATGCTTTACAGATTATTGAGTTTGTTTCATTTCTCATTTTGATTAGTTGTCAGCCACTCTTACAAATTGGGAAACATTTAGATCAGTATATTCAGATTTTTTTTTTCTGAGTCAAAATGAAACATTTTTCGCCGCTTGTCCATAAATGTTAGGATATAGTAGATAGACTGAAATATTATGGATTAGCTGTTTTTACTCTGCTCTTTATTTCTTCTTCCTCATCTAAGTTATTATTGGCAGTCAACCGCTAAGTATTTGAAACTTTGAATGCACTCAAATCTGCAATTTCCTAATGGAATCAATTGGATTCATCTTCTTCAAAGTGAGTGTCATTGCCTTAAACCTGTTAATTTAGAGCTATATTATTCCTGCTTCCACCAGATACTTCCTGCAATGTTACCTTTGCATACGATACTATAGAGAATATTTTTGTTTTGAAGAGAAAAGATTTGTCCTGGCCGGGATTCGAATAAGGAAGTTTACACCACCTATAAAGTGGATGGTACCAATGAAGAATTAAACCCATAACCCTATATTATAATTATCTGGATTTTTTTATTTTTATGTGAAACATATAATGGCGAGTGAGAGCAACTGTTGATATCGTGATGCGAAAACTTCGAGCAGCCCCGTGGCTCCTCGGTTCTCTCCGCCGCTTAGGCTCTGCCGACCAGCCGACTCGGCTCTCTCACCACCTATGACGCCTATCTCTCTCTACTCAATACCGCTTTGCTTGTGTGTGTATAGCGTGATGCGACACTCCGAGCAGCTGCTAGTATGTACATCGTGATGCGAACACTTTAAGCAGCTCCTTGTGTGTGTAGCATGATGCGAAGTCTCGACTCGCAGTGTACGCTTTGTAAAGGCCATAGCGTGATGCGAAATCTCGTCTGGTAGTATTTATTGCGCAGCGATTATCGTAAGTGTTTATTTAAAAAATTAGTGGCAGTGATAGTGAAAATAACATAATGTTAAAGAAAACGGAACCTCCTATGAAAAAAGTGAAATTTCAAGAGGACATAAACAAGGGTCCTAGAGAAATGCCTCCGTTAATATACTATAACGTGCAGGCTACGCAATCAACTTCTACAAGCCAAAGGTTAGTAAATTCTTATTATTCAATGTTTATTTCTTTTAAAATATCCGTGCATAGATGGAATTACAATTAATATTTATTAACCCGGGGACTGGATGTCCCATTGGGTAAAAGCAACATACAGAGTACAATAGTAAAATGAATTATCAAAATGCACAAATAAGAGTTACAAATAACGGTACTTGTCTGTTTAGACATCAGCAAGCTCAGGTGTCACCTCAACTATTTGGACTATATCAGGTTATGCTGCCTACAATTTATTTCAAATAGTATTGCCTTTCATTATCATAGAACAGATTTTTAGGAAATGAAATAAATGAGAAACTTGTGAAGAAAAAAAAAACTAGAAAAAATGAAACATTTATTACAAGCAGTGTTCATTAAAAAGAACAGTATCTACCTAAAATATGATATTTCGTTACTCTAAAAGAAAAATTAAAACAATTAACAAATAAATATCCTATTTTAGTTAGATATCATCTTTTCAAGAATCACAGGATACAGGGGGTAGTATTATTGAACAGAGAAATGAACCGAGTACATCAAATCAAATCCTAATTGTACCAGTCAGATTAATTAACCTTCAAATAAATGTATGTACAACTTTTTGTAACTTCATTTTTCTTTAATACTTTTTTGTCTTTTAAATTTTAGAGTAAACAGAAAAAGAATTTTACGAAACCTACGTGCTCAGCGGTACAGAGATTCACACAAAGATAAAATAAATAAGCGCAGAAGGGAAAATTATCGAAAAAAACAAACTTTGCAAGCCATTGCATGTACTTCAGATTTTGATAAAGTAGAATCAGTTCCTTGCAGCCAAGATTTCAGCACACAGTAAGATAATTTTATTCGTAAAAAAAATAATAACGTAACATTAATTTTAAATTGTATTACATCACCATATTATTTAAAATATTCTTTCAGAATGAGCCATTCAAATGATCTTGGTAAAATAAGCTGTCAGGCATACCATGATACACATAGAGAAGAAATCAGTCAACCTCTAATAGAAAGTACAAAATGTAAACAAAATGAAGCTGAAAACGTACAAAATACATTTATTATTATTATTAATATTATATTTATCACATAAATTTAAAAAAACATCTGTATTCCCTTCCATTACATCCTTTTCTTACACTTAAATAATTAATTATTTCCTAATAACATCCAACTTCTATATTTCGCATCTACCAGGTATCCTGCAACAGCTTATTTTTAATTTTTTTTCAAGAGAGAGGCATTCAAGAATATTCATTACCTAAAAAACCGTAAATCACAAATTATGAACAGAAATTTGTTATCAAAGAGTTTAAAATTGGTGGCTTTATTCAAATCAAAATTACTATACCTTATTTTGTAATTCTCTTTTTACTTGCTCCAATTCCTCTTGCAATAGTTTTCCTTTTGCTTTTAATAAACGAACTAAACTTTCTGCACTCATTCCTTTGGCACTACTTGGTAGCAATCCATGATCTAATGAATCTTTTCTGGATACATGACCTGATTAATAGTCTTATAAATAAAAATAATTTAAATTAAGTGAATAATAATCATACCTATTTTGTTCCTTTCCTAGATTATAAACTGACTTTCTGCTGCCTCTTGACACATACTGCTTAGAAATTTTATGTCCACCTTGGTTAAAAAGCTCATGGAAGCCATTAACTTCAGAAAAATATTTTGAATTTCTGAAATAACAATAAAAAATTAATTAAAACTTGTAACTAATTTATTATGAAATAATCCTAGGGACTTAAATCATGGTCATTAGTAGATATTATGGTCTGGTAACTTGAATGTATAATGACGAAAACATATTATGGCACATGACAGACATTTGGTATCTGAACGCATCGCATACCTTTTCTTTTATTTTTATAGCAGTTAAACCCTTCCTTGAGAAAAAAAAAAAATCATCTGAATTATGTTGGGGTAAGTGCATTCACAAGGCAAATGGATGGATCGGAATACATTTTTAAAATGTTTACTTTCAGTTATTAAACCATTCCTAAAACAATCATTGAAACAAATCTAAATGAAACTATTTGCTATTATACCAGTTTCTATCTAGTATGTCAGTTTCATGAAACTATTAATTTATATAGAGTTAGTGGATCAGACATGCGATTTTTGTATTAATCTATCCTTCCTTGAATTACCTTCAATGACCCATTAATTTACTGCTGTATGAAAGACATCTCTGAAAAAAACTGACCACCTGAGATTGTAAACATCAGTCTTTTTTTTTAGTTCATCCCAAGCTGAGAGTATGATGAACAATTTATAGGGGATTAATATGTAGATAACATACCCATTATATAAATCAGGTGATAATCCATTTTCTTTTGGGATCCTATAAGTTTCCTAAAACAAGAATTTTTTTTTAACGAACAAGCAACCAATCTCTCATGTTTTTATTTTACATTCCTTATTCTACTCAGTACCTTCGATATTAAAGCAAATAAAGTTGGAATATAATTTATTAATAAATAAAAAAAAACTAATGATTGAGTTTATGGAACTGTTATGTTGAAACAAATTTGAATCTAATGATTTTTATTTCTGTATTTAACCTGATTCACTCATATTTCTGAAATGTAACCCAAATTTACTTTACAAATTTAAAAAAGAAAATCTAAATAAAGAAGCTATATTTAAACTATTTTTACTATCAAAAATACATATGCTTCCTAAAACTCCAAATACTTTAACTGTTCTTATAATTAATTCTCAATTTCAACAAATAGGATCTCATATATCATTGACTTAACTATTTTATAAAAATACTAAAGTTTAACTATTTTGTAAATTAAATATGTGATATAAAAAAAAAGGTTTTATTTTATTAAATACCTTTTTAAATATATTAAAAGGAGAACGATTTTTTTTTATGAATCCTGGTTAGGTCTTTTTGGTCATTTGGATATTTCTAATTAATCTAAACCAGGCTACTACAGTTAACATGTAGGTATATTGTGGATAGAAAAAAAAAATTTTTGTACATGGATTTAACATTTTGATTTACTAAGATATAAGTGATGATATACTTTGGGTAATCCCTGAATAGTAAAGTAAACTTTTAAAGGAGAAAGTCTGATTGAAAACAATTGTTACTTAATTAAAATAACATCATAAACAATTAAAGAAACAGACTAGTACTATTATTTTAGAAGTACGATTTCCAAGTTCGGTGGTCTTCTATTATTAATAGTTTGGTTGCTTCCACTATAAGTTTTCATTTTACATATTAACTTTCAAGGTTTGTTTTACTTTGAAAGAAACATATTCTCTTTCAACCAACCACTTCTCATTGCCTTTTAACACAAGCTATCTTGGACCTGTCCATGTCTAAGGAATATTTGTTTAATAATGCTTTTCAATAATAAGGCAATTTTGTGAAATTTATTTTAATATAGCTGTAATAATGCCCCCTTTTAATATTTAATTATAGGTATTTATATATCCAAACTTATTTTCTTCAGCTTCTAAAAAAATGTGGTTATGATAATAGCTGTATCCAAGTTATGATTATGATAATGTTCACCTGCAAGGAGTGTCCATGCAGTAACTCTCCTAGCAAAAGCAGCTGGAGCCCCCTCCCTCCCTTTAGCACTTTTATAGTTTTTTAAAAATATTTATGACTCAGGATAAGTATTCAATATAGAAATTAAATAAGTACAAAAATAACTTAAATTAAAAATTGTCGACTCTAAATAAACAATAACTATAAAATAAGATATTCACACTGGTAGGTAGCTCTGTCAGAAAACAATCAATGGATGTATGTATTTTTTTCAAATACATATCTATATATGATACATATCGTCGAAAGCTTATATTTAAATGTTAAACTTTTTACCTCAGCATCTGAGACCCAGTGCCTGGGGCTTTGTTTACTTATAACTGCTTCAACATTTTTCATCAATTGCCGTGTTCTTAGTTCAATTTCAGCGTTTAGCTTATGAAAAGCTTCTTCTTGTTCTAGCAGATCATTAGACTCCATTTGTTCTCACTTAACAGGAGGCTGAAAACTAAGAATGTTTGTAGACAAACGAAGGTCGTTACCAAGGCGGTTGCTATAACAAGTTTATAATAAAATTATATCTTTTTCTTTTGAAGGTAAAAAGTAGAATCAACTGATAGCGAAATATTAAAAATTAAGACAGCAGAGAAAATAATCTAAAGTTGATCTACTTAATTTTATTTTAGTCGGACAATTTGAGCAAATAATCCTGAAATTGCATAGTACAATTAAAATACAATGCATTCTATTCCTTGAGTTGCATACAACCTACCTTCTCTCCTCGTCCGCACATTCATTCTGTCAAGAACACAGGTCTCAGAACCGTTCTAAAATTAGTTAAAAAATCTCTTTAATCTACTTTAGTATACGGGTTAGAATTAAATGAATATAAGAATAAAAGTATTTAACTGAAACGGTCGTTTAATAGTTATGAAATTCATACTAATTATTACTTAAAATATAAATAATTAGTGAAACTTCTAGTTTCCCCTAATAGATTTTATTTGTCGTAGTTACAATTAGTCGTTGTTTTAAGTTGTTAATAGATGCAAATACACAAGGATTTGGATGATATAAATAATATCATTGTATACTAATTGATATTTCAATTAATTTGTTTTGAAATTTTGTATTGAGCTTGTGCAGAACACCATATGTTTTGATTAATAAATAAACTTCTTGAAATGTATATACATAATTATTGCTTGAAGTGACAATAGATTTGAAAACTGGGCTAATGTTAATAATTCCAATTTACTAATTGTGAAATTAAAAAAATTCAGACTATAATTGATTCAGAAATTCAAAAAAGAACATGGTTATTCATAAGTTTTGAGTTTTCACTTCTGTCGTAATTCCTCATGACTGCTTATTTTAAATTTGTTTTTATTAAATAGAAGATACTAATAACTTCTCAGTTTTTATCTATAAAAATGTGTATTAGGTAAAGAAATCGTTTGATAATGCTGTGAGGATTCTGTTAAATTAAATTAATTTACAATCCTCCAAATATTCAAAAACTTATATTTTCCACAAAAAAACAAACAATAATACACTTTTAGCTTTGTTCACCTGAAGGTGTTCACACTCAAAACAATTATTAAGTATCATTCGACTTCCAACATACTCCCACCTTTCGATTATAAGGGTTTAATCGAAATACCTAGCTGGAAGTCGAACCCTTCTGCCTCTTCGAGTAATGACTACTCTAGCTTTTTCTATCACCATCCCATCGTCGTCCCTTCTACTACGTTCTTCACGCCTGCTACTATACTTTCTCTAATCTCATCTATCTGGCATCATTTCCATTTAGAAGAATCAGGAAGTTTTATCAAATTATAATTTCTAAATAAGTACTTATTTGCCAGGTAAGATTCCCTGCAAACTACTATGTAAAATTTTTCGGTGATGTCCATGAAATTCATTTTACTAAGTTATTATACAACTTATTACTGTGTTGCTTTTTATTTACAGCATTCCTAAAATTATTCATCAATACAACGTAAGCCATGTTTAAAGTCAGAGGACTGGAAAAATCCGCGAAACCCATGGAGTGGAAGACTCTGAAAGACTTATAAGCCGAGATTGATGAAGAAAACACCGCGATTTAGGATCCAAGAGGATTCCCAAGAATCGAAAGCATAGAAAAACTGGGGAAAACAAGTGGAACACCCAGGGAAGACGGGACACCAAGGGAAGGGAAGAGTCCTTTTAAGAATAAGAGACTGTATTGGTAAGGGTTTGATTCATAAAGTCAGAGGGGGGAATCCCAGGAGGACATCCCCGTTGATTAGGACAAAAAGTTTGCTACCAGTTAATATCAACTGTTTATATTCCGTTAGATGGTGGAATCTGGCTATGAGAGATGGTTGGACCTTCCTCTATGCCTTAAATGCCATGATACGACCAACCTATGGCTGACCGCAAGAACCCACTGATATGCCGGGGGGTATGTTAAGATGATGATATCGCTAACAAATCGCAGCCCCACCCCTCTGTTGTGAGAATGGCAAAGCAGAGCAAGCGCTCTTCAGGCAGTATGCAATTCATTATATACTTGTAGAAGATAGAGAGTTTGGTTAAGCAAATTTAATGCTAGTTTGAAGGGCTATAGAACAACACCGAGCGTTGTTATATCAGATGGTGCAATGTTTTCTATAGGGAAATTGATGAAGGATCGGCCTAGAGGTTGTAGAGAAAGTCGCGTTCCAATGCCGGGATATGATAATCTATTCTGACACTAGCTTGCTCAGGGTGATCCGAGGCTTAGAGAGGTTGGTTGTGAGAAGGAGGATAGTTAAGTACAGCGCTTAAAACTAGGAACTTGCAGTGATTCGTGGATCCTCTGAACTCATCCTCATGCGAACCAGAGGATAGTTGGATAGGTTTTACGCTGTCTTTGCTGGACATGCGTAAATTTTTCCCATGGGTTCAAAGCCTATAGTCCAATGAAATAGAGCCTAACTTTTGGCTTCACTTGAGGATGGTATGCCAAGGCTCTGTTTCTGCCATCGTTGCCAAGAACGCGAGTGAGGTTATTGAAAATGTCTGATTCAAACTGGCACCATCATTAACCTAGCCGATGGACGGTATTGGAAGATCGACGTTTCCAAGATGAACTCTGCTACTCTGTACTAAAAGATATGGAAAAAGTAAATTAGTACATTATCATAAACCAAGAACGCATTCTGTTGGCGAGGATCCACGTGGAGGTGCTGAAATATACCTGTGGGGGTTATCGAGGGAATAGAAAAGAAACTTTATTCTGGGACTATGTCCCTTTAGAATAACAAATATGAGTAGAAAAAGAAACATAATGTTTATCTGGCCAGAAGGCTAAGTATTACAAATCATAAACCGTGTGAAAATGACAAAAAGCAATTTAAAAAGAAATATTTAAACAAAAATAATAATAAGTAAATGAACAGTACAAGTCTTGACAAGATATTAAGCAATTAAAGGGAATTGACAAATCCATAGCTTTTGTTAAATGCATGAGCTAGCATGCAATAATTCTTTACATGATGTAGAGCTTCATTAAAGACAAAATTAAAAGAAATAAATAGCACAATGAATTTCTATACATTACTTATTAATCAAAGCTAATGACTAACCTGCTTAGAGAGCATCTTTTTGGGAAGCTATGAGATGTTGGAGAAGCAAGGATTTAAATGACGATAGTGAGGGACTATGACGGATATTAGGAGGGATTGAGTTCCACAGTGTGGTGGAGCGGGCAAGAAAGGAGCGTTCGAATGCTTTGGTTCGGTGGGAACGAATATAGCGATCGGAAAGCCGGGATCTTGTTTTATGGTGTTGAACAGAGGATTTGAATTGGAGGAGGGTATAAATATATGAAGGGTGTTGAGAGTAAATAGATTGGTATAAGAATGAACAGAGGAAATATTGCCTTCGGTAAGGAGGGAAGAGCCACTTTAACTCATCATAAAGGTGGGACACGCGCGATCGCCTAGGAGTGCCAAGCACAAACCTTAGAGAGCCATTCATTATTCTCTTTAATCTGTTTTCAAGCATTTTAGAAAGGCCTCCATATACCATGCTACAATAGTCAAAGTGAGGGAAGGTGAGAGAAGATACGAGAAGCTTACGGGAAGATTGTGTAAGGAGATGACGAGAACGATGGAATAACTTCAGGAAACTAATTCACCGTCGGGATATCTGGGCTATGTGGGATTTCCAAGAAAGGTTTTGTTCGATTTTTAGGTTTTTTACAGAGGAGGTGAACGTGATAGGATGATCGTTTAGGATTAATGTTGGGAGGGTGTGGATGGATGTAAGGAATGAATTAGAACCTAAAACAATGGCCTGAGTTTTCATTGCGTTCAATTTCAGTTTATTCAGCTTTGCCCAGGCACTGATCCTATCTAGGTCTTCCTGAATACTGGCGAACGCAATTTATATTTCAGAAGGAGGAAAGGATAAGTATATTTGGAAGTCGTCAGCATATAGATGGTGGGAACAATGGTGAACAGATTTAGGAAGATCATTGATACAGCAGTTGAACAGAAGAGGAGAGATGCTTGAGCCCTGTGCCACGCCTGAGGAAAGTGGATGATTAGGTATGGAAACTGCTTGAGATCTATCAGAAAGGAAAGGTTGGAGCCAACGGATAGAACTGTTAAAAAGGATGGTGATTTGAGTTTACTGAAAAGGATAGAATGGTCCAAAGAATCAAAAGCTTTAGAAAAGTCAAGGAGGATAAGCACTGTTAGTTTTTTATCGTCCATAGCGGTATATATTTCGTTGGTGATTTTTGTAAGTGCAGATTGTGTAGAGAAACCGGGACGGAAACCTGATTGAAGTGGATCGAGGAGGTTGGTCTGTTCGAGGAAATTTGACATTTGTGACTGGACTATTCTTTCTAGAGGCTTGGAAAGATTGGCGGGAATTGAGATTGGACGGTATTCTTTGAGTGAAACAGGGTTAGAGGATTTGTTAATAGGGTGGACTATAGCTTTTTTCCAAGAGTTAGGGAATACCGCGTTTTGTAGTGAAAAATTGTATATAAAGAGTAGGACAGGTATAATATCGATAAGACAGGATTTTGACAGGAATCCCATCTAAGCCTACGGAGTTGGAGTGGGATTTCAGAACAGAGGAAATAATGTCGTTGGGTGAAATGTCAGCGAAGTAAAAGTTGTCTGGGTTGAAAGATGGCGTTGGGGAAAATCCGGGAGAGGATGGATTAGAAGTATTAACTGAGGTGGACAAAAAATACGTGT
This sequence comes from Arma custos, assembly GCA_037127475.1. Classification (NCBI taxonomy): domain Eukaryota; kingdom Metazoa; phylum Arthropoda; class Insecta; order Hemiptera; family Pentatomidae; genus Arma; species Arma custos. The sequence goes on from CM073762.1 coordinate 89,349,390, forward strand.
TTATTTCATCGGGAGAGGCTGGAAAGGATCTAGGAGAAGATGAATTAAGGAGAGAAAGCTTTCAAAGGAGATGCCATTTGGATTTAGGATCGGGAGCAGATGAAAGGGCTTCGTGGAAGTATTTGGTTTTTGCCTGTCTAAGACTATGTCAAATTGCGGAGAGCCCTGAACGCTTGGTAGCCATCGGTTAATCTTTTGCGTCTAAAGCGTCTTCGGGCCGCATCACGCTTTCTTTGAAGATCTTTAATTTTTGACACATCCAGGGAGCCGGCTGATGACGGAAGGTTGAGATTTTCAGTGGGGCATGGGAGTCAAGGATATATTTGAAATTGGAAGTAAGTATGTCAACCATGGAATCTATAGTGGCACAAGAATAAATCTCTCTCCAATCCAAGGTTTCAAGCGAGGGTAAAATGTTCTATGGAGTGAGAGCATCTAGGTTTCGGAATGTTATGGTTATAGTTGGTGTAACTGGAGTTTCGATATTGTATAAAATTTGGATAAGATCATGAGAGGATAGAAATGGAACGGGTAATTGAGAGGAAGAAAGGAGGTTCTGCCGTGAATCAATGACAAACAGGTCTAACCAGGTATGAGATAGAAAGGCGTGATGGGTGGGAGACAGTGGAACAATGGAAAGGTGTAGGGAGTAAAAGAGATTTTCCAGGTATAGTCGACTGTAAGATTGGACAAGGAGGTTGGTATTAAAATCACCGGAGATTGTTAGTTAGTTAGTTAGTTCATTTAACGTCACTTTATGCTGATAGGGCTAATCGGACGATGCTACAGTGGGAGCTCTAAATTTTGCCTATCCAGGTTTAATTAGGATAGGGATTTTTAACGAGTACCTGACATCGTACAGGCTCGGGACCCCCGTTTAACGTCCCTTCCGAAGGACGGCGTAACTAAGGATGTTTTACTCCCTTAAAAAAATCCTAGGGCCACCTGCCGGGCTACGAACCCGCGATCTTGGGCTTAGTAGTTTGTTACGCTAACCACTAGACCACATCACCGGAGATTATGATGTGGTTATAGAGAGGAATGTAGTTGTAAAGGGTAGATTTAAAGATATAATCAAAAGGGACCAAAGGAGGGTGATATACTACGACATAACGGAGAGGGTTTGTGTTAAAAGAGATTTCAACAAAAAGGAATTCAGTGTGAGGATAACAGGTTGCAGGTGAGAAATCAAGGATACGTGATTTTAGGGAGTTGTGTATATAAAGACCTACTCCTCCACCAGTCCGGTCTACCCGGTCGTGGCGGAGGAATGAATAGTCAGGCAGGAATATTGCAGAGGTGGGGATGTGGTGTTTTAGCCATGTTTCAGAAACTCCAATGGTATGATAAAAGTTTTGGTTGACATATTGAAGGAACTCATCAAAATGGGCAGGTAAGGATTGGGTATTGACGTGACAGGAGGTTAGGACACTGGACATGCTGGTGAAGTAGGAGAAATGATCCAAGTATTAGAGGAGAAGATGCTGTGAACAATTAATTTCAGCAGATAGATTAAGTAAGAAGCTATGAAATATTCCAGATAGTTAAAGAAATGCAAGATAAAAAACAAATAAGAATATAAACAGTAAAGAAATGATAATATAGTTAAAATATGTAAAAAGAGAAAGTAATGAATATATAATGAGAAAAGTAAAGTAATAAAAAAAGAAGATTGGGTAGATGCTTAAACATAAACAAACTTAAAAGCATTGAATTCAACATCCTAAGAAATAAAAATGTAGTCCAGTAAATAAAATTTAATAATATAGAGAGGATAAGAAAGAGAAGGTAAGCAAAAACTAAAATCCGTGGTGGGCGCCAGAGGTTGTCATTGAGTTGGCTGGAAAACAAAACACTAGTAGTCACCCGAAGACGTCTAGATCCTGTGCCTGATCTATGAAGACCACCTGGTGACCATCATCTTTTCTACAGCGCACTCTGCCCGCGGAAAACCCCACATACTTTATCTTTCCCGCTCCCTTCTTCTGGCGGGCTAACCAGTAGAGGTGACTGTTTGCTGTTGTCATCTCCTCGCTAAGATAAATACGGTGACAGTCATTCTCTTGCCAACCTATATCTCGCGTGGAGAAATCTCTTTTTACTTTTCTTTTATGTACCAAGTCATCCCTAACTGATTGTCTCACGAAGCGTGCGATGATTGGTGGGGGTCGCGGATCATCATTTCTGGCTCTCCGACCTTGCACTGTGTCTAGGCCCTCAGCATTTAATTTTATACCTAATGCCCGCCCCGATGCTGTTTAATAGGGCAGACGGGGTTTCCCCGGCTCAGACTGGGATCCCTCGGATCTCTAGAGACCTAGATAATAGGCCCTGCTCGCTTCTGTTTACCCTTACTTCAAGGTCCCCTACCCGGGCCTTTAGGGCTGTATTTTCGGCCAGTATATCTTCTATAAATTTCGATTGTCCTTCTAAGTGATTTTCTATATTTATTAGTCTATCATTCAGCTCACCTGTGATGTTTTTTTATTTCTAGCTTGACATTATCATCAATTTGCTTTATAGCCGTTAAAACATCTGATAATGACCGATCGGCTTTTTGGTTCGGGTTAAATTTCTCTCCCGTCGCCGTACTTTTTTTCACTAGTTCACATTTTGCACATGCCCACTGATTTATTTTGCCTGACTTAAGGGCATCTAGATCCTTATCAGTAAACTTAACACACCGGCCGTGATATATAAGGTTACATTTGGCACAACTCATATTGTTTTTGTCCTCACGGGTAATGACGCTATTGCAAATAGTGCACTGAACCAGTATGAAAAACTAATTATATTAATGAATGTAAATAACTCACATTTTTATAAGTTTATGGTACTGCCTAATGCTGTTAGTATTAGGACTGATCCTTCACCGTCTTCAAGGTCGCTGAACTTGACTTGACAGATCAATTGAAAAACCTCTCTGTGTATATTTATAAAACAACATACTGTAAATAATAGTATTGATAAATATGTAGAGAAAAAAGCACAAAAAAAGAAATAGCACTATTAATATTCTAAACTAAGAGTCACTGAAATCAAGAGAGAGAGCAATGTGGACAGGTTGATGTCTCTGGCCAGACAGGGGGACGAGGAAATGTGCGTATTTTTAATGCCACCATATACCTGGCTGTTCCTGGTGTACGCGTTTTTGGCCACAGGTATCACGCCTGCAATTTTCATGGACTACAGTTGCTAATGAAACTCAGCCTTATTATCCTTATGATACAAGTTTAGTTTGTATTACAGACCTATGGTCTGATTCAGAGAATGAAAGTATTGGATTCCACAAACTCATTCCGATTCTATATTAAATCTATGAAAAAGGAGCAATTCCTTTCCTCCACCAATATCAGGAATTTGGTCTCGCTATTTGCATAAATTACATTACATTACCTAGTTGACCGCCAATCAGAAGAAATATTTTACTTACCCCTTAATCTGCTCCTTAGACAAGTCCTTCCTCAGCTGCTATTACCGATGCACAGACTTATTGGGTGAGCCTTATTTCTTGAACCTTTTAGTATCGTGAACAGGATCTTGATATTTGATACCTGCGGCCATGTTTAACCTGCCACCCATATCGCTCTGATTTTCTACCAGTACATCTCTCTGAATCCGCAATCAGCCTGCCTGTGCTGTTCGAAGTGACCATTCGGCGTAAGACTTTTCACGTTCACTCCTTCCAATAACTAATGAAATAATAGTTTTCAGAGAAGGGATCCTTTAGGCATCTCCTCTCTATCTTCTTAATCTCTTAGGAGCAACAACAAAACTAAGCCCCCTTATCATTGAGATAAGTTAAGTTACTTACGGCAGAGTACAATTTACTGGAGGCAAACTCCTGTAATCACTGGATTACAAAATGAAAACAATGGATAGATATATGGAATAACATCATTTGTACATATTTCTATATCTCCACAGCGTCCTTGGGCATTCTCTTGACTCTTTTGTCAACCCCTTTCCTTTTATTGAATTGCATTTTCTTTTCCATACGGGAATCGCCACTAGTAAGACAGGCTGCGAGCTAATGACATATAGGCCGTTACACCTAAGGTTGTTACTTATCCTTCCCTCTCTCTTTGTAAATGAGTCGGAGATCGACGATCTTCCACTGAATGGGGTAGTTTAATTAGTACAAGAATTTATTGAATATGCTGATAAATGTGCCTTTTTCTTCTTTTCCCTTGGAAATTCCCCTTCATAATCTTACTAGCCATGCGTTCCTCCGACAACCTTTTTCCCAAGCGAACTTAATCTTCTTGACTTTACAAACCTAACTATAACCTCATGTCCTATGATGTCGTCAAGCTCCCTATTCTCTCTGCTTCGTCAGGTGCAGCTAGTGCATTTTACATATATCTTTAACGTCTTCTCCAAAGTGGATGCATGGTTACTCTGATATTCTCACTATAGGTTACACATTTAGCCACAATCATCTGCGACGGCTTTACTTTGTCCAATACCACACCTCCAGATTTTCTTAGATGACTCCTCTATGAAGTCGTCTCATGACTTTTTCTTCTGGTTAAGTACTTCGTTGCAATACGACCGATATCAGCACCTGCTCTCTTTCCTGGGTATCACTTCTCTCAACATCATGACAGTTTTAGATCGGTCTATGTTACTCCCTCCTAAGCATTGTTATTTACGGTGTTCATTATTGAAACAAATTCACTCTTTTTTGACGTAGGGGATTCTCCCTCGCCTCCATAATTTTTGGTAAGGAGCATATGTACTTATATGTTTATGCTAGGCTCGTCAGTGCCTACCACGATGTATTACCAATCTCTGTCCACCATTATTTCCTCAAGAGTCCTAGAATAATGCGCCATATCCGCATATATGGTAATAAATATTCTATAAGGCTATCGTTTGTTTTCTTCTTTTATATCTTCTTTTACACTCAAGAATAATTGCATGGTCAAATCGAAAATGGGGACCAGTGACTGGTTCGTATGACAAGCGAAGACAGCGTCAAACCTTTCCAACTAGGTTCCCTGATTCACGTGAAGAAAGGCTCCAAGTATCATCCCATTACTAATAGTCAGTACCTATCTTTCATCGGTGTCCTTAACCTTAAATTGGATGGGGAGAGGGTGAAGTGTTTTATAGAGTACTATAGAATTCAAAAATGAAGGACAAAATTAGCGGGGTCGAATGCAAAACTACATTAAGAAATCAAAGTAAACTTAAAGGCATTACAGTAGGAACAAACTAGCCATGATGAGCAAAAAGGGAGGGGAACGCGTGCTAAATAGTGGGGGGAAAAGAAGTGGCTTCTCTATGCGCAGTCAGCCTTCTGCGCAGTTCGTTTTCCAAGTTGTCAGACTATACTACTGTGTTGCTGGTCGGTCATAAAGAACTGTGATTAGAGGACGGTTTATTTTATATATAATCAGGGTGAGTTCATTTAATATTTCAATAATATAAAATGACCTGAGCAATATCAATGGAACACTTGTTGCTGAAACTAGGTTAAATATATAATAGGTTAGTAGTGTAGGAGAGGCCATATTGGAAACGTCGATGTCCCATTATCGTGCACCGGCTGGGTTTACAACTGATTAAGAGTGTCATTTCTTAAGATATTTGCAGTCAACTATTTCCACACCATTGTTTAACAACTTAAGTAGCTACAATTTTTCACTCCTTTCCAGGTATAGAAAACTAGTAGTTTTGGCTCATATCATAAAGGCGTTGGCAAGAAGAACTTGCCCATAGAGGTCAGACAAATAACTTATGTTTCCATTTTCAGGAAACGTTTGGATGTTGGGAAAAATCAACGCCTCTATTATTTGCGTTATATAAAAAAGAACCGATTTGATTTAATTTTGTTTCCTTTTACTCACTGTTTTTATTTCAAGCAATGTTGAATTATCTTAACATTTGTGCAAACACTACAATTTTCGTTATCAATGTTTTGGAGTAAAATATTGAGTTTGTTGCTCGCTGCTGTAAACAAGCACTCCCTCTATATTTGCTAGATTGATTACAGTGATCTACTGGTTTTAAATCGAATGTGTATTTGTTTAAAAATGTTTTGTTGTAAATTTAATTATTTTTGAGATAGGAAGTGTAATTTAAATATTTAATGTACCCTCATCTATTTACTTGGTTCTAGTATTTTTTAGTCAATGTTACATTTTTGTTATATATAAATTGTTATTAGAAATATATTAAGATGGGACCTGCCAAAAGTGATATTTGTGGAAGTTTGGTTTTGGAATATGAAGAGGATGAACTTAGTACTGCTCAGTTAGAACATAAGGCAAAAATTGAACAAAAAATTGATATATTAAACAAACACATTCAGGGTCTTCATCAAGAAATTGAGACTAATAGATCCAAAGAAGCAGCTGCGTAAGTTATCTATGTTTTTTTGTTTAAGATATACCATTTAAATGTTTTATTTTTTCATTAAAAATTATTTGTGTGACAATAATTGTTACTGAGTTATTATTATTTTTTCGTTTTATATTTTTGAAGGTGTGTTCTCATCTTTGCTATGCCTAGATTAGTCAAATGCTTAGCAGAAACATTTCCCTCCTCCCATAATTAGAGGGAGGATTATGAACGCTGTAATTTACTACTGTTCTGGCTATTAGAACTTTTGTCCCCTCTTAGTTTTGGTTGAAACTGTTTATTATTTTATGGTGGAACTATTATAAATTAATCAAAAATATCTTTCCAAAGGTGTGAATGGAAGTCAAGATTTATTTATGTTCGTACCTGTTCCGCAGTTTGTTGCTTTGAGTTGAGTTAAAAGTTTTAACTGGTCTGTTGTTTGTTCGTTTCATTAGAAATATTTTCCAAAAATACAAGTTATCATGAGCTTTAATATGAAAAGGGAATGCAATTATGAGTAATGTGTATACTTCGGTAATCATTTCATCTAGAAATGAAGATTTTATTAAAAATATATGAAATATTGAATGATAATTGTTGACCTTGATAATATATGCGGAAGAAAGTGGTCCGGGTAGAGATCACAATGAATTTCTCATAGAATTGGAGAAAAACTTTATTGATTAGCCAACGTTTCGACCTACTTTGTAGGTCTTCTTCAGGGCTGTGGGGGGGAGCTGGGGTATTGTTAGGTCCTACACTAGCTTGAAACACATACTATAACTATAAGAAACACATACTAAGTATGTGCTAGTGTAGGACCTAACAACCCCCCAGCTCCCCTCCACAGCCCTCAAGAAGACCTACAAAGTTTGGGCGAAACGTTGGCTAACAATAAAGTTTTTCTCCAATTCTACGAGAAATTCATTGTGACTTCTACCCGAACCACTTTCTTCCACATATATGAACTGTACTTCGAAATGTTAGTAGAAACGTTTATTTCTTTAATAATGAAACGATAATTTGTATTTTTGGAAAACATTCAAAATTAAACAAATAGACTTATTGTAACTAACTGGAAGCAGAAACCTGCGGGACAGATAACAAAATCAATATATCCAAAAGTAAGAGCCTGTAGATTTGTTTTAAAACTTCATTGTTTTTTAAACAATAATAATGAAGGTTAATATTCTAATCAACTTGATAACATTTAGAGATTCAAATGAGGGGTTCTGATTAATTGATGTACTAAGGGAAGAAATTCATGTAGAATAGTATTTTTACCAGTGGTACTACAATAGGTTTGCATTGTGACTTAACTGAAAGACCCAGGAGGCTGTAGTTACTGCGTGTTCAGACATACAATTGCTGTAACCGCACAACAAAACTCTGGGCTCAATTATTCATTTGCAGTGACAGATTAAAGTGCATATTATGGTATCGTCACATAGTGAAGAAAGGATAGTTTTGATATATAATTTTGCACATTGTTTCAGCTTAGATAAATGCTTAGAAGAAATAAAGCTTTAATAATGTTTTTCTACATCATACGACTACATTCCAGTGGTACAGATAATTTGAAAGGGGTAATTAAACTCTGGAGAATGCTGAGAGAGAAGGAAAGCCGTGGACATCGGTATTATTTCTGCTGTGAGGAAAATGCTGGATGATGACTGGCGAGTGACATATCAACAGATACAGGAGACCTTATACCTTCATGCACTAAAAATTTATTCAATTCTGAGAGACAAAGGTAAAGAATTTTGTTGTCTTTGGGTCCCCTGAATAGTCCGATGGAAGATCAAATGACTCATCGTGTGACTTGTTCCCAAAATATGCTGAAATTATTTGATATGGAGCAATCTCAGTATGTGAACATCATAACGACAGGTGACTAAACTGACTTCGATAGTCTTTGACGATGAGGATACAGTCATAATTGTCTGAAAATATCAATTGGTAATTTTGGATACCAAGAAGTCAGTCTTAGTGATACACATAGCAGTACCTGCCTAAAGTCATAGTCTCCATGAATAAAATATGAGCGAAGTCAAGAATGGATTCCTGGTATCTCCTCCACCTTGACAACACTCCAGCTCACCATGCATGTGCCTGCACCGAGTACAGTGGCCACTATTGAACTGAAACTTCTTATGCACTCTCCTTACAGTCACCTATACTGCTACACTTTACACTGTTCCATCATATTAAAATGAAGCTGAAAGAAAACATTTTTCTAGTAACGAGGAGACTTCTGAGGGCTTGGAAAAACAAATGTGTCTTACTTGACAGAGCTGGGTTATGGACAAGTTTCGACGAATTGAGAAGTTTATTATTGAATGTGGTGGAAATTACTTTGAGAAAATTAAATAAATAAAGCTGTGGTGCAAAACTTTTGTAGTACCCTTTGGTCGAGATTTAAGTTTGTTCACGGTGTAACTTTAGAATACTGTAAGATTATCAGCAGACTGACCTGCACTAGTGCAATCATGCTGGTCTCTTGGTAACTAATTATTTTTTATTTAACTGAAATTTGTATATATAGGACTTTTATTATTATCACTCATCATTGACAGACAATATAGTTAAAATAGAAAAATATTTTAATGATCCTTTATACGCCATTGGTGTATCTCGTACACTAGATATATATATATATATATATATATATATATATATATATATATATGAGAGAGAGAGAGAGAGAGAGAGAGAGAGAGAGAGAGAGAGGGAGGGAGGGAGGGAGGGAGGGAGGGAGGGAGGGAGGGAGGGAGGGAGGGAGAGAGAGAGAGAGAGAGAGAGAGAGAGAGAGAGAGAGAGAGAGAGAGAGAGAGAGAGATAGATCTAGTGAGCTGAAGTACAATGTAGATTTGCTGAAATGGCATAATATTAAGTTAATTTCAATGTAAAGGACCATTATAAGTAACAGAGCACTGTTTTGTAAATTGCTCTTTGATGGTAATTGGAAAGGTGGAGTACATAAAGAAAAACAAGAGTTTTTCATTTAAGTTGAATGTGTTCCATTATCTGTAAAAGCCTTTGTTTTACATTTTCTATATCCATATATAACTACATACTTATACTTTCACTTTTCTTCCTTATGTTTTCTGCTTTGTTATTTTAATTTTATCAATAATGATGTAATTATTACTTTTATTTTATAAGGGATTCTTTAACACAACAAGTACATGCACCTCCACAGATTCAGACTAATCCGGGTGCTACGTCTGCTCAATCTCAAGCTGCTCAGGTATTTATATAATTTTACTTAATTATGATGTAAAATTATTCCATATTACATTTCTGACGGTAGGTACTGGAACTTAACTTGAAATTACACTTAATGGCTCATTCCCACATACTTAAGATCTATGGACATGAATTTAATATTATAAATAAGTTAGAAAAAAGAAGAAGGGTTTTTCGTAGTATTTATATATATTATTGGTTCAAGCCTTTTTATATTAGGATTTTTTAAATATAAATATCCATTGAGTCATCATTTCTATAAATTAATACATCTTCCTGCAAAGTAACTATTCTTTTAGTTCTTGGTATTAAGGATAAAATATGAAAAAGGATTGTTAATGTATCTGATTTTTTTTTTTTTTTTTTTTTTTTTTGTAAAAAAGCAATTTCATTATTTGATAATTTTAACTTCCATTGTGAACAGGTAGCGTATTCCTTCTGTGCATGCCAATGTTATCTATATGTATGCGATAAAAACTGCCAATGGGGACAAAATTTTAGTTGCACTGTTCCTTTAATTCTAAACTGATCGGGTCAAAAAATTGTTTGTACATTAAATGGCATATTAAAATTAGTTTGGTATATATCAGATTTTTTATTTTATGGACCATTTTTGATGGTTGGAATATTTATATCCTTCATCTTTGAATGTATGTCTGCAATGTTCTCCTGATACATTAATTTCCACTGGTATTATTTTCATTTAGTTAACTGTTAAACTACTCTCGGCTATTATACAATCTCATTTAATTTCATCATCACTGTCTTCTATTGGAGATTGTAGAAATTATTTTTATATTATAATTTTGTTTCTCTACAGTTAAATATTATTTACTATGAACTGTGTATGTTTTTGTATAAATTATATATTCATTATGTTTATATTTTAAGAATAAAAAAATAAAAAATTCTCCATTTGTGATTTAAGAATAATAAACGGTTTTTCTTTTGATATGGATATCTTTAAAAAACTTCAGTGATACTTTTTTTGTGGGGAATATATTTATTTGTTTTCTCCAAGTTCTACTAAATACCTGACCACTAAAATTTTCCTATACTATAAATTGCATATAGTCTAATGCTCAGTTTAATTTTTTCCTAATCATAAACCGAGCACCTAAACAATAATTATAATTCATTTTCCTTCTGTTGATGAAACCTCCCTATGCCAGCTAATTTCTAGCCCTGTCACAGTATCTGGATTGCTTTCTTTTACCTCATTTGGCACCAATTTTAATTCACCGGCTATTTTCAAATTTCTTTTTCTTTTTTATAACGTTTAAGGGCCCATTCCATATATTCCAGGCCCCTTAAATGTAAATCTCTATTTTGTAACTTTTGACTTCATCCACTGCAGTAGCCTACCCAGAGACCTGAACAGACGTTAGTTTAAGCCTGGACAGATGCCTTTACTTCATGTCTACTGGTGGTATTTTATGAACTAAAAATATGTTAGTAGGATATTCAAATCAATCTATGTGTCCCTCACGAAGCCTGGAATTGTATCAGTGATAGCTTTAGCTGGTAAAAAAAAATTCAATCACAGTTCAGCCAAAATACCATCACTTATATGGTGTATCTTTTGGGGTTGCCCTTCTATGTTATAATGATTTCTGTTCGAGTATATTTTTCAAAACTAAAAATTAAAGAAAAAACGAACCTGAAAAAAAAAGTCAAATTAGTTTCTGCAATAGGTTTATACTAAAAAAGATTATTTTTACATAATCAAGAATAAAAAATACTAATAATTCTAGGATATTATTAATCATGTTATTTTGTTTAAATATGTATTTTCAGAATTCAAACCAGTCGACAAACCAATATGTTGTTGTTGATGCTCATGTTGGATTGGTTGCTTTACCTACTTCACAAGTCAGGAGAGCACCAGGTATTTTGTTTGATAAATAGAATAATTGATTTTTTTAAATATTAAGATTAATGCATAATTTCTCTTTCTTAGTTGTCACTCCAGTTCGTTTTCCAGCTCCTTCATCTTCATCTATCTTGCGTGGATCTGCCCCTCAGGTAACTTTTCTATGTGCATTATCTGTAAAAACATGAAAGTCTGAATTTTAGGTCTTCTTATTAATTTATTATAGATATATGAATTTATATATATATATATATATATATATATATATATATATATATATATATATATATATATATATATATATATATATATATAATATATTAAAAAAAATATTTGAGGTTCGGTTCTGGGAAATCCTGCTTCGGGAAAAGGCATTTAAATAAATCCTCATGCCCTGCTAGCTAGCCCCTGCTAGCTGCCGAGTCATAGGCAGCCTGCCTCAGCATTATGAAAACCATGATTTGTAGTAGTGACATGAGGTTTGGTGACCTCCTCCAGGCTGTCTATTCTCTCGCAATTAATTTATGTCTGTAAGAAAACCATATCGCATTGCCAAAGATCTTTATTTATGGCATATTTGGGTTTTCTCTGTGATAATATGAAATTTTCACCACACTCTTATTACCAATTTCTACATATTTCATTTTAATTTTAATATACTTCCTATTTTTAAAGGCTACTACACCAAGGTCAGGGAGAGGAGGTACAGCGATAAGACAGAGGAGACCAAATTTTGCTAGAGGTCCAAACGTCGCCATAAGAATGCCTATAAAAACTGATGGAATTCTTAAACGTCGTAGGTTTCTTAAAAATTTTTAATCATGCAATTTTTTTTGTTTTACCAATTTTTTATTTTACATAATTTCAGAATTAATAGCATCTGAAAAGAAGGTAGAGAAAAAAAATGATGTTGTTGATTTGACTGATGAAGACTTTGGACCTGAAGCTGAAGTGGTTTCTAAAGCTGATACCAAGGAAGTAACCATTTCTCCTCTATCAGAAAAAACATTTCCCTCTCTTGTTGTGCTTGCACGACCAAATATGGCTCCTAAGCAATTCAGCAATCAACAAGTTTACTCGGAAAGAACAACTTTAGGTATACAATAATTAAACAGTTAATCAAATTTTATTTATTTAATGATGATTTTCTTTCAAAGTATTCCATGAGCTTCTGATAGGTTTGGTTTGGGGCTGATTTATATCATTATTCATAGAATAAAATATTTGTGTTTTTTGATGATTTACAGCTGTTAATTACCTTTTAAGCAGAATTGTTGTTTTTTTTATAATAAGGAGGGTTCATTCTGTTTATTGTACAAAAAATAACTTAATTATAAAGTATTAATTTTGTAATACTCTTAATTAAAACTGGTGTACCAAACTATACTGGTATATAAACACATTTTAATATTCTCATGAAGGTTTAATAATCTTACATAATGAAAATGTAACTATTAATGTTTTTACTCGAATGGAAGGAAGGAATGTTTTTATGAAGAACTTGTGCTCATGTGTTTATTTGAGCAGTAGCCATGGCAAAAGAACAAGGCCACCTAAAGCGTAAAGGGAATTATCAAATGACACATTTGATTCATTTATTAATTTAGTTTATATGATACAAAAATGATTAAAAAATATGTTGCCATTTTAAAGATATATTAATTGTTTCAGTATCTGAATAATAACTAACCCGAATAACTTATATTTTGAGCAAGAAAATGGTCCGGGTGGAAGTAAAAAAAATTCCTCTTAAATAGGGAGAACTGTTTATTGGAAAGCCAGCGTTTCAACCCACATTGCTGGTCTCTTTAGGGCTGCCGGGAAGGGGTGGGGGACCTGATGGCTCTTCATAGGTTATCACTTAAAAACTAAAAAAAAAACCACTTATATTTTGCTCTGTGAGTTATTTTATTACATACCACCATTAGATGGATAAAAGAAAGAGCTAAGTAGTTAGGATAGCTTTCTGCTGTCATCATATTGTGGATTAAATAAAATTTTCTAGTAAAACATAAGTTTTATTTATTCATATATATTTTTTAAATAAAATAAAATTTTCTAATAAAACATAAAGTTTTATTTATTCATATATATATTTTTTTTTAGATGAAAAAGTGAAACAAGTTTTGACTTTGAATACACCCAAATACATAGAATGGTTACTTCAGCATGGTATGCTTCGCTCTGAACAAGAATGCAATTCTAATATAAAGGGAAAGACTCATCTGCCTTTGAAACTCGGCATGTATTCAGACACATCAAAATTTCCATACTCAGGCGGCTATGTGTGGATATCTGAATGCTGTCCCTCACATTTTCTTTCAGTAGGTTTCCATGTTATATATTTTATAATATAATAATGATGAAAAATGTAAGGGGGAAATTCTTTTTATTGAAATTTATTTCTGAAACCTCGTAAATATTTCAGAAATAATAGGAGCTTAAAAGGTTTTGTCTGGTATATTGTCAATACACCAAAATCCTGCACTCACATCTTGTGAGGGCTGAATAAAACCTTTAGTATTTCTCACTAGAGATTGATAAAAAGGACCAGTAAGCCATATTGCAAGAACATTATAATTTTGTTTCTCTACAGTTAAATATTATTTACTATGAACTATGTATCTTTTTTTATAAATTATTTATTCATTATGTTTATATTTTAAGAATAAAAAAAATAAAAAATTCTCCATTTGTGATTTAAGAATAATAAACGGTTTTTCTTTTGATATGGATATCTTTAAAAAACTTCATTGATACTTTTTTGTGGGAAATATATTTATTTGTATTCTCCAAGTTCTACTAAATACCTGACCACTAAAATTTTCAATGATTTGGTCCAACTACAAACTGCAATCTAACCTACAGTCAAAAATCTTGGAGAATGGAATATCTTGTTTTTGGAAGTTGCAATGCAAAGGTATAATTGGAGTTGATTTGTGCCTTTTCCAACAAAGATTCTGTAGTGTTTGATCTTAAGAATTTTTGAACAGACAATGGGCTTGAATTATATTTCATTATTTTTAACAAACTTAGTATTTAAGACAAATAATATTAAGCAGTCAATGAAACAGTGTTTACATATAATATAAAAACTATGTCAGTCTCATTTATTTTTGTGTGGCAAACTAAATTTTATGTAATGGTAACATGATTTATTTCACACTTTTTAAAATTAAATAATTTTTTTATTCCAATAGTTTTAATGCTTTTTAACAACATTTAAATGTTGGTACCAAATTCTAATTGCCTTATTTCTTTTCCCTTGAGTTTATGTCATCAGAATATGAGAATATGATTTTTTAAGAGGTGATCTTTTTTTTATCCCTTTATGCCTATTATTTTTAGGTATTTTCTGGCTCACTCTTTGAAGCTACACCCCATTCACCTACTGTTGTTTTGAAGCTGATTTATCATTGGGCTTGCCAGACTGCAGTCCAAAATGTAATACAGTGGGTAAAGGTTGATAACCTTTTTATTAAAACTCTGTTCACTAACCTTAGAGCAATATGTACTGCTGCCGTTCACCAAAGATTTCCAGTATTCGGAGGACCAAACAAGAAAGTACAAGTATGTAATTATCAATTTAAAGTTGTTTCTAACTTATATAATCTTTAACCTATATTCTTAAATTGTTAACTAATTTCTAATTTTTTAATATTTTGTTTTATTCTTGGTTTTTAGATAGGTGTAATAAGTTTGGGTACAACAGCACAGGATGGTACTTCAAGGCAAGTCAAAGTTGAAATTCTTGGAATATTTGATGAAAGTACCCAGATGCTTAGAATTAGAGCTATAGAACCAGTAGCTAATGTAAGTTTCAGTTTTTATTTTAACTAATAGGGTGTAAAAAAAAAAAAAAAAAAACTTTTTTCAACCAAATATTTGTATTATTTCTTTGATATAAAATACAATTAAAACTCGAAATATACTCCATTGTTATCTACTGTCATTAGCCATCTACTAGCCAATTGCTCGATCCCACACTAATACCATTCCTTGGGATGGCTCTCAAAGAGCTGTTGTACCGCAATTTCAACTTCCGCAAAATTCTTAATTTTTTTTCCCTTGAAGAAAATGGGCCATGGATCGAAACAAGTAGTAATCCGATGGCAACTAACAGTATCTTTCGACACACCACACTCCCTGGCAAGTTTACGAGTATTTGTGGATGGATTTGACTCACCAGCTTCCTGCAGAACTTCATCAATATCCATCAATGGTCGTCCGGAGGCCCTTCTTCTTTTCTAATGCCGTATTTCCACTATTAAATTTTTCAAACCAACCCACACAGTGGACTGGCCAAGGGGATCTTCTTCATATTTAATAATTTAAGGAGTTGCTTCAGGGGGTGTGAAATTTTTTTTCTAGTAATGCCTTGACATTGTCATGTTTCTTCTTTGAAACAAATAACTAAATTCAGGCTTTTTTTGAAGAAGTCAAATGGGATTAATCAAGCTTAGAGAATGCTCTAAAGGGATTATTAAGTGTTGGTAAGTATTAAATAGGATTAAAATATTTACAGTCCTTTGAAGTCTTGAATTTGAAGAAAGGGTCATTTTTTTTAATAAACCCTTTTATTATATCTATTTGTATGTGAAAATAACTTTACTTTGCTGTTTTCTTGTGCGAATCAACCCCAAAAAATTTTCATTTAAAAATAAAATTCAGCTGCTCACTTTTACCTCAAAAAGGAGGATATAATGCTAAGAAAGGTTATTTTGAATGTGATTCGAATCATTAATTTTCATAATTCTTTAATAAACTTTTATTATTTAAAAAAACATCTATTTCGTTTTGTTGAGGGGATCAAGCTGTGTTTAACTTGATATTTCCAGCAACAGAATGATGAATTTGTTTTAGGGATTCTTTTTTTTCTTTTATAATTGTTTGTAACTGGAGAAAAAGGGAAAAGAACAGTTATGCATGAACACTTTCAGTATAGGGGTGGTTTTGAAGATGGTGGTTGACTAATGGCAGATAATTAATGTAGATAGACGTTTACTTTTCAGGATAAAAATGAGGATCAGGTTACCATAATGAAACGCAGATTTCAAAAAGCCCTTGAACCTCTATTGAGATGGGTTCATAAGAGCTCGGAAGTAGTTATTGATTGTACAGTTGATAAAAGTACCTTGATATCTTATGGTTATGCAAGAGTAATACAAGTTTCTGGTGATCAAACTGCTAGTGGATATAAAATAATGGACTATTTAAAAGTAGTTATACCAAGAATGTTCCAGGTACTTATCATTTATTTAATAATTTTATTTTATAATTGTCATACCATTGTATATTTAAATTTTATATTTGGTTTTTAGTTTTACAATTCTACTTATTAACAAATAGCAATAAAATGTATTATATTTTTAAATTCAAAAACTAATATTTGATTCACACAGCTTGAGAATATAATTAAAAACAAATCTTAAAAAAACATGGCATATGGCAATGGATGAAATAAGTTGGATGATCTAATAATGATGGCTAACAAATAAACATAATTCTATTAGAAAATAAATTACTATTTTAGAAGAAATCACCTACTCAAAAAATTCCTTATTAATATATTAATTATTGTATGTTAAAAAAAAATATTTATAAATTCTTATTTTTAAGGTAAATTCTTTATCTTAATATTTCTCATGCATAGTTAGTCTTTGAAAGACAGATTTATTATGCACTTAGTCTATGATATTCAATTTACATTTTTTAGTTACTTATAAATAATAGATAAAATAGCACTAATGACAGAAATATAAAATAACTAAAAAAAATTTATAATTTTTTATAATTATTGGTCAGCTGTTTTGATTTTTAAATATTTTTATTTTAAAGAGAAAAGATATGCCCCCGGCCGGGATTCGAACCCGGAACCTCTGTCTCTCCGTGACAGCGCTCCAACCATTTGAGCCACCAGGGTCGCCTGCCGGCAAGGGACATATCTTTCCTCTTATCCGATCCCTCTTATCCAAAATTTCGAGAATATGGGATCGGATAAGAGGAAAGATTTGTCCCTTGCCGGCAGGCGACCCTGGTGGCTCAAGTGGTTGGAGCACTGTCACGGAGAGACAGAGGTTCCGGGTTCGAATCCCGGCCGGGGGCATATCTTTTCTTTTTAAAATAAAAATATTTAGAAACAAATTTAATATAACAACAAATAATCAACCCCAACAAGCTTGGAAAATGAGTGTGTTTTGCATAGCCATGATTGTTGTGTTTATAATAAAATTCTAAGGCACATTAATTGTTAACTTAGCCTGATATTAAGCTCTCCAGATTAAATGGTGTTCTGAATAAAATATAGAAGAGAAGTGATAAATCCTCCTGGCACTACAACACTAGAAAATAACAGCTGGTAACATCTCCCTATTTTTTCTAGTTTTCTGATTAACTTTTCTCCATATCTTGGAATAATATTTCTAAATACTAATTCTTAACAAACTAAATTTTAAACTGATTTTGTTTAGTTTTGCATTTAGTGTTTAATTAGATTATTTTCCTATTGTATTTTGAATGTGATTAGTTATTATAATTGTTTGCTTTTATTCTGCAGAACACTTTGTCGCTGCTATCTCGTCAGATTATTCAGCAATTTTTGGACGAGTTGGTTTGGAGAGAAGCATTTGGACCAATACCTTCTCGTGCATTTGAATCAATTATTGAACACATCAGCGAACAGACAAGACTGAATAGCGGTATAAATGTTTTTATTTATTGTTTTTATGCATGTATTTCACTGAAACTGTTTTTGCTAGGTTCAATGATTCTCAAAATGATAGCTAATATGAATATTGTTTTTATATAATTTTTAGTATATATCTGGAAGAATTTATAATTATTGATCAATTTTTTTATTTTTAAATATTTTTATTTTAAAGAGAAAAGATAGGCCCTCGGCCGGGATCCGAACCCAGAACCTTTGTATCTCCGTGACAGCGCTCTACCATTTGAGCCACCAAGGCCGCCTGCCGGTAGAGGACAAATCTTTTCTCTTATCCGATCCCTCCCGAGGGCCTATCTTTTCTCTTTAAAATAAAAATATTTAAAAATCAAAAAATTGATCAATAATTATAAAAAATTATGAATAGTAATATGACGGAAGTCAGTAAGATCCTAAAATTAAATTAATGTTCAAAGAACTTCGTTCTAGTGTATTCATCCCAAAAATTGCGACAACACTAGGACATAGGATCGGATATGTTTTATAGCATTGCTCATGACACTATCTAGATTTATTTTACTAATTTTTTTTTTATATGTGCAGGTGGAACATTGGTAAATAGATTGTCTCGTATTTCATTAAATCCCTTTAGAAACTGGGAATATGAGCGCTGGGTTCATAATTGTAGGCCTTCTGTTGTTCAGTCAAAAGAGGTAATTTATGTGCTATAATCTATTAATTAGTCTATTAAAATAAAATAATTTCTGTATGCCTCTGTTCCTTTCTAATTGTTTAAACCTTATTTTATTCTTTAGGCATTGATGACCCTGGGATTTTACGCCTTAAAGCTCAAATAAACAAACAAACTTATTTTATTCTAATCTAATGAATTATCATATTAATATGAATTATTTTATCTCTATGAAATGCTTGGGGGTATAAAAAAAATCTTTGTGGATGCTGTCAAGAATACTAAAGTTTTGAAATTAGATTATTTAGCTACTGTGTTTTGAACGAAGGATAAATTGATATTTTTTAAAAAGTTGCAAGTTTATCAAACAATTATGATATAATCCTATTATCATCAGTTTATGAAGCCACATGGCTGAGTATAATGGGGCAAAAGCACCTCAGCTCTCCAGCCAGAAGCATTAATGGTTCAAATTCTGAGTTTACTTTTATTTCATGGTTGACGCAGAAAATCAATTTTGACTATAAACTCCAGTTGCTATTGAGAAATGAAAAGCTAAAACATAAATGTATAAAACTAAAAGTGATGTATTTTTGTTTTCTTAGTGGGAAATTTTAATTATTTCTTTGAATTTCTTAGAATTAGACAGATAAGAATGGGTGCGCTAGATAGAGGATTCTCGATGCTTGAAATGGCATGTGAGGAAGATGATGAAGAAGAAGATATTTAGGAAGCTTTTAACCTGATCATTTAACAGAAAAAAAAGGAACTAAAAAATTAAAAGTTAAAATAAAAACATCAAAACTAGAAATGCCAAAATTAATTTTTGATAGCATTTATTTTCAATAAACAAATGTTGAATGTTGAGTTTTGAACTATCGATTGGTGAGCCATGAAAGCTTGTCTTGTCCATCAACATATAAATGGATATTCTTCTTTATAATACAGATAATCACAATTCTTGGGAAGTTATGATTGGGTGGAAAAGGGCCAATAATATTGATACCAAAAAAGCCAGGTTATCCTCATCAATAAAAATTTTTTTTTTCCTCAGTCCTCATGATGGCCTATAACTTTTTTCAAAAAGTCGGTACTTGATGAATAATTTATACTTATTGATGGTTTAATTTTATTAATCCCATCCCCTTTCATTACTCAATACCAATATTTAGAAAGCTTTGCTTAATAAAAATTTTTTCCTTTTAATTTTTAAAATTTACTTCCTTTTGCACAATGAGGGTAATATTGTGATCGTGAAAATTGTCTACCTCATTTTATAATGGGATCATCTATTATGTTATTATGGGAATATCTATTCGTCCAATGAGTGAAGCTAGTGATTCCTTTAGTTTCCTTTAGCTTTGACTAGTTTTGGTGTTACATCTATACTTATGTTTGTTCATCTCACAGATTTTGATTTTTTAAAAATTAAATTGTATTGAATTAGTTTCAAATTTTGTATTTGTATAGTTGCATATTTATAGCTATTAGACTGCTTTTACTTATGGTATGGAATCTTGCTAAAAATTATCAGTTGAGATTTTTCTTCAGTAATTGTTTCTATTATGTTTTTTATATTTTGTTATATTCTGTATTGTAATAAAAATTGATGTGGTACACCAAGTAAAAATTTCAATTTTATTTACATTTATTGTTCATTAGGATTTCAACTTGTTTGTTTTTTTGTCTATGTATTAGTTAAAAATGTAATTTTTGTTATTTATTTCAGAAAGGTGCTGCTGCTGTTCCTGTTTCTGTTTCATCATCATATCAGTCTAAGAAATCCAGTGCTTATTCTTCAGGATCTGAAATCAGTGCATCTGTAAGTTTTTTCATAGCAACGTTTTATATTCACCAGAATAAATAAAAAAACCTGTAACCACTATGACCCGTGAGCGAGTCTGGGGTTCAGTACATGGTAGAGACTGTACTGTTTCATAGAAAATGATTCTGCAAGGAGGTGACTTGTCCTAGGTCACGCTCAACCGCCAGGTTTTCCCTCCTTATTTTGGGTACCCTATTTTTATAATATTTTATAGAGGCTGGGTGAGCCCCTGGAGGGTCCTAGATACCATATGATCCATCTCCCGCAGCAAACAGACTAAATAAAAGTAACTGTCTGCAGCCGGATTTAAACCAGGATTTCAGTCCTCTACCACTGAGCCACTCCGCTTCTGCAGAATAAATATAATCAGATACAATTTTATCACAACAATGTTACATAGATAATATTTATATATTG
Organism: Arma custos; assembly: GCA_037127475.1. Lineage (NCBI taxonomy): Eukaryota > Metazoa > Arthropoda > Insecta > Hemiptera > Pentatomidae > Arma > Arma custos. The sequence goes on from CM073762.1 coordinate 89,370,460, forward strand.
TTATTTTAAAATTAAGGTTTAATAACTTTAATAGGCTTTGTAAAGCTTTAGCCACTCATATAGCTTTTAGAGCATTTCCTTGCCAAATCGATGTTGTAGAAATCAGTTACTTGTCCCAAATTGAGCCTGAAACATCATTGACATTATAATAATGAACTTCTTCCACAGCCTTCTTTATCTTCAAGGCTCAAGTCATCCTCTTGAAATCTCTGTAACCACCATTGAACAGTGCACTCACCTTTGCTGTCTTTGCCCCAGACATTGTTGATATTTCCAGCTGTTTGGGTCCTGTTCTTTCCTAGATTAAAGTCTTAAAACTAAAACTATGTGAAATCACACTTTGACATCTTGGTAAAGACAGAATTATTTCCAAGTAAGCAAAAATGTTACAAATGTAATCTATTAGGTCAAATTTTAGGAATTCTAACAAACAATGAATATTGTTTTAAATCTTGAGCTTTTTATTATTAATGGATTTTGATTTTCGCAGAGATAAAGTTTAATGACGATTATCTTCTTAATATTTTTTTTCTAAACAGTTCTCACAAAAAGCATTATGGCTGCATCTCATTTTGCTTATGTTTTTCTAATACAGTCAATTTTAACAAATAGGTACTTCTAATTATGAATATCTGTAATAGTACTTTTCCTCACATGTCAATGAGACCTGTATTTTATAAGTTTTTAACTTTTAATCAATTGAATGACAATTTAACTTTTATTGAAAGGCATAGACTGTATTATCCTGTTGGGAAGATTTAAAATAACTGGTATCTGCATTACTATTACAACTAAAACAAGTGATTTCTAATATTTGTTTTAAGTTATTTTTATTATTATTGTTAAAATAATTTTATAAATTTATCTATTCTTAATTTGACTGTTGATAATTTTTAGGCTGTTAAATTAGAGGAAAATTTAACAACCCAACCTCAGCTAAGTGCAGCAAGTAACAATAAAAACAGAGCTTCAAATGTTTCTCATGAGCCTGCCATGATAGCTTTGGAGCCTTATTATTATGGTATTCTAGAAGGAGATAGCTCAAAGCACAGATATGTACCATTTTTCACTCAGGTAAAAATTTAAATTATTATATTTCAAACTTATATATGTCATGTTTATTACTTGTTAAAAACGTTAATTGAGTAAGCATCTTGGAATAATTTTGTTTATGTAAGGAAAATAGTTAAGCATGCTTATGTTAGTGCATAAATTATTTAATTCTACAATAATATGGAATCATTGTAATAGAGAGTGTAATGTAAGTAAGTAATAGACCTTTGTCAGTGAACATTGTGCAGTAAAATATATTTCTGAAAAACATCATTTCATTTTGGTGGTTGTTGGCTACAATACACTCTTTATAGAGTGTATTGTAGCCTTTTTAGCTAATTATAGCTAGCTGTAGGAATAGGATAACGTAAATTAAAAAAAATTGTAATTCTAATTTTTTGTTAACAGTGCCATTTTCTGTGAGAATGGTTTATTTATTTATCCTTATATATCTAAATTTATTTTATAAAAACTAAGGATAACTCATATGTTGTGATATTTTGTTTCTAGTGCTACTTATGCCGTTCTGATTTTAAAAGTGTTTTAAAGTTAACCGACCATCTCATTCTCCATGCTTTAAATAAAGATCTCGAATCAGTTACTGATCCAAAAGATATTTGTAAAATTTGTTTGAAAATCAGGCTTCCTGGCAGTAAACAGCATCATATTCAGGTAATGTTCTGTTATGTTGGAGTTTTATTTATATTTTTTTTCATTTATTATTTGGTTGTTATTATTTAATTGTTCTTAGCATAACGTTACTACTCTTAATATAAATAATCATTACTACTATTCTTTTTATATTTCTGATTCATTGATTTAGTGCTTTAATACTGAACTCTTTCCTAGCAATTATTATTAAATCATTATGAATTATTCCTCTGTAAACTGGTTTAACAATCCTTCCTTGTTCAGCTTGTATTCCAAATTTTAGTTTTAGAATTTATATCAGATCGAAATTAGACACTTGCTATTTTCCATATGATCTTGTCATTCTGTTTTTATAACAAATGATTATATTTATTGTTCTTCTTTACTGGTTTAAGAATTGACTTGGCTCTTGTACTCCAATTAGGGCAGGGTTGTTTGGTTATTATACAAGATACTATCCTATTTTGGTCAGAGTAAGAAATGTTAGATTTATTCCAACCACAGATTAATTGTCAATTCATATCATAGGCCATGATCCAATTATGATTTTGACTATAGCCTACCAAATACACTCTGCCACATTACCTTCTGTTTAAAAAAAATCTTTTTATTTTTATTTTCGTGTTCATTACTTACAAATTACTATGTTTCTTCTAACTTTATTGTCACATTAAATCTTTTACATTACATTTTTCGTTCTTTAAAATTGAGACGTCAGAACAGGTTTAAAATTGAGCTCAGTTTTTTTTTTTTTTTGATCCTGTGCTCTTTCTAAGTTACTTTCAATTTCATTGTTTTCTACTAAATTTTTTTAAGATGATTGAGAAGTTTTTGTCACATTGTCCCGAAGATCATTGAGATAAGCAGGGTTTTTCCTGTTTGTTCACGCTAATAAATCTGTTCAAACTTAGAACGACATATGTCAGTCTGTATAGTGCTGACATCTGCCATCAATTTCTATAACTAATAGGGCTAATGTTTCTCTTAGAGCGTATTATCTCATCCCCACTACTTTTTAAAAAAAAAAAACTTAGTGTGTAATGTGCGCGTCTGACGACATTATTGGCTGCCTGATTGAATCCATTTTTGAAAAGAAGAATTATATTTATCAAAATTGTATTACTGCCGCCTGTTTGTGCTGCCAAACTCTAGTAAGGTACAGTCCATGTTGAATGTACGCGTACCTACATCTTTGGGAGCTTCCTACCACGAGGTAAGTGCCCTAATTTGTTGGGTTTATCTTGGCCAAGTTAAACACTGGGAATTTGGGGCCACTTTTGGGGGAACGCCGCTGGAGTGGTGTACTACGCACATTACCAGGTTGAATTTATTTATCTGTAAGTTATTTTTTTAATATATTTTATGTATATTTTTTTATATATATATCTTTTATTTCGCTGCCGAACTAGCGCAAACGCCGCTACATGAACCCAAATTTTTGGTCCTCCGGGCCCGATATTAATTAGAATATTTAATTAAATCTATTAAATACATTTATCTTTGTTATTCATTGCGAGTTATTTCATGCACTATATATATATATAGTACACTATAAAATATATAATATTTTTTCTAATTCCTATTTAATTTTAAATAAATCTTTTTCTGCATATTTTTTAACTCTTAAATAAAAATGTCTGAACAAGAAACTATTGAAAAATTAACAATTTTAAGCAGCAAACGAGCTGATATTTTTGCTAATGTAACTCGAATATACGATGTGATTAAAACTTTAACGATTAATGATCTTTCTAAAATAAAATGTTACACAGCTAGGGTTACTAAATTTGAGGAAAAATTCGAAGATATTCAGAATAATATTCAAGAGTTGAATTTTTTGCTTCCTGATGCAAAGAGAATTGATACCGCTCAAACTCAAAGTTCATTTCTAGACGTTGTTGTTGGCATAGAAAGTATCCTAAGGGATTTTGAAGCTCAAAGAGAATTATCTTCTTCACAAACAATGCCTTCAGTTGCACCTTTAGTGCACCCATCAGCCGCCTTTATGCTTCCTAAAGTGCCGATTCCTACCTTTTCTGGTAAAATAGAGGACTGGCCTGAATTTATTTCTTTGTTTGATTCTCTTGTTCATAATAACAGATCGTTACAAAATTCTCACAAATTTCAGTACTTAAAATCTTCTATTAAAGGAGATGCATTAGCTATTATTTCTGGGTTTCAATTGACTAGTGAAAATTATGAATTAGCATACAACGCGTTAACTGATAGATTTCAAAATAAAAGGCGTTTAGCTGCCATGTATTTGAATAAAATTTTAAATTTTAAACCTATTCCGTCATCTTCATTGTCGAATTTAAAAGCTATGTTGAATACTTTTAATACATCTGTAAATGCAATTAAAGCTATAGCATTAGAAGATTTGTCAGATTTCATACTTTTTTCTATTACTTGGAGAAATTTAGATGCTTCCTCAAAGCGAACTTTTGAAAATAAACATAGTTCAGATAGTATTCCCTCTTATCAACAACTTATCGATTTTATTACTCAACAGGTAAGAATGTTAGAGTTGAATGAACCTTCGGACAAATCAACACGCATTAATAGTAATAATAATTTCATTCAGAAAAATTCTAAAACTCAAATGTTAATGGTAGAGTCGAATACTCCTACCCCTCACCCTGTTTCCAAACACCCCTCACCTACTGTTAAGCGCATTAAATGTCCTAATTGTAGTGAATCTCATTTATTAAGCAATTGTTCTAAATTCATTCAGTCTTCCATTGATGATAAATATAAATTCTTAAGAGGGTCTAAACGTTGTTTTAACTGTCTTGGCCGCCATTCACGCATCCAATGTACATCTACAAATGTCTGTAGAATTTGTAGACAAAAACATCATTCTACATTGCATCCTGCCGCCTTTAATACAACTCCTGCCGCCTCCAATACTACTTCTGCCGCCTCTTCCGCCTCCATTGATAAAAATAAGAATAATTCTGCCGCCGTCACTGCTGCCTCTGGTTCTTCTGAGGTACAAGAATTTTCATGTGCCTTCACAGAAACTGCATCCAATCTTAAAAACTCTAATGTTGCTCCTTGCTTCCAACAAGTGCTGTTAGGAACAGCTAAAGTTTTAATTGAAGATTATAAAAGAAATTTGCGTCCTATTCGTGTCGTATTAGATCCTGGCTCACAAGTCTCAGCTATAACTCAATTTTGCGCCCAAAAATTAGGTTTGAAAATACAACCTGTTGTCTGTTCGGTTTCCGGTATTGGGCAAGTTAATACACAACCTGTAGGTTTTGTTGACTGTTTTATTCAGTCTCCAATTTCGATTCATAAATTCCATCTCAAAGCTTTAGTCTTATCACAAATTTCGAATTCGCTTCCTTCGATTCCTGTTTCTGATGAAACAATTAATAAATTTAAACATCTTAATCTAGCAGATGACACTTTTCATATTCCTTCAGAAATTCACATGCTCCTTGGAGCTGATATTTACCCCGATATTTTAGTTCAAACATCTGAATCCCCTATTCAAGGTTATCCTTCTGCTATATCATCGTGTTTTGGTTGGGTAATAGTAGGTCCTACTAGTGCCGCCTCTTATAACTTAAGTAATGAAATATTACTCACAACTCATTCATTAGCAGATGTGATGAAGCGCTTTTGGGAGATTGAAGATTTTAGTACTAATATACCGATTGACCCCCTCGATAAAATAGTTGAAGATCACTTCTCATCAACTCATTATAGAGATTCCATCGGCCGATATTTTGTTTCCTTACCTTTCAAACCGGATGCTAGCCCTTTAGAACGTAATAATAATAAGTCTAAACAATCTGTAATTAAATTAGAATCCAGATTAAGAAAATCTGACCAGTATGAATCTTATTTAGAATTTATGAATGAATATGTCTCTCTTGGGCATATGTCTCCTGCACCTACCCCCTCTTCATATGTAATTCCACATCATGTGGTTAATAAAATATCCAATGGTAAAAACAAGATAAGGGTTGTTTTTAATGCGTCAGATCCCGATTCCTCTGGTCTATCGTTAAATGATCGCCTCCTCCCAGGCCCCAAATTACAAAGAGATATTACTGATGTTCTCATGGCATTCCGTCTCCATCGTGTAGCTCTATGTTCTGACATAGAAAAAATGTACCGCCAAGTAATGGTGTGTCCTGCCGATCGATGTTACCAACATATTTATTGGCGCCCCTCTATTGAATCTGATTTAATTGATTTCGAATTAAATACTGTCACATATGGTGTCACACCTTCCGCCTTTTTAGCTATAAGAGTTCTACATCAGCTTGTCCAAGATGAAGGCTCTTACTTTCCAGAAGCTTCCGATACTATTCTGCGTAGTACTTATGTTGATGACATCATAAGCGGAGCTGATGATGTTGATTCAGCACTTTCTTTACGTCATCAATTGACAGAACTTTTAAAAAGGGGAGGTTTCTCTCTAAGTAAATTTTCTAGTAGCCATAATAGCGTCTTAGAAGGGTTGTCATCTGAGCGTATAGAAACCGAATTCGATTTTTCAAAAGATGAGAGCGTTGTTAAAATATTAGGGCTAACCTGGGACCCCGCTACTGATTCCTTTATGTTTTTTGTCTCTCCGTTTGATTGTAAATTTACCAAACGCAATATACTATCTTATATTGCTCGTATTTTTGACCCCATTGGTTTTCTTGCCCCCGTCATTATGAATTTAAAACAAATTATGCAAAATCTGTGGTTAGCTAAAGTTGATTGGGACGACCCTATACCATCTGCTATAGAGAATGATTGGTGTCGAGTTAATCAAAAGCTGCCTGATATATCAACTTTGAAAATACATCGTCCTGTTTCAGATGAAAAAGTTGTCTCCTACTCTCTAGCTGGGTTTTGTGATGCCTCCGAAAAAGGATATGCTGCTGCCGTGTATATTTGCTCCCATACCCTCCAGGGTAATTTTAGCGTCCTTTGGAAGGCGAAAACTAAGCTCGCTCCCCTTAAAACTACTACTATACCTCGTCTCGAGCTCTGTGGAGCTCTGTTATTGAGCGAATTAATTAAGTCTGCTTCTCAAATAAAATTATCCGCTCCCTTAAATAAAATTCAATTATTTACTGATTCCACTATAGTGTTGTTTTGGTTGCTGACTCCACCTCATTTGTTAAAAACATATGTAGCCAATCGTGTTGTAAAAATTTCTGAAAATGTTCGAGATTGTGTTTGGTCTCATATTGCATCTAACTTGAATCCTGCCGATATGGCCTCTCGTGGCGTTATGCCTGATGAGTTTCTTCAGTCTTCTACTAAAAAATTATGGTTTAATGGTGCTCCATTTCTCACTCTAGATTCCGCTCAATGGCCTAACGCATTTAATGAAGAGTATGAAATTTCATCTCTTCCTGAAGTAAAATCTCTTGTTACTGTCTATCCTGGTAACCCTCTCACAGAGTGTATCGAGCGTTATTCAACGTTCAATAAGGCCAGAAGAGTTTTTGCATATGTTTTACGCTTTATAAAAAATTCTAGAGCACATAAGTTAAATTCAATGCCTCTTCAAGGCTATCTCACTTCTGAAGAATTAGATGCAGCTGAACATAAATTAATTTTCATCACTCAATCTCATTATTTTCAGAATGAAATCACTTTATTAAAGGATAAAAACCAAATTCCTAAGAATTTAGTTTCCCTTACTCCTTATCTCGACCCCCAGGGGTTCCTCAGGGTGGGCGGAAGGCTCTCCTTTTCTTCTTTGGGTGAAGCAGCCAAACATCCAATTTTGCTTCCCAAAACAGCTCACTCATCTAAGTTATTATGTAAACTTTTTCATATCAAATCACTTCATTCTGGACCCAATACTGTTCAGGCCCTATTGCGCACAAAATATTGGATTATAAAACAATGTCAAACTTGTTATCGTTTCCGTGCGAAACCGTTTCAGCCCCAAATGGCTTCATTACCCGCCTCCAGAGTCCAACCAAGTCGCCCCTTCGCTTCTACAGGCATTGATTTTGCCGGCCCCTTCTCTGTTAAATCGGGCAACCCCCGCAAACCACGCATTACTAAAGGATATCTCTGTTTGTTTATCTGCATATCTACTAAGGCAGTTCACCTGGAATTCGCCTCAGAGTTATCTACTGAATCCTTCATTGCAGCCTTAGAACGTTTTATTGCGCGTAGAGGCCTCCCAATTGAAATACTTTCCGATAGAGGACGAAACTTTATTGGCGCTTCTCGTCAGTTAGACCAAGTGTATAACTTTCTGAAAGAAAATGACTCCAATATAGGTAATTTTTGTGCCCAAAAACAAATAATGTGGAAATTCAACCCCCCATACGCCCCCCACTTTGGCGGTCTATGGGAGGCAGGTGTGAAATCGGCAAAAAATTTACTCATAAGATTAATTGGTTACACTCCTCAATCGTTTGAAGATTATTCTACGCTCTTTGCTCGCATAGAAGCAGTTCTGAATAGCCGCCCTCTCTGTCCCCTGTCTAATGACCCCAGCGAAGCTGTTAATTATCTCAGTCCAGGACACTTCTTAATTGGGTCACCCTTAATTTCTCTTCCTGAAATTCCAATTTCACCTTCAGTGAATATTCGCTGCCATTGGCAACAAGTGCGTCAGAAATTACAGTTTTTCTGGGATAAATGGACAAAAGAGTATTTGAACACTCTGATTCAAAGAAAAAAGTGGACGTATAGTAGTGTTCTACCTAAGGAAGGCGATATTGTATGTATAAAGGGTATCAAGACCTCTCCTCTAGAATGGCCTATAGGTCGTATAGAGAAGCTGTTTCCTGGTCCTGATGAGGTGCCTAGAGTTGCTTCTGTAAGAACTAACGCTTCTAAGTTGCTGACAAGAGCTGTTAGCAACTTAATACCTTTACTACTTGATCAGTAAAGTTTACCTTCTCTCCTTTTTGTAAATAGTCATTTGTTTTCTTTTGAAGTTGTAAGTGTTTCCTTTAATTTTGTTCTACAACTGAGAACTTTTAATTTTCAAAAAATTATTATAATTTTTGGTGGGCGGTTATGTTCACGCTAATAAATCTGTTCAAACTTAGAACGACATATGTCAGTCTGTATAGTGCTGACATCTGCCATCAATTTCTATAACTAATAGGGCTAATGTTTCTCTTAGAGCGTATTATCTCATCCCCACTACTTTTTAAAAAAAAAAACTTAGTGTGTAATGTGCGCGTCTAACGACATTATTGGCTGCCTGATTGAATCCATTTTTGAAAAGAAGAATTATATTTATCAAAATTGTATTACTGCCGCCTGTTTGTGCTGCAAAACTCTAGTAAGGTACAGTCCATGTTGAATGTACGCGTACCTACATCTTTGGGAGCTTCCTACCACGAGGTAAGTGCCCTAATTTGTTGGGTTTATCTTGGCCAAGTTAAACACTGGGAATTTGGGGCCACTTTTGGGGGAACGCCGCTGGAGTGGTGTACTACGCACATTACCAGGTTGAATTTATTTATCTGTAAGTTATTTTTTTAATATATTTTATGTATATTTTTTTATATATATATCTTTTATTTCGCTGCCGAACTAGCGCAAACGCCGCTACACTGTTTATTATAAAGTAGTTTATCATGAATGTTTTTTGTTTTTTGTTCAATTTCCCTTTTTTGTTTTGCTTTTCGTTGTTAATTCTGATACTAACTTACATTTACAGATGTGCCAGCCAACCACTACGGGCTTAAGTTGCCGAATCTGTGCCTTAAAAATGAAAGACAATGGTTCTCTAATTTACCATATGACCAAGACACACCATCAACTAGATATGCCTTATTCTTGCAGTAAATGTAACTACAGAGTTTCTGAGCTTCATATGCTCAATTCGCATTTTGCGAAGGTATTTATTATTTTTTAAAATATTCATGAAACTTCCTAGTAGATTAACTGTTTGTTTAAAAAATATATGTTTCAGGCTCACTTCAATGGAACTAGTGGAATGTGTCCATTTTGCTTGAAAATAGTTGATTTTGCTACACCATCAGGGGATGATCTCGAACATAATCAGCTTTTCTTTATTAAACATATTCAGGTTGTATCGGTGTTTCTAATTTTCTGCAGTTCATTTTGCTTATTAAAATATTAATAGTTACATAAACTTATATCTGAAGGCTTAAAACCTGTAAGATTTCTGTAATAGTTGGAAGATCCTAAAACTACTTTTCCTATCTTACTATTTTTCTTTAGATAGGGGTATTAAAATACAAGTGTAGGGAGGAATTTTTATTTACAAGATTAGTATATATGCATATGACAATCAATCAAAGTATTTTCAATCAATACATTGATTTTAATGACAATCAATGCATTTTCAATGACAATTCAATTCACAACCATCATGATTATTAATCTCAATTTTTTCATTTAAAAATTAATTATTTATACAATCTTAATAATAGTCATAACTTTTATGTAATGAAATGCTGTTCAGAAGCATCATGCTTATAGAATATACAAACTATATTCCAACAGTTAAAAAACTCTTGATTTAATTTTAAAATGATTTTGTGAAGTATGTTAGGGGCTGGAAGTTGGTAAAGCTAACCCCACTTTATCTATTCTTTATTTATTGGCCTAGGCAGTAGGAATACTTGCTTATAAAGTAATATTTTATTTTCAGCGCCATGTTTTACCTTCATCAAAAAAATGTTCCCGTTGTCTCTTAAACTTCATAAACAAATCACTTCTTGCAGAACATGAAGCTGTGATGCATGCATCTTGTTTTCACAATGGTAATTATAATGATTTTGGAATTTATTTAATTATTATTGCTTTTAGAATTATTCAAACATAAATTACTTTAGGAGAAAAATGTATAAAAATCATGTTTTTTTTTTATTCATTTCTTTTATTCCCTGGTTTTTACTTTTCATTTCTTTTATTCCCTGGTTTTTACTTTTCATTTCTTTTATTCCCTGGTTTTTACTTTTCATAATGGTATCAAATCAAACTATGGGGGTGACCTGTGGTCTGGTGTTTAGCCTAATAAACTACTAAGCCCAAGATCGTGGGTTCATAGCCCGGCAGGTGGCCCTAGGATTTTTTAATTAAAGGGAGTAAAAAATACTTAGTTATGCCATCCTTCGGAAGGGACATTAAACGGGATGGGGTCAGGTACTCGTTAAAAATCCCTAAATAAAACCTAATTAAATGCTAATTAAACCTGGATAGGCAAAATTTAGAGCTCCCAGTGTAGCATCGTCTGATTAGCCATAGCAGCAAAAAGTGACGTTAAATGAACAAACAACAAATCAAACTATAGTACTATGGTACTATTTCACTTTAGCTCCTGGAATATAATAATGGGTGGTCACATGCATTGAGATCGTTTGGTCTCACTTTACTTGATGTAGCACTTAAGAGTGCCCAAAAGGTTTCTCTGTCACAAAATTCTTAGCAACTTCAGAACTCTGTTAGCTGCAGAAGAAAGTAGAAGAAAGAAAGTATAAGAGAAAGAATTGATTGCTTGGCCAGTACTTTCTGCTGATAAAAATGCCAGTGCTCAGATTTTTAAATAATTTTATGGAATGAATAAACTCTTTTTCAGTCTCCTTCCTACAACTTAAACTAGTCATAGGTTTTTGTTCATGGCTGTTACCTTGAGGACAGCTGCATACTGCTCTATACACTAAGCTACCCTGTATCCCCTACCATTATCAAAATATCCCAGAAACTCCATATACATATACCATATAATAAAAATATGCATGCAAGCTACTTATAACTCTGCTCATTGCAGAGACTCTACTCAAATTAATTAGAAGTCATCTGTTACTTTTAATGATCAAGAAATAAAGGATAAATAATAAAATGTTATGTGGAAGAAAGTAGTACGGGTAGAGGTCACAATGAGTTTCTCGTAGAATTTGAGAAAAACTTTATTTATTAGCCAACGTTTCGACCTACTTTGTAGGTCTTCTTCAGGGCTGTGGGGGGGGGGGGCTGAGGGGTAGGTCCTCACTGGCTATGAAACACATATATACATACATTATACACACACACATATATATATGTATATATATATATATATACATACATACACTTACATTATACACATATATACATATATTATCAAGGTCAACAATTATCATTCAAAAATAAAATGTTATGTTTTGGGGTACAACTAAGAGAGTTAGTTCACATCCAAAGATTTGCCTAACTTTATCGGACCCTCTCAATTGAACAGATTTTGTGATTTAAAAAAAAAATATATATTAGTTTAGAATTTCAAGATTACACTGTGAACATGGATGATTAAGTGTAACCGTGGTTGTTTATTTTTTTTTCAGTAGAGGTAATGAGATTTTTGATTGACAACCCTATACTTATGCCTGCACCAATAGCTGAACCACCACTTGTCCATCGACTACAGCCAATGGACATGAGGCCAGCTTCCCAGTTGAAGGGAATTAGTACAGTTTCTCTAAGAGTCTCAGCCTATGTCCCCTTTCCTGACGTTTGTTGTCATGAATGTGAATCTCCAGTTACATCTGATCACTTTTCGTAAGTATTTTGATTTTTTTTATTGTTCATTTTTCTAATGTAATACTAATTTTTATTAGATTACCTATGTTTGATCATGGTGGGGTCAGAGGAGATAATTTAAGGAAAAAGAAGAGATAATTTATTATTTTCTTAGAATCTTTCCCTTCTTCCTAATAGCTCTTAACATGCATACCTCTTGACCAAAGTATACAAACCATCCAGGCCTTTTATTAATGAGCGGAACTCAGCTTTCACTTCCATACCGCACTTTTTTTCTGTTCCATTGCCCCCTGATATTTTAAAATGTAGTATAAATAAAGAATTCATTGATTTTTGTTTTTTTACAGAAATTTCCTCATGTGCAATAAATGTTCGTATAGAACATGTTGTCCTCATGCAATTGCTGAGCATGTTTCTCAAATGCATCCACCTTATCCTCTTTCTAGTCCTGTTTACATTGGAATGAAGGTTACTGTCAATAGTAAAATGTACTGCACTTCATGTTCATTTGCTTGCAGAGATGGCAATGTTATGGGTAAGGGATTGTTTTTTATATTATGAAATTCATTACATTCTAAATACCGATTTAGTATTTGATCTTTGTAAAGAAAGTGAGAAGAATGATAATTTTCCCCCAAATATGTGACATTCAGTATGTTGAGGCATGTGAATTAATAAGGCAGCTGTACTCTGAAGTGGTAAAATCATTGTTTTTATGCGTTCATAACATTTATCCAAAGCCATAGTGCCAAATAGACAAAATTTGGTGTTTTGGAGTTATTTTGACTTATACATACATTTTTTAATTCCCATCATAATACTTAAAATAGCTGGTTAACTACGGATTCAGAATATGAGCAATCGCAATTAAAAACAAATTTTCTCACCTTTGCAAATTTTCAAATACTCTACTGCTTACATCATTATATAGTTAAACATAATTATAAATATCAGATCTTGTTATTATTTTGGTTATATTTTAGCTACACACTTGGTCACCTGCGGGGATGGAGTTTGTTTTCTGGGGCGTAAGAGATCTTTACTTAAATCTGAAGAAATTGAGGTCCTTCCCATCGTGACACCTTGTAAGTTATTATATTTATATTTGTTGAGACTAATTAAATCTTCTGTGTGATCAGAAAGTAGTTATTATAAAACTATAATTTATTCCTCAAATTACAGTTACAATATTTTTTTATTTCAAAATTTGGTAACCTACGTTATTGTGGTCCGTACAATCAATTTCAGCATTTTGCCTAATCTATATATAACGGATTTTTTATTATTTTTGGTGCTTAGAATAGCTCATTAAGTAAGGCTAATTAGTAAGGGGCCATTTCCATTAAAGTGGGTACTCTTATTTTCCCCAGTGTTCCAAGGAAGTTTTAAATCTTTCAAAAAAGTTTTATTTTTGTATTATTAATAATTTTTCAAACATAATAGTCTCATAATCAGTTTCTCAATCTGACTTCTTCACCCTTCATTACAAAACGAAATAATAGATTCTTAAATATTGTTTTGGTTTTTGCCATTTCTTTAAATTAATAATTTTTTTTTGTTCCAACTCATTAGTTTTCATAATTAGACTATTCTCTTTCTCGCAATGTAGGTTTATGAGCATAAAACTGGTCATGTCAATTTGGGCAAAAATTGGTATTTGAAATTTATCATGCTAAACCAGATCTTAGTATAATTGTTGGAAAAGAAAATTACTTCCATACACCTAGTATTTCATTCAACATCCTTCATGGGTGAAATGTTCTTCTTGAAATGTCCCCAAAAAAAAAAAAAGCTCAGATACACAAATATAAAAAAATCCTATAATATAGGCTTCTTTATGACCCATTAATTATGTTAATTTATCAATAATTTAATTTAATGCCAATTTTTAATTGATGCAAGAAAATAACTTAGTTACATTAATTATTATTTAGCACGTAAAAGGAGTAGGAAATCATCAAAGGGCAAAGATGAAAAAAATAAAACCATTCTTAATCTTTTGGGCCTTGTTCGAAAGGATGAAGATGGTCCTGAAAACGTTGTGGAGGTAAGTTTTGTTTTTCTAATCTATAATCAGTGTAGCATTATTACTTATTAATTTTATTGTAATTTCCTAGGGCGAGGAATCTAGTGTGAAAGAAACCCCTCAAACCTCAACAGCAGTTGAAGAAAATGTTCAAGTTACCGCTCAAGAAGATGTGGATTGCATGGAAATCGATTAATAAATGCATCCGATTAAGTACTTTGTTTGTCTTGTTATTATTATTTTCTACATTTTGTATAAATATTAAATTATTTTATATCTTTATAAATATATTATAAATTATACAGAATACAATCTCAAAAACTGTTAGTATTCTAATTATGTCTAAACTTTTTAAATTATGGCTCAGGTATTAGACCATAACCTGAATTAAAATTAAAAATATGCCTTTCTGTTTAATCTATGTATTTCTTGTATTTTCTTCTGTTTAGTGTTTCTTTCTTTGTATACCAGTTTTGGTCTCTAGACCTTCATTAGGTCCTATGAGTTAGCCAATTGAGAATTCTTAGTTGACAAGCGAAGAAGGGAAGTATTCATTAGTTTTATAAATGAATTGGGCTCAGTTAGGTGTTGAGATTAAAACCGGTTGCGAATAAAAAATGTATAAATAAAAACAATATATTATTATTATTTTATGTTGAAACAGTTTTATTTTATTCACTCCATATTATATAAGTTATTTTTGGTATACTACTTTGTATAATACTTGGTGATTATATTAATATTTTTTAATAACAGTTGTTCTTCTTTCAGTAACCATGCTAGTTTTATCCCCTTCCAAAATAAAGTATTGTACATTGAACATTATTAATTGAATAGATGCCTGGAAGAAGGGCCCATGTTACATTTTTCGAAGTTTACGGAAGAGCCAAAATAAGAGAACGGGCTATTTATTTAGGTGACTGTCACATACGCCCTTCTTCCATTTTATAGATTTTGCACTTTCTCCCTTGTAAGTAACACTAGTAAGGTTAGGATATCTTCATGTGCGCCTTTCTTCCACTGGAACTTTGTCTCTTGAGAGACCGATCATCCTCTGATATGGACAACGATTGTGCTATCCCTGACCTCTATTGACTGTTTAGGCAACTAAAAACTAACATTAGTGGTAGGGGCCATCACATGGACCTTGTTCAACAAAAAAAAAATGAAAACAAAAATGTGACATACGCCCTTCTTCCAGGCAACTATTCAATTATCAGAGTGTATGGTGCACTACGATAAAAAAAAAAAAATTATTTTTTATTCATTGTTATTTGATGGTGATATTTAAATATTTTTTATTTTTTAAGAGAAACAAATTAATATTTTTTATAGATATTTCCGATCGCCAAAGGCCTCAAACAGGGCTGCTCACTCTCCCCTCTACTTTTTAATATATATGTTGAAAATATCCTTAGCCTATGGAAAAGAAAGTAATGGTATGGGGATAATCATAGATAATGAATGCCTGTACAATTTGCCGATGACCAGGTCATTATTTTAAATGAAGAAGAAGATGCTTCCTTTATGATGAGGAAACTACTGGAAGCCTATAAGGCAGGAGGCCTGGAAACCAGTAAAACAAAAAGTGAGTACATGGCATTAAATAATAGTGGGAACTCCTCACTAAATATTGGGGAATGGGATTTAACCCCAATTGAACATTTTAAATATTTAGACAGGTGGCTTTCGAAGGGGAGCAGCAGCAAAAGAGATATCGACGAAAAAGTAATTAGGACATTAAATTCTGTTCTATGGAGTTAGAACGTCATGATAGCAACAAAAAAGAGACTACAATTCATTTCTTATAAGTACCGCCCTTTATGCCTCAGAAACCTGCTCAGTTTCGAGTGACTCAGCAAGAAAACTGCTTTCAATGGAGATGGACTTTTGGGGGCATAGTTGTAGGATATCAAAACTACAACACGTTCCAAATGACAGAATTAGGGAAGCAGTAAACAGACCACTTAACATCCTGTACTCAGTTGAAATTAAAAAGTTGAGTTGGTTTGGTCATGTTATGAGGATGTCAGACCGATGGCCTAAAAGGGTACTGAAACATGTACCATCGGAAAGGAGGAAGAGAGGTCGGCCAGAGAAGAGGTGGATAGAAGGGATCCCAGAGGCAATAGTGGCAAGAGGACTTACAGAGGAAGACTTTTATGATAAAAAGAAATGGCGGTAGGGCTAGTATAGCATTATTACTTATTAATTTTATTGTAATTTCCTAGGGCAAGGAATCTAGTGTGAAAGAAACCCCTCAAACCTCAACAGCAGTTGAAGAAAATGTTCAAGTTACCGCTCAAGAAGATGTGGATTGCATAGAAATCGATTAATAAATGCATCCGATTAAGTACTTTCTTTGTCTTGTTATTATTATTTTCTACATTTTGTATAAATATTAAGTTATTTTATAAATTATACAGAATACAATCTCAAAAACTGTTAGTATTCTAATTATAAAGCCGAAAATTAGGCTACTACATATGACGCATTGTTGTAATAAAGTTGTTATATATATATATATATATATATATATATATATATATATATTTTAATTTGGTAAAAATAATATCAAGTCTATTATTCCAAGGAAAAAACTGTAAAATGTTAATGATTTAAAAAACTCATGGAAATAACAAATACTCAATATACTTTTATTGACATACAGTTCATACACTAATCAATCAATATTATTAACGAATATTCAAAGAAACAAACTTACAAAATATAGCTGCTTGATTAGGATAACTGATTGCAAGATTCAGCTTAGGAATTGATTAAACTTAATAGCAATAGCATTAAGAAGAGAATGGTTTGACCAGTTGAATCTATTCTTCTGTTTAACTCTTAATGGGTGGGAGTAATAATCGACATGTGGTATTACATTAATTTCTTTAAGATATTTTGCTAAACTATAATGTGAAATGAAAAAAAAAGTGAAATTTTTAGACCATGTATGAACATTTAATTTCATACGTACTATTAAATATGTACCTATTTTATACACTCAATCGAATGAAATATTGTTATCAAGGGTTATGTGAAATTTTAAGGGAATATAGTGATTTTTTTTACTATGCAGAACATTCGAGTCTCCGTTATTCACCAGTCTTAATATGGCGTCTTACTCCTTAATTGTGAGGCCTCAATCAACCAACATGGTGATTAACTATTTTTGTTGAGGTGAATTAACAGAATATTTGTATCTTCTTCGTTGAATTCCTCATTGCAAACTGGCCTGGCCATTGAACCTTATTAGATTCAAATGAAGACTCTATTGCTGACTGCAATATAAAAATAAATAAATCACTTCTGAAAAATCTTCAATTCCTCTATCCAACCCTTCAAATACCACATAAGTTCTTGATAACGATACTTCATACAATTAATTAAGTCGATGGATTTGATTGAAAACATTATGAGTTTTTTAAATATTTTATTTGAAAAGAAAAGATATGGCCAGAACCGGGACCTTCACCTCTCTGTATATTCCTTATTCCATTCCGTGGTGTCGCCTTATCCATCTCGGCTATCCTGGCTTAAAAATTATTCAATATGATTGAAAAGAGGGGATATGGCTGGCCGTGAAGCGAAGCCAGGATAGCCGAGATGGATAAGGCGTCACCACGGAGAGGTGAAGATCCCGGTCCTGGCCATATCTTTTCTTTTCAAATAAAATATTAAAAAAATTATATAATATAAAGATAAAATAAATTATAATTATGAGTTTTACTTTAAAAAAAGCTAGAATTAATTTTTATTTATGCAGTTCAAAATATAAATATATTGTTCTCACTGTCTATTAATCCCTTTAAGAATATAACTACATAGGTATAATAAATCTGAGAAATAAGATTTAAAATTAGCATAAGAATTACTTTTTTCCACTCAACTACTCATCATCAATAAATTATTTTCTAATAAAAAGAGCAATAGGTTGATTTTTTGTGTTATTTATTGTTAAATCACATATTTGCAGTCTAATTTTTTTTTTTTTTATATCTGCAAAACGACTATCTGTAAGAATCATGCTACTCATTTCAACAGGTAATCAGGAGTTGATTATATCACAAATTTAAAAAAGAAAAGTTAAATCAGAGACACACAAAAATTTTAACTGTTTGTTCATTTCATTTTTAACATTTTACAAAAATACAAATTATCGTGAACTTTAGTTTGAAAAATAGAACGTAATTACATTTAATGAATACCTTTCAGTAGTCATTTCATCGAGAAATAAAAGTTTCAACCAACTTTTCGAAGTATAGATGATATATGTTTGTTGAAACGTCCATTTCTAGATTAAATGATTACTGAAGTATACATATTTCCCACAATTACATTCTCTTTTCCATACTAAAGCTCATGATGACTTAAAACTTGTGATTCAATTTGAAACAATGACCTGTTAAATAATTATTGATTTTCTGGTTAAAACAATGATATATAAACTAAGAGTAGATATGTTATGTTATGTTTTTGATTGAAAGCTAATTGTTGGCAAGGTCATGTCCAGAAAGTAAGCACTAAAATGCTCTTCTTAAATGGCCAAATAGTAACAATGACTGTTTAATATAAGTGGTAAAAGTATATCACCACTTCACTAGTTGATGTGTGCAATAGCGAGTCAAATTATAAGGATTGCATGGTAAAATATTTCACCCAAGTATTGATAGAAGTCCGACTTTAAAGTTTTAAGGTATATTCGGGAGCAGAGCTCATATACTTTCTAAAATCCAACTTTAAAAAAAATCAATAAATGCTCCTATTTCTTATTAGACTGAAGGACAGCTTAATTTGTATTGGTGGCAATTTAATATACTGTTCTCTCAAGGCAGCTAAGAGGAGAAAGAACTGAATATTATTCTCTAGGTTTT
Source organism: Arma custos (assembly GCA_037127475.1). NCBI lineage: Eukaryota > Metazoa > Arthropoda > Insecta > Hemiptera > Pentatomidae > Arma > Arma custos. Next base: position 89,389,549 of record CM073762.1, read on the forward strand.
TCTATTTTAGTTTATAAATACAACCGATAAAGAAAATATATAGTACCAGTAATGATTAGATGAAGCTTAGTATAGCTAAAAAGTAATAAAGCAGTGGAAGAGGACAAATGTTCTAATGAGCTCCTTTTAAAATGCTGGCAGAAACTAGATCAAAGATCTGACACACCTACTAAATGGGGGTCGGCTGATGTGTAGTGACCTCTTAATTAGAGGAAAACAGGTTCTCAGTTGAACTGCTGCCTCCTTGCACAACCGTTTGCCTGGACATTTTATGGTTCATAATGCATCCAATACCGTTAATGGGTTGTTGTACATATCATCGATATTGAGGTATATCATGAGGTTATTGGAGGTGCTTTTTATGAACAGATTCTATTTATTAAGATGACCCACGAACGATTTATGTTAGCATTACAAATTTTTTTATGTTGATGTCGATTATAGGTTACCAACCGGGATAGTGAGATTGCATTAGTTTTCTAAGTTATAACTAAGCCTCTAGTCATTGCCAAGTTTTACATTATAGAATTCCTTCCTTCAGCATTTTATTTGAGGTTGTGAAATCAGCGAAGTATGGAAATTAGCCCGTTTTTCCAAAACCATGGAACATGCTACATTTTATTACGTAAGTTCTGGGACATTTAAAATTAATTTATTATTAATAAAGAAAGAAAGAGTAATTTTCAACATAGGTGTCCGTTGTGAAATCATATTCGTGTTTGAGCTAATAGCAACGTGACATATTACAACAATCTGCTTTATATAAACCAATTATACATCTTTGATACATATCCAAAGTGGGTTTTTTGAAAATTTGTGGAGCTGATGAGCGTTAGGTTTTAGTTGTGGTAGTTCGTTTTGGGATCCTTATTTAGTTTAGTATTTTCGACGGAAATAAAAAAAAAAATCAAAATATCACCGAATCAAATTATGAACCCATAAAAGCCATGGTGATATCACTTCAATTCAGAGCCAAGTGTTATCTAGCGAAATTCGCGGTAGCTAACTAATTTTAATTCAACTGAAAATTTGTAATAATTGGAACTATGCAAAACACCAAATGTGGAAAGTCTCAACTTTTTACCCCAAGGGGAATGAATCTTAAGTCTACAAGTGCTTTCATTGGATAGAATAACGCCGAATTGTCCAACTTACTGACCCAAAAGCATTAGTAAAACACCTGATTTCTTCATCATGAAAGATCATAACATTGTACCATACACAATTCCTTCTAGCTTTGATCTGATAATCCCCTTGTTAATCTGGCGCTAGTAGATGAGCCCTGTGACAATGGATTGAAAGGATAAACCTAAAAATTCAATCGGATAAAATATGAAACATAACTCGACGGATGATGGAAATTAGTGGAGACATACCAAGAAGCTTCAAAAGCATCGAAAGGTGTCTGGCTCGGATTTTGGAATGATGATGGTTCCTGAGCAATGTTGGATGAAGAAAAATCTAAACTTTTGCTGTTTGTTTATTTTACGCTGTGGCTTTATGTGTTTATGTGCTGTATGTTTAATCGGACGATGCTACAGTGGGAGTCCTAAATTTTGCCTATCCATGTTTAATCACGATAGGTATTTGTAATGAGTACCTGACAGGTTCGGAACCCTCGTTTAACCTCCCTTCCGAAGGACGGCATAACTAATGATTTTTTACTCCCTTTAAAAAATACTAGGGCCATGAATCAAAGGGCCAATCTGAACTTTTGGCAACAATAATGTAGTGACGTGAATTGACAAGGCGGCATCAAGTAGGGATGTAATATCTATTAAAGATTAGCTCGATCTATGATTGAAAAATAGTTTTGTTTAATTAAAGATTAAAATCAAAATATAATCATTATAGACAGTATAAATTGTATTTGGACATTTGGCTTTTTCTTTTGAAAAATTTTCACGGATATTTCATCAATATTTATATACATGATTGCTGTGAATTTTGAAGTTTAATCAATAATCAATGAACTTTTTATCATCAAACATACAAGTTGTGTTTATCTGCAATAATTTAAAAAATAATCACTATTTAAAAAGTTTATAAATTGAGAAATGGCGCATTGACAAGTTTTCCCAGAATGCTCTTCGCCTGATTTCAGGTGATTGCAGACGTCTTGGGCTTTGTTTTCCAATTGAGATTTTGTTTTGTAAGTGATTAATAACTTAATTGATTAGGAATTTCTTCTCTCTGTAATCGGAAATGAATTTTCGTGTTTTTGTTTATTAACATAATTTTAATTTTAGGTACGAATCTTTTATTGACATAGCTCTTTTAGAAAATCCTTTGTTTGTTTACAAAGTATTAAAGCCACCTTAGGCCTCGGTGTTGAAGGAAATTATTTTGACAACTGGAGATCTTAGCGTAATTAAGTGGATCTGTAATCATGATTCATAATACAAGACATAGAATTGAGGTAAATAAGTGAAATTTAATTAATGTGATTGGTTGCTACATTTATTATCTATTTTTCCTGTATCGTTTTGTTTCTATTCATTCTATTATAATTTATTAGTAAGAGGAATTGCAATTGTAAAGTACAATGAAAATTGGTAGTTTCTTGTTGTCGTTTGAATTATTTCTTTTATGGAGATTGTACTCTTAATTGTTTGCTACTGTCATTCTTACATTGGTTTCTAAGGTGTAATGTATTTAAAATAACATTAATTTCAGATATTTAAATATTTCTATTAAAATGTTTCAGCTTCCCCTTATCGTTCTCTCTTTTAAAGTTATAAAGGATAAGTCATATCAGAATTTTGATAAGAATATCTTGTATACTGTTAATAAAATGTCTTATATGAATATTGCTTATATATTCCTCTTTGAGCTCCTTCACAAATATTGATTAGTTTGAACACAAGTTTACCATTAAACTTTTTGTCCAATTTAAAATTTCTCTTGTCAGACGAGCTCTTTAAGTTCAGACTTAGTTATGTTTTTCATCATCTTGTCAAGTTCAATGATGTCGAATGAGGTATGATTGTATTTAAGTAATTTTTTTAAAATATTAATATGCCAACATCCGATGTGAGTACTTATATTGACCTTGTAATAATTTATGTATATTTAATTAAATTTTCATGCTATTTATATGAGTAAAAACATTTACTAAATCAAGTAATTATTTAAAGACGTTTTTCATCAGTTTACATTTTTATTTCCATTTACACACCTGTCAGTCAAAAAATTGATAAGCAGTAGTCGTGCTGATTTATCAATTTAACTCCGGAAACAAAAAGAAGTGACAAATAGATTTGAGGAAAACAGTGTACTGCAGCACAAAATAATGTGCTTTAGTATACTTAAACAGTCATGTATTTAGACCCTCAGCAGGCCCTTTTAGTCACTTGACGTAAGACTTGTAACTAGTTTTTTATCTATTAATTGGTGCAGAAAGGACATATTAATTTTAATTGTACTGAAACAATTGTTTAAATGAATGTAAGTATATTTATATTTACTTGTTAAGGCATGGTAACCAATGAGTTCAATATCTGAAAATAATATAGAATTATTATCAGGCTCTTTTTGGTGAGTCCAAAATAATTTTCTGAAACTCAAAATTCATTATCAATAAAGTTTGTTACTGTATATTTATCTATATAAATTATTTTTAATGTTAATATTTAGGGTTTGAAATCAGTCTTTGTATTGTATTTTGATTCTTAGAGGGAAATAATACTTTCCTCCTCTTTAAATAACCATTTGTGACAATACATTATCTTCCTAGCTATGCTGGTGACTCGTTTGTCCAATCGCTTGTTCAAATAATGCATAACAGGATATGTATCACATTATCATTCTTGAACCTATTTACTAATTGCATCGAGTTTATTGGATTTATTTATTAATGAAACCAATCAAGATTGATGAACAAAACACAATGGTAAAGATGTTCATACATTTTATAATTTTGTATTTACTATTTGATTTGTAGTCCTTAGATAATTTGTTGATAAATTATAATGTTATTTGATGTAATTGTGTTGATTTAGTGTATTTGATTAACCATTTAATTATGGACAAATAATTATTCTGAACCAGCCAGTAACTGTGAAACATACCTACTTCTAGTGATGATTGGACACACGACTATTACAATTGTAGGCTGCTGCAGTTCTAATACACTTTCCTGTTCCACTTCTTTGTTCTCAGTTTTTTTATGACTCTGGGAAGTGAAACTATATCAGCCAGAAAGCTGTGTTTTCAAGAGTACTCTATATTCAAGAATCTGTGACAAAGCATATCTCTGTTTTAGAAAAATTAATCAAGGCAGATGTGGTCCGTGACATCTGTTGTAAAAGGGCATGCTGAGCATTTAAAAACAATACTGGTAGGCCCTGAAATATCAATTGATGAATGTGCGTGCCTATTAATGTATGGTTGTATTTTGATAATAATATTTTAGAAAAATCTACATAAATTTTATAAGTCTCTAACTTAAAAAAAAAACTGTTATGCATACATAGATGACATTAGCAAACTTAGATAAATTCAATTAGTAGTTTACTTTTTTTTTTCTAAGGCAATTCACTGCACAGGTGATGTCTGCTTGTACATTTTACTATTTCATACATTTTTTTAGCATTAGGAAATACATATTGTTTTTTAACTAATGGTCAAAAAGAGTCGTTTGTCTGAATAACCCAGTACATATCAGATTCAAACAATATTGTGCAATAGTATTTTATATATGTTATAAAATGTATAATACCTCGGATATATAATGCTTTAATAAACATCAAGAATACAACTATTGATTGTATAACAACAAGATTATACATAATTAATTAAAAAATAACTTAACAGATGTGGAATTGATAACCAAATCCATTGATATTTACAATCAGCTCTTTATATAAACTTTATGACGCCTTTCCTTCATTTAGGAACGTAATCCTTCAAGTATGAGAGGAAAATAGTTGACTGGATGATACAATGGAGAATGGAGATAGTTGGGGGCTGCAGTTAAAAAAACAACACCAAATAAGCATAAGACTTATATTTAATGTGTGCCGACATTTCGACCTACCTTGTAGGCCATCTTCAGGGCTATGAGAGATAAAACAAACAGAACAAAAAATATATAAAAAATGTTAGAGTAACAAGAAAATAGTAACATGTAATGTAGAAAAGTAAAATAGTGACAGATATAGAACTAAAGATAATGAATATAAAATACAGAAAAAATGTAGAATGTAAAGATAATAGAAATGAAAAGAAAAATGAGAAGGTAAACGGAAAGATGCAAAATGAAAAGATGAAAATATAAAAAGATGAGATATAAAGGATTTAGAAAAAACTAGTTAAATTACAGTTATAAAATGTATGATTATAGACTCTGAGATTAAAAAAGTAAAATTTATGAAAAATAAAACAAAATATGATGCCAAAGAATAATTACAGAAGAAATATGTAGAAAGAAATGAATAGGTATCTCGTAGAATGATAGGTAGAAATGTAAAATTTGAAAATATAAGTATGGGATGTAATATAAAAATAGTTGATTGGATTAATAAATTTGAAAATTATAAATAATGCTTTTTAATATGAACTCTTCGATTACCAACATATGATGGATTCAAAATGATAAGGGAGAAATAGTAGAATTTATAGTGTGAGGAATGGAGAAAGGCTGAAGAGAAGATATAAATATTAAGAAAAGTACGCACCAAATGGGAGACGCGGCTGGGTGGACCAAGTAACAGACACTGAAAAATTCTGTTTTTTTTTTGTTGAATCTAATGTAAATATAGTAGGAATCATCCCAAGGGGTAGGATTATTAATTCCAATACACTGACTTTCATGATTGTAGAGTAGATTTAACTTCTCTTTGTCCTCTGCTTTAGTTGAAATGTTGGCTGTACCTTGACGTTTATTTCGTTACAAATTTTTCTGCTTCTAAATACTTATATATTTATCAAAAGAATTGTATCTTGATGTTTCTTAAATTGTTATGAAATGATGGACTATAATTATAATTTCATAACATACAAGGTCATACATACGTAATTAAATTAAGATTTTTTTTTTGTAAGTAAATATTCTCAAAATTATAAAAGTCTGTATTTTGTTATATTACTATTACATATAGGCTTTCCAATTATGATTTAATTATGTATTGTTTTGTGCTTTAGTTGGGCCGTGTATTTCATGAAGAGGAAGCTGTGATTAACAAAAAGTTGCCAAAAGAATTACTATTACGGTAGAGTATTTTTTTTTATTACATATTTTAGGAAACTTAGATGTTTTTTCATATTTGACCGCCATGTTTATTTTAGCAGCTGGCATATCCAATTATTGTTTTACTTAATTTTTTTTTTCTTTAGTCAATGAAATTTACATTTGTATTAGACTAATACAACAAGAAAATAGAAAGAATGATACATATTGTCATGAATAATGAAAGTAGAGAAACTACCCAGTACTCAACTAAAAAGTTCAAATTAGAAAGTAACGAGGCAATCATCTTATCAGACGCCTCAGGGGGATTATCAGGAATTGAAGAGGTTGCTAGGTTTGAAACTAGGAGGATTGAGTGGAAATAAACTTTACGACGGAGGATAAAAGTGATTTGATGGGGTTTGTGGGAATTTTAATCATCCAGTTTTGACGCCATTTTTCAAGGTCAGTGGTATGGGATGCTATAACATCAGTGTTGACTGATAATAGACATGTGTTGTCTTAGTTAAAAATAAATTATCAATAAGGCTGCAAGAATAACTACTAAAGCACGACACCTGATTTTAACTTATCATTTCACTTTAAAACCTTAAAAATTATTTCACAATGGTTTATTATTTCCATAAAGTTATATTTCATTAGTATTTGGAACATCTAATTACTTGGATTATCCACTTACCTATTTGCTTTGATTTTGAGTCCAAACAATTAGATAATCTTTCAAATAAGCATCAGAAATGTTCTGTAGGATGAAACATTTTAATGTTAGAAAATATTAAAGCAAGGGATGAACTGGTTTCCGTAAAAATATTTACCTAATCAACAAATGAGTGGAAATGACATATAAATCTATTAAGTTCAGCAAAGAAATTTAAAGTAGCATAATGGTTGGTAGTAGAGCCTACTATTAAAACCTGAAATTTCTCTAAGTATTAAAATATAATCTATAAGTATAATCTCAATGTTTAGGTATAGTAAGTACATTGTAACAATTCTCCACAAGTTCCTATAAAGAAATGGGAGCACAATGAATAGCTTCTAATTCTAGAGCTAGCTTGAGTTTGAAATTGGGTTCTAGCTTACTTAGATAAACATACTTAGATTGTCTTATTGCTTTTGTCTAATAATTATCTCTTATAATCATTCAATATTATTTTATTGGTTTTTAAGTGTATAAGTATGGATATATGATATTTATCAATAGATGACTACACACTGAATGCTCTTCCTTTTTGGTATATTAAGATCATTGGTATCTGTCTCAGGTAACTTATCTGTGCTCAAGTTTTCTTTTAAGTATTTAAACTAAAATTTTCCCCCAAAAAAGGCTTTCAACAAAATTGTCATATATTATATTACCCCAGTTCATTGTTAAAATTACTAGATTCAAGTATTCTCAAGTTGGTATTAATATTTCCAAACAGAAATCATATTAATCATTCAATATAATATAATAATTTAATAGATATTTTAAAATTTTTGTTTCAGAATATTTTCATATTTAGATGTTGTTTCTCTCTGCCGGTGTGCCCAGGTTTCAAAAACATGGAATGTACTTGCTCTTGATGGTTCTAATTGGCAGAGGATTGATCTCTTTAACTTTCAAACAGATGTAGAGGTTAATATAATATTAATTTAATTTGCTTACTTTTAATGTTTTTTTTTTTGTTTTTTTTAGAATAATTTATTGATATTTACAACTGTAATTGTATTACATCAAGTAAATCTGCTGTATGAACAAAGGACATGAAAAAAAAAAACACTTGTGGAGAAACTACCCATTGATAGCACTCCAATAAAGTTCTATAGTAGAAGGTCTCGAGGCCATCTTCTTTTCAGATGCATCGTAGGTTTATCAGGAATATTATGGGAAGCAAGTTGAGATACTAGCGGATTCAAGCGTGTACGGAGCTTTTCATTGAAGGATAGGTACCTAGTTTGTGCCAAATCAGCAATATATAGGATATTAAGATCATGATGGATGAGTTTGTTTGTGACATAATAAGGAGCATTGAGGATTTTACGAAGGATTTTGAATTGTAAGGATTGGATACGAGATGAATTGGATGGTTTAGTAGAGCCCCAAAGCTCAACTCCGTATGTCCAAATAGGTCTGATAACTGTCATGTAAATGAGTCTTTTGTAATTAATTGGGAGCTTTGAACGTTTGTCCAGTAAATGTTGAAGTAGGCAAAAACGTCGAGTTGTTCTTGTCTTTCCAGTCTTGTATGAGGATTCCAAGTGAGGCCTTTGTCTAGATGGAGTCCTAGATAATGTATCTGTTCGACAGGGATCAGTGGAATGTTATTAAAGGATACAGTAGGGCAGGAATTCGTGGGTTTACGACGAAGAGTGAAGGTAATTTGATGGGATTTGTTAAGATTTATTTTAATTCTCCAATTTTTACACCATTCTTGAAGGTTTGAGATATGGGATTGAAGAGATTGGGATACAACAAATGGATCCTTATTTACTGATAACACACATGTCATCAGCGTACGTAGTGAGGACAGTGCTTGGATGAGTTGGGATGTCAGCTGTATATATTGTGTATAGGATGGGACCCAGGATACTACCTTGAGGAACACCAGCAGACTGGATAAAGAGGGAAGAGTAGGAAAAATTATGGTTTACTTTGAAGGTTCTATTACTGAGGTAGGAGCTGATAATAAGGAAGTAAGTAGAAGGTAAGATTTTATGGAGTTTGTACAGCAGACCCAGATGCCAGACTCGATCAAAAGTCTGCTCTTCATCGAAAAAAGCTCCTGTGGAGTACATTCCGCGCTCTAATGCGGATGAGACAACGTCCACCACACGATGGTATTGCTCGATTGTGGAGTGTGATGTTCTGAAACCAAATTGGTGATCTGGGATTATTTGGTTGGATTCTATGCTAGGATGAAGATGTTTTAGATTGAGTTTTTCAAGTATTTTGCCCATTATGGGCAGGAGAGATATAGGACGGTAAGAAGCTGGGAGTTCTGGTGGTTTTTTAGATTTTGGTATCATCTTAACTATGGATAATTTCCAGGAATCAGGAAAGTATGTGGTGCGGAGTACGGCATTGTATATATATGTAAGGAGTAGGATCGCTTTCCGAGGAAGGCGTTTTAGAATGTGGGATGTGATTAGATCATGCCCAGGGGCTTTGTTGGCGGGTAATCTGTGAATGATGTTTGATATTTCGGAAGGATGGAATGCTTTAGGGGGAGGAGACAATTGAAGAGGAATACTTAACTCTGATTCAATGCATTCAGCGTGGATTGGATTAAGGATATCTGGATGAGGGTTAAATGTGTTGAATAGGTGCTGGGCGAAAATTCGTGATTTTTCTTCATCAGATCTTGTCCAGGTTTGGGATTCGGTTAAAAGTGGGTGGTTGAAATTTTTATATTTTAGGAGTTTTTTAGTGGTATTCCATGAGGATTTGCCAGTAGTACTGAGATTTTCTATACGGTAATACAAATTTTGAATGTTCTGATCTCTGATTTTAATTTGTTTGTCAGTTTGGTACAATGACTCCCGTCCGATGGATATCTGGTGCAGTGGCACTCTTGCCCGTCGTTTTTCTTTTAATATCTCGAGAATATGCAGTGGCCAGTTATTCTGTTGATAATGATTTTTACTTGGTAAGGTGTTATCTTTTATATTGGTTTGTATTGCATCTGTAAGTTTGTCTATTGCAGAATTGATGTCTCCTTTTGTTTTAAGCAGGATTTCGAGGTCTAAATTATTTCTAGGTCTAAATTTCTATTAGATTCGATAGAAATTTATTCCAGTCTACATGTCCGGTAATCAGTCTGGGATGAGAGGGCTTAGGAATGGGAATTGAATGTACTTGAAGTAGAACTGTACTGTGATCAGAGGAAAGGCCATCCAGAGATTTTATAGTTGTTTGATTGCAGGCAATCTGTGAGGAAACAAATATATCAAGAATATCTGGAGGTTTTTTAAGCGATGTAGGCCAGTAAGTATGGTTTATGAGTGCGAGGATAGGGAAACTATTAGAGGTTGAAATTCGGGACAAGATGCTACCACAGGAATTAAATGTTCGACAACCCCATCGTTGATGTTTGGCGTTGTAGTCTCCTAGGGATCGGAGTAAAGATTCAAGGAGGTTATAATAACGGGAGTTACCAGGAGGACAGTATACAGCTGAGAATGTTATATGGAGAGGACTAGTTTAAATGGTTACTGAAGTTGATTGAATGGTTTCAGTTGGAGTAGAAGAAATAAGAGAATGTGGTATGGATTTATGGATAAGGTTACAAGAACCGGCATGTGCTGTATTGTCAGGATGATCTGATCTGTAAGTGATGTAGTCACGTATGTAAAAATATGATCGTTTTGTGAAGTGTGTTTCAGTCAATAGGGCGATGTCTATGTGATTGTCATGAAGAAATAAGTCAAGTGTGTCTCGATGGTTATGCATTCCTTTAGCATTTCATAGGACGATAGCTAGGGGCTTTATGCTCATTGTGGTAATTAAGTGGAACTTCGGTAAGGATTCTTGTGAGCAGGTTGATGAGAGGCTTGATAGTCTCTTAGAGTTCTTTCAGGAAGGATGCCAGGATACAATTTATGTCGATTGGGTTTTGAATTTGGACTGGATATGGTTCTGGAATCTGATATTGATAATTAACGGGTAAAGGAAGGTTTTACCCGAGGTGCTGGATTTACATTCATTGTTTGATGAACTGAAGCTGAAGGATTCATTTGTGATTGGAAGACATAGGATTTGGTTGCTGTGGGGGTAGATTGACTATTGATGTTTCAGGATGGAGAGGTATATGTTGACGTGGAGGTTGGACTTTAGTATTGAATTTCTGAGGACCAATCCTAGGATCTCACTTTTAATGTAAATGTACTTTTCTTAAACTGCTGTTGATTTTTAAACTCTTTTTTTTTTAAACGTTCATTTTCAGAAATTTTTAGTTCTCAGTGAAACTCAATTTAGTTCTATTTAATTAATTATTCGCTTTTACCATATTCAGTTATTCAAAGCATACAATCTGACTAAGGAAAATATGATACTTTAATGGAAAGATTATTTAGTTAAATTAGAAGAATTTAAAAGGTTAATTTTCAGAACTACCTGAATCATTATTTTTTCTGATCGCCAAAAAAGGGAATTCAAAAAAAGAAATATAGACTGCATTATTAAAAATAATAGCAATTATGATAATAAAATTTTATCTTGTTTTACTACTATGGCTATTTAAATGTGATTTAATAGTCCAAATTCGATTAAAATATGAGGTGGTTCTTTGTTATCCAATATTTTGTTGCAGCATTTTATATGGAACCTGTAAGAAATAAAATTAAAGAAGTCTTATGTTTAGTTAGTTATTTATTTTATCTTTCATTTTTTTTTTACTAAGATTTTTTATTATAGGGTTCAGTAATTGAAAATTTATCTCGGCGTTGTGGTGGATTTCTACGAAAATTAAGTTTGCGAGGTTGTCAGTCAGTTGAAGATGGCTCAATGCGTACTTTGGCTGGATATTGTATTAATGTTGAAGATCTTAACCTCAATGGTTGTAAGAATATTACAGATGCTACATGCCAATCATTGGCCAGGTAAATACCTCATTATTTTAAAATACATATTTTATTATCATAATTGATTGATAATTACCTGTTTAAAAAGGCTTAACATTTTCTTTATATAAGATTTGATAATTTGAATATATTTCAATTATATGTCTTATTTATGCTATAACTCTACTTAATGGTCTTGTTTAAAACTTTAGCTAATTTAATTTTATATATTCTCAGCTCTTGATTGGTTAATTATTTGAATCTGGAGTCAAATTGTCAAACTGTTTATTTATGAAGTCAAATTGAAATATTTATGAAACATTTTCCCCCAACAAACAGTTATTAAGTTTGTTTTTCAGGCACTGTAAAAAATTGTCACGACTTGATCTTGGCTCCTGTTCCAAGGTTACAGATTTCTCGCTTAAGACCCTTGCTGATGGAACTCCAAATCTTACTAATATAAATATATCATGGTGTGAAGCTATCACGGAAAATGGTATTCTTTCTTTGTTTTAATAACAGCTTTGATTCATGTAAGAAGTTTTGATGGATTTTTTAAAAGTAAAGTTAAACTATTTAAAATATTCTAAATTGTTTGTCTTGGTATTTATTGAATTCGTTTTAAGTCATTGTTTTTTATTTAAACTGTTACTAGAAATATGAGTATTTAAGAAGGCTTATTGTATGTCATAAAAACAAACTGTTTTTCATAATATTAGGAAACAAGAGTAGGTCCAACAAATTGGTGTTGTAATGTGGTCAGTTAATAATACATATGCATCATCTTAATTTTGGTTCTGTAAATCATTACATTTTTTAATTATAGTAGCTGTTTATTTATTATCTAGTAGCTGTAGGAGGCTGAATACATCTCATATCTGACTTGTTCCTAAAGCCTGTTACAAACTCACTTGGTGCAACTCATGGTGACAGTGTGACTGCTTGTTTGTACACAGGTGTGATTAAGGGTTATAATTATATGCGATTACAATTTTTGCATAAGTGCCCTCCATTGTTGGATAAATAAGATTAAGATAATGTTTCAGTTTTAAAAATAATTTTGACTTTTTTTTTCTGAATGGTAAACACATGTACTACATCATCATTTGTGTCAATTTTACAGAACTTCTGTGCTCTTATAATGGCTCCCCATATATATGGTTTACATCTACTTTTGCAGTAAAAAAATCACATAATTTGAGTTCTGAGTATTTATTTCGTAATAGTTGATTATTTACCAATAATATTAGTCTTGTTAGTGTATCAGATATAAAGTATACATGATCTTTATAGACATATAACTAGTATTGCTTTATAAGAAATATAAGTTACAGATTATGGAGGTTCATAATCAACAATAGTTTGATTTTACTTAATGAATTGTCCTACTTTTACGAGGATATATAGGCTGAGCTTATATAGTAGTGTTACATTAATTCAATAAGTCCGGAGTAAGGCATTCTTGCTCTTTGTAAAACACTCTTTTGCTAGAATTGGTTAATGGCATGTAGTAGATGCCCTATTGGAAGTTGTAGTTGGCTTTTACATATTTTTTTTTAAAACTAAGCCAACAGGTTAATATCTTAATTTCAGTTATCTTTCTTTCATCTGTAAATTGAAGTGAAATTATTATATTATATTTCTGATTGAAACTTATTTTTCCAATCATTATTGTTTTATTATAGTTCTTATATTCAATAAAATGTTGGATAAGTTGCTGTTTTTTAGATTTAAATATTTTATTGTATAGAGTGAAACTGTGGCTTTATTCAAAGGTATGATTTTTGGTGATCAGGAGTTGAGGCCTTAGCAAGAGGTTGCCCTAAACTGAAATCATTCGTCTCCAAAGGATGCCTTCAGATAACGGATAAAGCAATTTCTTGCCTCGCTCAGTACTGTCCTCTTCTAGAAGTAGTCAATCTACATGGCTGTGTTGTAAGTACTTACTCATTAATTTATTTTTATTGATTATTTTTTATCTTCCTACCTGGGTTTTCATGTTGTTGTTCTTCCTTTTATGTTCAGGCAATTGAATCCTGATATTTCGTTCTTTCACTCTGAGCCCTTCTTCAAAGACTCAAAAAAATGTCCACAAAAATCTCAGTTATTAATTTTTAAATAAAAATACTGTTTATAAATCTTTAAAGATGTCTCATGGAATTTAAGAATAAAATATCTATAGGATTCCGAGCATCCCAATCCACTATTCAGCAATATCATCGTGTGGTGGATGGAGTCTCCTCTGCATTAGAACATGGATCACATTAAATACTCTTTCAAGTTTCCACGGCCACTATTTATACACAAAACTTTAGTGGTTTCTGGTTTAGACCGTGTTGGTGAATTTTTCTTCACCAACGTTTCGCCAGACATACTGCTAGCTTCTTCAAGGTTGGGAGGAGAATCAAGATGCTCTGGTAACTCGTGGCTTTATATAGCCATCACTCGGGTTCACTCGGATCCACTCGTAGTTCGTCGGGTCCTTGCGCTAGTCATTCGGGTTTTTTCGTGTCCGTGGTTGTAGTCTGCTCTTCCATGACTGTGATTGTGTTGTTTCTGGTTTTTCGGGCTCTACTTGGCTGGAATTAAGTTTGTTAGATTCTTCTTGGCTGATTTTTTTTTTTTTTTTCCCTTTGTAGGTATATTAGGAAGCCATAGTTTGCTTAATCTGTATCCGTCTTCCCTGTTGAAGTTTTCTGGGTGCTTGACTATTCCAATGCCTTCCAGTATCTTCCTTTATGGGGTATTGCTGCATTTCTGAACCACTTTGATTTTTTCAAATTCTATAATATGGTTCGTGGTAGTGGGAGGACCCGATATCTCCCAGAATTTACGTTCTCCCGAAAATTCATAAAGAAGGAATACCTCTACGTCCTATTGTGGATTTCATTGGCTCAGTGACGTATGAAGCAGCCAAATACTTAAGCAAGAAAATAAAACCACATATCCGTAACACGGTACACCACATCAAGGACTTTAACGCATTTGTGAGTAAAATTGCAGTAATAAGAATCAATCACCAAGATATACTGGTCAGCTTCGATGTAAAGTCCCTTTTCACCAAAATACCTATAAAGGATGCTATTAGACTCATTAATAAAGTGCTCAGTAAAGCAGATACAAACTTGGCTGAACTGTGTTTAATATCATCATACATTTTATTTAATGGCGAATACTACAAACAAATTGAAGGCGCAAGTATGGGATCGCTATTAAGCCCACTAGTCGCGGAATTTTTTATGATAAATTTCGAGCAAGAAGCATTAAAAACTTCAGGTTTGAAGACATCACACTGGTTCCGATACGTTGATGACACATTCGTTATTTGGCCGCATGGGGAGGAAACATTAAACGATTTCCTCAACCACTTGAACGGGAGACACAAAAACATCCAATTCACTATGGAAGTTGAAACGGAAGAAGGTATACCGTTCCTGGATGAAAGGTAACCGATTAGGATATTCGGTGTACAGAAAGCCTACCCACTCTGACCGGTATCTGAATGCTGGCTCGCACCATCACCCTTCACAAAAATCATTAGTGTGGTAAGAACATTAATGACTAGAGCCATTAGGATTTCAGAACCCTCATATTTAAAGAAAGAAGAAAGACACCTAAAGAAAGCATTAATAAAAAATGGGTATCAGGAAGACATTATAAAAAGAGAATTTAAGAAAGCCCAAAAGACAGGCGGACCAAATGATATAACAGAGGAAAAAGGAGAAGAAATTAAAAAAAGCAGTGATCCCTTATGTCAAAGGCACCACCAAGAAAATAGCTAAAATACTAAAAAGTTCAATTTAAAAACAATATACACCACAGACAGGAAGATAGGCCAGGTTTTACCGAGTGCAAAAGACAGATTAGGGCTCAGAACACCTGGGATATACAGCATTCCTTGCTCCTGTGGAAAAGAATAGGTTGGGCAAACAGGCAGGCTGATATCCACAAGACTTAATGAACAAATTAAAAGCATGAAGAAAATGGATAGCAAAATATCAGCTTTGGCGGAACACTTCACTACCACGAACCATATTATAGAATTTGAAAAAATCAAAGTGGTTAAGAAATGCAGCAATACCACAGAAGGGAAGATACTGGAAGCCATTGAAATAGTCAAGCGCCCAGAAAACTTCAACAGAGAAGACGGATACAGATTAAGCAAACTATGGCTTCCTAACATACCTTTAAAGGGAAAGAAAAAACAACAAATCAGCCAAGATGAATCTAACAAACCTAATTCTAGGCAAGCAAAGCCCAAAGAACCAGAAACAACCCAATCACAGTCATGGAAGAGAAGACTTCGACCACGGACACGAAAAAACCTGATTGACTACCGTAAGGACCCGACGAACTATGAGTGAACCCGAGCGACGGCTATATAAAGCCACGAGTTACCGGAGCATCTTCATTTTTGATCCAACCTTGAAGAAGCTAGCAGTATGTCTGGCAAAATGTTGGTGAAGAAAAATTCAACAATACGGTCTAAACCAGAAACCACTTAAGTTTTGTGTATGGATCACATTGTTCAGGCTTCTTTCTTGACGTGGAACAGGCTTTTGATCGAGTCTTTGGCATCCGGGATTGCTCTACAAATTTCGTAAATTCCTACCCCCTACATACTTTCTCATCCTTCAATCCTATCTCACAAATAGAACTTTCCAAGTAAACCATAATAATGTCTATTCATCCCTCTTTTCCCGATCTGCTGGTGTTCCTCAAGGTAGTATCTTTGGCCTAATCCTTCATACAGTTTATACAGCTGACATCCTGACTCATCCTAATACTATCTTTACCACGTATGCTGATGATACATGTGCATTATCAGTCAACACCAATCCAGTTATTGCATCCCAAAGTCTCCAATCCCACATCACTGATCTTGAAGAATTGTGTCAAAATGTTCAAATGGGTACAACTGAATTTAATAATTTTATGGAAATGCAAAGTTGAGATATTTTGACTAGACCTAAAATGTTTGAATTTTTACTATAATTTTGTACAAGTTTTATTGTATATGCCTTGAATATTGAGAATTTAGTAGCTTTTAAAAAACATTTAAACATGCATTACTATCCCAAAATATTATAATTTGAAAACAAAGTGAGTTTATTCCGTGACCTTGACCCTTCACCTATAAAAAAATTTTAATTGTTTTATGCATAAGCATAATTTAGTGTTTGATTATTCTGTTTAGAATAGTTAATCAAAATTTTAAAAAATCATTTCGTTTTTAAACCTGATGGAAAATAATTCTTTGATAATATCTCAATTAAGATTTATTAAAAAATTATTAAAACTGTGGATTGGAGTGGCTTAATGGTTAACCACTGAGTTAGCATGCCGGAAAACTTGGTTCAAATCCCGCTGCAGGCAGTACTTTTATTTAGTCTGTTTGCAGCGGGAGATGAATCATAGAGGATCTAGGGCCCTCTTGGGGCTCTCCCAGCCTCTATAAAATATTATAAAAATAGGGTACTCAAAATAAGGGGGTTAAGCGTGATCTAGGACAAGTCACCTCCTTGCAGAACCGTTGTCCATGAAACAGTACAGTCTCTACCGTGTACTGAACCCCAGATCCGTTCACGGGTTATACAGGTTGTTTTTTTGTTTTCTTTAAACTGACATATTAATATAAACTATTTTTTTTCATATTAATATAAACTTATAGTAATGATATTTAGTTCATGTTAATATTAACTTGTATCATACCACTAATCTCCCTTCCACATTTTTTCGTAAATGTTTATTTTAACTGATCTAATTGTGGTGCAAATTTTGATTAAAATTAAATTCGTTATAATTAAAAAAGAATTAAAAACTCTCATTTTTTAATTGTTTTATTTGTCATTAGAATACATTTTTACTCACATACACTTACACATTCTCAAACTTAAATCAACCTTTAAAAGGTCATTATATGTAACCATCAAAATTAAAACTTGAGAAAAGATGCTAATTAAATTTTAAACTGCTTTCCAGGAATGTTCACAGTTAGATTTTAGTGTTTAATGTAATTTTGAACATTGTGAGCCACCATCCAAAGTTAACACCTGCTTGCCCAAGAACCTAGGGAATCAAAAAGGAACTGCTTTCTACAAATAAAAAGAAATTCTTGAATTTTTAATTTTAGGGTTACGTCCATTAGCCCTTAAGTCTCAAATTGGGCTAAATTAAGTTGGTTTGCTTAATCTAAAGCTAAGGTGGTTGATCTGTTATGTCTTCTCACTCATGTCTCACTATTTTCTCTGTCCTTCCTGTCAGTTGAGATAGAGTCAAATACACACACTGTGTATTTTTATGTGCATTCTTGTTTTGATATTTTTTTAATTGTTAACAAAATTTCAGAGTGTTGAAGATAGTGGTGTTTCGAAATTGGCCCAGTGTTGCTCAGGTTTGCACAACGTATGCTTATCAGGTTGTGTCCGCTTGACTGATGCATCACTCGTTGCGTTGGCACAGCATTGCCATTCTCTTTCCACTCTAGAAGTCGCAGGATGTGCTCAGTTCACGGATACAGGATTTCAAGCGCTTGCAAGGGTAAGTGCATATATTAAATTGATTTCTTCATAGAAAAGAAAAAAGTATTTTTCAAGCCCATTGATGGTAGCCTATCTTTACTCTATTGAAAATTGAGTTATTACTTAGTATATTAGAATATAAAAATATTATTTTATTATTATAACTCTAAATTATGAAAATTACCTTAGAGCAATTGGGCTTTGTTTATCTGTAACACATCTTTTGACCATTTATATTTTCCTTTTCAAACCAAAATCTTTTCTTTCAGAATTGTCGTCTATTAGAAAAAATGGATTTGGAAGAATGTGTCCTCATCACTGATCAAACTCTTATTCACCTCGCCATGGGTTGTCCACGTCTTGAAAAACTGGCAAGTTTAATCTTTTAAACTAATTGTTGTAATGTTTTATTAATTTTTGTTTTAAAATTGTAGTATTAATAAAATTGATTCAGTAATTATTCATGAATTTGTAAATTAACTTTTAACTTCATTTTAAGTTTAAGTTTAATTTAAGTTCAACTATAAGTCTGTTAAGATTTTCAATATCAGTCGATTCTTTTTATTCTCCCCTTATTGACTGGGAGATTAATTAATTTAACCTTATTAAATTCACCTCCACAAATCTTATCAGTTAATACAAAAATATTGGATAGTTTAAATTTAATAAATTTGAAGTTATCCTAAAGTAAGTCGATCCTTTTCACTAAATACCTTTATACCAATTATTATTTATTATCATTGCTATACTGTATTAATTTTGTATGTGGTATTTAATAATGTATCTGTAAATTTTTAGAGTCTATCTCATTGTGAACTGATTACTGATGATGGTATTCGGTCCCTGGGAACATCTCCATGCTCAGCTGAGCACTTAACTGTTCTTGAGTTGGATAACTGTCCTCTTATTACAGATACATCTCTTGAACATCTCATCACCTGCCATAATTTACAGCGTGTAGAACTTTATGATTGTCAGCTTATCACTAGAGCTGGCATTAGAAGACTCAGGGTAATAAAATATTCTGTATATTTTATCACTATTAATAATAATTTTAGGTTAAGATCATGATTTTCTCAGTTTAAATTATCGTGAATCACTCTGCCATAAATCCACCTTCATGAGTTAATTGGTGATTTAAAACCACTGTTTGAAAGCTGTCTTCAGTGAATTGTTTATTTGACTTTGCTGGTTATTTTCTACGAGTTTCACTCGACTGAGGTACAATTTAGTGAAATAAATTTAATGAGTTATGAGGATTACTTATTACTAATATCCCAGATTAAAAAAATTATGCACTCTCATATGAGATTCACAATTATTAATTAGGATGCATGGTTCATATAGTTAAGGCATTACCAAGTAGGAATTGAATAAATAATCTCTCTGCTGTTGTTCAATTTGAAGTATACAGTTACTATTAATTTTCTGTCTGATTAATATGGATTTCAATATAAATCTTTGTTTTGAGCTTTATAGATATGTAATTAAGCCTGGGGATAGAATTATGTAAATCCAAACTGATTTATTTTGTTCATACACTTAAAGATTTTATCCTTTACATATTGCACCGCTAAACTGCAATAATTTAATAATGTTAATTTATATATTTCAGAACCATCTACCCAACATCCGTGTCCATGCTTATTTCGCACCCGTCACACCTCCCCCAAACACAAGCGGATCAAGGCAACGATATTGCCGGTGTTGTGCCATTCTTTGAACTCAGCTGTATATAGCTATAATACTGACTTGCAGTTTATTGTTTGTATATATCACTTTGTGTATATATAGTGGATAAGAAAAGCAGATGTTTCATATTACTATTAATTTTTAACCCGTTAATTTTTTTCGCAAAACTATTTGCAAAGTTTATTAATTATTGAATTTGATATTTTTTATTTCTATTGAAAGCTGTGTGGCAACACATATTTTGTTTAGTTATTTTATTATTCAGTTAATTTATAAGATTCTATTTTATTTATTTCTTTCTCTTTTTTTTTTTTTTTTTTAAATTCAGGCCAACTCTTGCATAGCTACGTCCATGCCTTGTTAAACTTTGTGTGTATTTTAAGATCAGGCTAATTTGATGTAGCAATATCACCATATTTTTTCTACATCAAATAATGATTTAAAAAAATAAGTTTTTATTATTAATTCATTTAATTCCCTCATTATAGACGCCTTGGAAAAAGAATAGTTTTAGATAACATTCATGTATATAAATTCAAAATTTACTTTTACTGGCTATGCTTATTGCTGTTTAAATTTCAAAGGCTGATTAGTTATCAATATTTTTATATTGTACACAATGAGACACCATTAAATGTTGTTGTTCACATTCTTAGTGTTAAAAATACTAAAGATGATAGTAATAAAATTTGTGATGTTATAGTATATGCACATAATTATAGTTTTATAAAAAATTTAAACTAATTTTTTTCACATTCGATCATCAGTGTAGGAAGCATTTTTTGTTTGATATTTTATTGGTGATGTAACAATTTTTTTTTTAATGTTAATGTTTTTTTTTTTAATGTCGCATTCATAATTATACCAAAGGTTTCTTAATTTCTTCTCAGTCGCCTTTTATACTTGTAATTTTAATTTAAAGAATTAACAAATGTTCTTGAATGTTTCCTACATTTTATTTTTATATTAAAATGTTAAAACATTTAGATGTTTAAGTTAACTTTAACTATTAATTGACGAAAATAATCTGTTAACAGTGTTTGGTTAAGGGGGCTTTATGCCTCATTAAGTTTATGATGTTAATAAATATATTATTGTTAAATGAAATACTAATGTATAATATATGTTGTATTTCAATAAAATTATTTGTTTTTCATCCCTAATAAATATAAATAATGTTACTCACAGCAAAATAAAAAAAATTCATAAGAAATGTTATGCATTTTTATAAGAAAAATGATAGTTTTAAGACTGATTTATTTTTAACTATTATTCTTGTTATTTCATGTTTGTTTTTTGTAAAGAAAAATAAATGAATATTTTTACCTGTTATTTATATTTATTTTATACTTAAAATGTTTTTGATTTTAAACTTATAAAATCAATTTGTGAATGACCTGCGTTTTATTTATCATGTTTTTTTAAGTTATTTATTTAAAAAGAAATATCATTAAAAAAGGGAACAATTACTTTATGATATTATATTGATGTTTCCTTTTGTATATTATCTGTTGGCTGCTGCTGCACTCCAGTTATGAATGTCCACGATGAATTTCATTACCTATTATATATATATAATAATATATATATATATATATATATATATATATATATATATATATATATATATATATATATATATATATATATTATGAGAAAGTGTTTTATATATAGACAATAAATTCTTCTGTAATGTATAGTGAGTAATTACAGAAAAACAGTAAGCTGCTGAATCCGGTGTGCAGAAACATGACAGAGGAATACTAGCAGCCTGGAAACGCATTCACCGAGGAGGATGAGGACAAAATTTTAGGAGCCCCAGCCACACATAACATGGAAAAGGCAGTAGGAAAGGACGGCATTACACCAGAGATGATCAAGAAGCTGGGAAGCCAAGGAATGAAATTGTTGCAACACCTTTTCAACCTGGCATGGAAGATAAAGAAGATTGGTAAGTCTCTGTAATGGTTCCTATTTTTAAAAAAGGAAACAATGGGGAATGCAAAATCAATAGAGGAACATCACTTTTGAGCATTATTAGTAAAGTCTATTATAAATTCTGGAAATAAAATGCTAAATATCATGGAACCACAACTTGGAGAAGAGCAATATGGGTTTCGGCAAGATAGGAGCACTCCGGATCTGATGTTAGCAATCAGGCAGTCTTCAGAGAAGCTCATGGATGAGGGTAAGGGTGTCCTCATATGCTTTGTCGATCTGGTTAAAGCTTTTGACAGAGTAAAGCCTCTGAGCATTGAAGAGGCATTAAGAGAAAAAAGGTGTAGCACTTAGAAAGCAGTACTTAAAATTTTTAAAATGTAGAAATGTACTTATAACCTGCAATCATAGCTCAAAAGAATTTAGAGATTCAACCGGTATCAGGCGAGGATGCAGCATCAGTCCACTACTGTTCTGATGAGAGTTTGTGTACTGTTCATTTTAGAATGTAATGGAAACAAATTTTATTCTGGGACTTAGTTCTTTTAGCATAACAAACATGAACAGAAAAATAAACAATATATATCTGGCCAAAAGACTAAATTATGAAGTGCCGACATAGTACGAATCATGAACAACTAAAGATAATGAATGCATGAGCTAGGATGCAATAATTTCTTTACATAAGGTATATCTTGTTTAAAAAAAGAAAAAAGTAATCAACAAAATCCATGATTCATTTAAGAAACTGACCAACTTGCTGCATCTGTTTGGGGGGGGAGCCAGGAGATGTTGGAAAAGCGAGGATTTAAATGAGGATAGTGAAGAAGCATGACGGGTGATAGGAGGGATTGAGTTCCACACTGTGGTGAAGCGGGCGAGAAACTAGAATTCTGTTTTCAGAGATTATGTTTGGGTTGACAAGTCACCACATCCACTATTTGCCCTAAAGATGGCCTATACAATGGCACAATTAAAAAATAAGTTCTGCTTATTTTTGTGTTATCATTGACTGCCAATGCAATCCATGATAAAAGAGATCGGAAAGCCGAGATCTTGTTTCATGTTGCTGGACTAAGAATTTGAGGAGACTTTAGATATGTGAAGGGTGTTGAATATTAATGGCCTGGTATATGAATGCACCGATGAAATATTATCTACGAATCACAGCTACTTAAACACATCGCAAAGGTGTAACCAAAATTATGGAAGTTATTTCCTAGGAGATGAGTTGAAGAAATTGTTTTTTAGTATTGTATGAAACCTGTAGCAATCTGTTGATTGTTCTATATTATTTTTAATTTTACGGAAACTTCAAACGCCATTTTCTCAAAAGTACATCTTTTATGTTGAAGTTTTGTTGATCTCTTTGAAATCTTGCGATCTGTTTCACTTAATGAATCGATACTGATGTGAACTTGCAAACATATGTGGGTATATATTTTCTAAAAAAAATAGAACTAGCGTAACCAAATGCGGTTATGTTTCGAAAGTACCAAAAAGATGAAAAGTTCTCAAAATTATATTACAAGTTGATCCTTGAAACGGTGTTTTAATAATGGACGGGAGGCCAAAGGTAAATAGTTTTCTTGTTGTAACTTGGTTGATTTGTTTAAATCATTAGTTATTACAAAAACAATAACTTATTTATCCCTATGCATCGCTAAGTTTTGTTTTCTCTTTATATATTTATCCACACCTGTCAATAAAACAAAATGACAATCTGCAGATCGCTTACTCGACTGTTCAAGAAAACGCCCCTAAGGTGTGTGTTAATTTGTATTTGTGTGTTAAACGAAATGAACCCTTTTAGTTCATTTCATTCTAGGTCTCCAAGCGCCTTCAGACATGGTTGAATTATAACGATGTTATACGTCTGTAGATGAGTTTGGTGGTTGATGCCGATGTCGGGCCAACGATTGTAATAAAATCTTGAATATAATTAGTTGAACGTAGAAATATCATAATGGAGAAAATGGTCCGGCTTGAGGTTAAAAATAAACTCTATAATAAAATAATGAGCCACTATTTATTAGAAACGAACGTTTCCACCCACATAGCAGTTCTTCATCAGGCAAAGAATAGTGGACACAAATATGGGAGTGGACTACAACTCTTGAGACCAGTAAGTCCTGATGGGGAAATACAATGTTGTTGATGTGTGATGGTTGGGATTTGTATCCGTTGGTATCTGAATCATCCTATCGTGTTGTGTCTGTGGTAATAATGATCACGACTCTCCACCCATGAAATCCGCATGTCAGATTAATCGTTTAATCTATTCATAGTCTTATATGGGCCCTGTGGAGTCTGCAGAACCTCCTGAGGCTCACCTAACCCCGCTATAAAGGGTGTTTCAGGGTTAAGAAGCCAAGCTGAAAATTTAAACTAAGGGTCTCAAAACAAGATGAGCATTTCCTATGGGTGTATGTTTCTAAACACTTTGTTTAGAAGATATTCGCACCTAAATATTTTCGTTGTTATCATTTATTTGGGCATAGTAAATAAATAAAACTTATTTGATTTCTTCCAATTACTTTATTCATTAAATGTAAACATTAAAATTCAAATTAAATTTTGTTGTTTAAAGAGTTTACTATCTTTCTCATGACCTAGACTCAATGTGGACACATTTTTGGAATTTCTTAATAATGATTACTATGATTTAGTTGAAGATATTCCACTGCAACTGAGAAGGAACATGTGGTTTCAATTAGATGATTGTTCAGCATACGGAAGAGGTCCACGCCAAAGGCTATAGTATCCCAATCAATGGATTGACCGTGCAGGACCAGTGGCTTGGCCTGCACGCTCTCCAGACCTCATACCACTGGATTTTTTTGTTTGGAGTGACAAACAAAAAGTCTATGCAAGGCCGGTCAATTTCCTTAATTCTTTACGAAGAAGGATAATTGAGTCTTCTGAAACATTAAGATATAGCAAGTGCCGTTCTGCTACAGCTGCTGTCGAAGAAAGATGCCAAGCCTGTCTTAATGCTCAAGGAAATCACTTTGAACAACATTTAATATGAATTTTGATGTTTACATTTAATGAATAAAGTAGTTAGAACAAATAAAAAAAAGGTTATTTATTTACTGTGCCAAAATTATTCATAAGAATGAAAGTCTTTAGGTGTGAATATCTCCTAAACCCCCATAGGACATTTTTTTCTTGTTTTGTGGTCCTTACTTCAAATTTTCAGTTTGGCTACTTTACCCAGAAACACTATATGGATTTGGATAAAACATTAAAGAAATTAATCACAATCTATAATATAGACACCGACGATAACCTGTGTAATCTCTTGTTCTCCACATTTCTAATAAATAGAAATATCAATTTGCATTTCCCTCCAAATATAATGCTTAAAAACTGTCAAGATGTATGTATGAATCTGACTATTACTGAAACTATAATCAAATATCACTATCAGAAAATAACACATTATCCTTCCAAGCTACCCAAAACTAATTTACAAAACCAAAGGTACCTTAACGAAATTGTTCAGAAAATTTATTTTTGAAGAGTGGGGGATAATCGTACTAGCCAAAATTATGTAATGACCAAAAATAAATAAAAAAAACACAATAATATTTAATCAACCTTTGAACTATCGTTTAATGAATCCTTTTCCATAGTGGACAATGGGAGATTGCATGGGGCGAAATGGAGTGAAAAAAAAGGAAAATATGGCCAACCCAGTAGTCATTTATGTTTGTAAAAACCATGATTCTGTAAGTTCTTTTATTTTCGTCCGGAACAAATGTTATGTTAACTATGTTAATTTCATCAGCATAGTGATTTATTATAAATTCTATTTTGATTATTTCATTGTACTTCATATAACGACAGTTTTAAGTGTGCAATAGTAAGATAACTCAATCTCTCACTCTCTCTCTCTCTCTCACACACACACACACACAGATGTTGTACCAGGTCTATGTATCATTATTACTGTACAAATTGTCGATGTTTTAAATAGAAAATCCTGGATTCGCAGATTTTTCATAATGAAATTATAATATTTTCAGCTATTATAATTTCACTCGTCATTGTTTGAAATAACCGATAAAATGTAACTTTGTATTTATAACCAATCAGTAGTTTTTTATTTAAAGTTGTTGTTTCGTGTTAAACAACCAGATACTTCAGACTCAAATTCAAATGATTTACAGTATTATACCAATGAGAGTTGTTTAATCTCTCTATGAAAAAGTATTTAGTGATGATCTCCGTGTAATATTCTATTTTAAACATAAGGTGGAATAATACAAATGATTCGTAAAAAATTACGTTAATTGATGAACACATATTATACCATATAATTGCGAAAAAGAGGCACTTAATTGAAGCACAAATTTAAATGGATGAATAAAGCCTTGAAATCTCTTTCCTGCTTACATTATATTGAAAACAAATCCGAACTGCAGAGTACATCTAAATTATAATAACAAAGTTTGAGCAAGGACTAGTACAATTGAATGAACAGTTATATGATTTATAAAATGAGGTTTGGTTCGCCGGCAACACCATATTTTATTTTTTACTATAATTTATTTTGTCTTTATATTATATAATTTTTTAAATATTTTATTTGAAAAGAAAAGATATGGCCAGGGCCGGGACTCGAACCCGGGACCTTCACCTCTTCGTGGTGACGCCTTATCCATCTCGGCTATCCTGGCTTCGCTTCACGGCCAGCCATATCCCCTCTTTTCAATTGATCCTACATCTCCATGTTCTCACACTTTGCGATGTATACACGGGGAGAATGTTACTTTAACATTATTTTATTTTGGATCTAGTTGACTTTAAGTCGTTAATATTATTATAATTTATTTTGTCTTTATATTATATAATTTTTTTTAATATTTTATTTGAAAAGAAAAGATATGGCCAGGACCGGGACTCAACCCGGGACCTTCACCGAAGCGAAGCCAGGATAGCCGAGATGTATAAGGCGTCACCACGGAGAGACATTTGAAAATTGAAAAAAATAAGACAAAATTCTAAAGTCAGGAAAAACTTTGAATCCATCAAAGAAGGAGGATCTTTAGTAGCCTCATTGATTGAATAGCTTAGTGAGGATACCTAAGCATTGGGTGGTCAACCCAAATGAGTAAGATGCATTTCCAAAGTGGCCCGCGAACTTTGGAAATGCATCTTAACTCCACGGGCCGCTATTAAAATTACATATCCCCGTATTAGATTTTTTTGGAGTGAAAATTGAAACATAATGAGCTATTATTATTTTGTGTTATATTATGCTTACAAGTAAACATAGACGATATAATAAGATGGTAAAAAAAAGGACATTTTAATCATTGTTGTTGAGGGTCGGTCACCCCTGACCTAAACCGTCCTTCCTGCCCTAGATGGTTTGAATTAAGATGTTGAAACACAATATTGTTTTCAGGTAGTGGTTGACGTGCAATTCCAAGGACGTGAAACGGAATTCGAAGTTATCCAGGAACAGTTTGAGTTCGAACTGATTGGGAATCGGATTCACGTAAAGCCTTGTGCTGCAGACCACCCTCAGGTAGCGGGTTACCAGAGGAAAAGGCCGGCCTCTCCTCGCAACGAGTAAGTAATAGTGCCATGTCTGTTTCTGGTACCTATCTAGATTTATAGAATAATTGTAGATAACACGACTGTAGGCTATCTAATTTAGAAGAATACAGTTTCATAGCTTATAAGACTTTCTATTGTCTGCTAACCATGTTTAACTGAAGGAGTTTTCTAAATATTGTTCACCATGGAACAACACCGTTATAACCAGAATTGACCGGGTTACAGAGGTCATTACAAGGTACTCTCACACGACAGATCAGCACACTTAACACTCAGTTCATTCACAAGTTCATATATAGTACTCACCTTAAGGCCACCTTCCCTGAGAAGATCCAAGGTTGGAGGTATAGCATAATCATTGCTATCCCGAGGATATGGGACCTATAGTCCTGGGCCATCCGTCACCAATCACCCGTCTAGAGTATACCAGGCTAAAAAAAATTACCATCATCGGAACAAGAGGTAGAAGCTTCTCGCCGCTAGAAATGGCATGAGACTAAGCTAGAAATAAGATTTTTTATTGAAATTTACAACTGTACAATAGAATACATCAAGTGAATATGATGAAAGATAAGTAAATAACAGAAAATAAAGGCAAGTAGAGAAACTACCCAACGGTAGTTCTCGAATGTAATATAAACTAAATGAATATAAAACGTAAATTAAATCTCAGGAAAACATAAAAACACCCTCTTCTTGCGTATTTTGGGCTGCAACTATTGTGAGGCAAACTCAGTGATCTGCACACACGGAGGTCTGGTCATCTCTGGAAGTAGACAAATATGGTACCTCGATTCAGAGGTACAACGCCTCTGTGCTGTTCATCACACATAGTGGTACATACTCCGAGGTTTATCCCTTATAATACAGACAAACCTCCATAGTACACCTTTACCTCTATGACCGGGCTTATCAGCAGGATCCTAGTCAGTTTTTTCTTTCTGCTAACAACGGGCTTGCCTCGACTAGGTTACTGTGAGTGTTGCTAATTTTTATGTAGGTAATAAAATAAAATTCAATTTAAACCATCTTCCTATAAATTTATCAATTTAAACAAGGTGCTAACATCACTAAAAGAATGAGTAAATCGAGGTATTTTCCTATTAGCACCTTCCTAACTCCTCTGACATGTAAATTGATTTTTGAAATTGCCTGTAAACAAAAATTATAGCAGCGGTTTGGAGGAAGTGGTAAAAAATGGAAAAATGAAGGCGGATTCTTCAATTAATTATCTTATAAATTAATTGATATCTTTATTATAGACAATTCTAATGCTTGTTTTTTTCAGACCATATTACGTTTCTGAAGTTAAACCAAAAAGTCCGGAGTCGCAATCCAGGTTTTTATTTATTTACTTTTTCATATTTATCTTATATAATTGAATAGTTATTTTTACTCTTACTCGTGACCTACATAACAAGCCCTGAAGAAGAACTACAATGTGGGTCGAAACATCGATTTTTAATAAATATTTTATCTCTATTTAAGTTATTATTCCTTTGGCCTACATCCAAAGCATTTTCTTCCCCTTTTTTTATCTTTACCTATACATTCAGTTTTTTATAATACCAAACAACTTTCGTTGACTGCCCCAAATTGTATTGAAATCAATCAATAAAGATTTTATAGTTATCGTGTTATTAAATTAACCACTCTTGTGCTACAAAATAATTGGAAGGGGAAATAAAAGACAGACTTAGCAGGTGACAAAGCACTTCCGTACTGACGCCTATTACTACTAAATATTTAAGTTTTTTTGGTATCTATTTACTATATTACATAAATGTTGAATAATATTAGATGACCTTATATTGGGTTGTAACGTATGAAATGTAAGTGAAGGTGTAAATTTAAATTATTATCAAAAAAATTATTAAACAATACTTTTATTAATCAAAATAGGATCCTTCACTTTCAATACACTTCTCCCAACGTGAAACAAGCATTTCTATCCCCGCTATGTAGAAATTAGGTGTCAAGGAAGAAGCAAAATCTTGAAAGGCCGATTTCAGGGCATTTTCGTTGTCAAATGTTTTATTTCTTAATAAATTATCCACACAACGGAAAAAGTAAAAATCAGTTGGAGAAAGGTCCGCAGAATATGATGGGTGAGGAAGGACCTCTACATTCAGCTCCTGAAAATAAAAATCGGGTGAGCTGCTGGGCCTCTTTTAATTCACGTGGTACCCATATTTCCAGCTGTTTTGTCTTATCAAGCTCCTTAGAAGCTCCTAGAAACAGTCATGGCACTTGCTCTAAGTTGTGAACCTAATTCACGAGTGGTTTGGGAAGGGCCCGCGTTGCCAGCTCTTTCAACTTTTCGTTGTCCAACTTAGTCTTCGGCCTACCACGTTCTTTGTTGGTAAGGTCATAATCTCCAGACCGAAATTTTTCAAACTAACGGAAGGTTGTTCTTTCGCTCACTGTATCTTCACCGTAAACAATATTAATGTTTCGGAACGCCTCCGTGACGCTAAGTTTAAATACATAGAGAAAAGAAAAATTATAGGAATTTCTGCGGAAGACATAATTTTATTCTTATTTATTTTTAAAACGTTGCTTCACTTTCAAAAGGAAAAGTAAGACTGATTATGAAATAGGATTAAATGATCTTTCAAACGGTATACATAACATAATTGTTTATGTGGAAATAATCTAATACCTATTGAAAATAAAACTGGAAATAAACGAAACTGACATTTCATCCATTACGAACCAATATATATGAAGAAGAAAGTGGTCCGGCTGGAGGTCAGAAAAAATCTTTTTAGTAAGTAATTGTTTATTTAAATAAATATGTAGTTCTCCTAACTAAATAATAATAATTATTACTTATGAGTTTAGTAAAATAAGTATTCTATTTTTACAGATCTCCTAAATCAAAATCACGTTCCCCGTCACCAACAAGACCTCGTGTTGTGGAAAAACAAACAATAAGGTATGAGATGAAAATAGTTGACTGGATGATCTAATGTAAAGGAGATAGTTGGGGGGTGCAGTCAATAAGAACACAGAATAAGTGAAGTACTTATATTATGTGCCGACGTTTCGACCTACAGTGTAGGTCATCTTCAGGGCTAACAGAGAAACAAACAGAACAAAAAATGTAAAAAAATATAAAAAATGTACAGTAACAATAATATGGTGACAAGTAATGTAGAAAAATAAAATAGTGGCAGATATGAAGATAGAAGATAACGAATATAAAAAAGAGCCAGATTATAATAAAAATAAGATAAAGACAGATATAACAAAATTATTGTTAATGAAAAGAAAATGAAAATAATGGCAGATATAATAAAGTAAGACAGATTTAATAAAATTAAAGAAAATGAGCAGAAATGATGAATTATAAATAACGCATATAAAATAGAAAATAGAAAATAAATGTACAGAATGGATAGTACAGTACAAAATAATAATATAAAGGAAAATCAAAAGGAGGAGTTAAACAAATCATGTTGGTAATCAAGAGTTCATATTTTTAAACACCTATTTTAATTTTTCAAATTCATTAATCCCATCTACTTTTTTTCAAACAGACATTGTACACTATTGTTACTGTACAAGAGTTTTCACTTATTTTAACTTTTCATATTCTATTCCTATCAACTATTTTTTCAAAACAGTCATTGTACACTGTTGTTATTGTACAATAGTATTTCTATTATTCACATTTGTTATTGTACATACAGTTCCATAATTTTCTGTAACTTGTAACATCATCAAGTCCGTTATCATACATTTTATACCTTTATTTTACTAGTTTTTCTTTATTCTTCATATTCCAACCTTTCTGTATATGTAAATATCCTCATTTTTGTTTCTTTTGTTTAACTCCTCCTTTTGATTTTCCTTTATATTATTATTTTGTACTGTACTATCCATTCTGTACATTTATTTTCTATTTTTTATTTTATATGCGTTATTTATAATTTATCATTTCTGCTCATTTTCTTTAATTTTATTAAATCTGTCTTACTTTATTATATCTGCCATTATTTTCATTTTCTTTTCATTAACAATAATTTTGTTATATCTGTCTTTATCTTATTTTTATTATATTCTGTCACTATTTCAATAATTATATCTGTCACTATTTCAATAATTTTGTTATATTTGTCTTTATCTTAATTTTATTATATCTGCCACTAGTTTAATTCCTTTTCATTATCATTAATTTTTTAAATCTGTCTATATCTTTATTTTATTATAATCTGGCTCTTTTTTATATTCGTTATCTTCTATCTTCATATCTGCCACTATTTTATTTTTCTACATTACTTGTCACCATATTATTGTTACTGTACATTTTTTATATTTTTTTACATTTTTTGTTCTGTTTGTTTCTCTGTTAGCCCTGAAGATGACCTACACTGTAGGTCGAAACGTCGGCACATAATATAAGTACTTCACTTATTCTGTGTTCTTATTGACTGCACCCCCCAACTATCTCCTTTACATCAAAACAATAAGGTAATTTACTTCATTTATTTTTTCAAAATATATGCAGTTATTATTTTTTATCCAAATTTGTGTTGCAACGATTTGTTTCCTGAATGAGACAAATTTTTTCACAATTTAAAAGTAAAATGTTCAATGACGATCAAACGCTAGTAAGTGCCACTTACTAATTATTAGTCACTGAACAAGATTTGTTTTATTTATAATAAAGTTATTATAATTGATATACAATTCAATTTTTTTTCAATGCTATTTTTTCAATTTTTATAGTTTTTATTCAAATATTTAGGTACAGAGATCGATCGACGTCACCATGCTTTACGAGAAAAATACCGCATGAAGACCCTGAAGAAAGGTTGCTTTTTACTATTTAAATGTAACATTTCATAAATCATTTAAATAAGTATAGTATAATTAATTAATAATTAACAGAATAATTATAATTAACAGAATATCAATAATTATTGATATTCTGTTCGTGTGAGTAATAATTTTCTAAAATATTTTGTATAATATGGGATTGAACTAGTTAACAATTTTTTTTGCGATAGGTTTCCTCCAAACAGACTTCGAGCACAACGGGCTATTGTGGCCCGCGATGACTCTAACATCAGGTAACAATAATAGGATACATTATTTATTGTTTATTTAAAATGCAAATCTAAAATTTAATTAAATAAACTATAAATAGAGAGTTATTACGGAAAAATTCGAATATATTTTTTAAACTACATAGTACATTTCTTTTTAATTTTTTTCATAAAATAAGTGACTATCCAATTTGATATTATTCAATGTGTGAATGAAGTATATTCCTTTATCAATTCTATTTGTGGTTCCGAATAATCTTTCTCATAGTATTTTCCTCCAATTCATTTAATTTTACACACTTTTAGCAAGTAAAGTGTTGTAATTTCTTTGTTCCGCATATCTACCGATTCGGAACAGGGAATTCAACAAATGTAGTTTATATTATCTTAAAGTTCCGAAATAAATCTCAAATACTGAGTTGGTGATGCTTTTGTAATGTAAGATTTAAGATTCATTTTCATCAAAACTATAAGATTTTTTAAAATTTTAAAAAATAAGTTTATTATTTTCAGTTTTTCTACACCTCGTGTTGTGAGGGCGCAGCCAAGACAGGTCAGAAAGGTAATCCTATTAGATATTGTAAATTATTCATACATACATGCATACATACGCACATATATATATCAGTATCACTATCAAAAGTGGCCATCATATTTTCAAATTGTAATATTAGTTGTTTAATCGAATGACAATCAAAAGCATTGTATGACCTAGATATGTTGAAAATATATGTAATATTCTTATCTTAACATAATAAACAATACTACACATATTTATAAACAATTCTGAACTTGGTTTACTTTGCAAGAAATATCATTAATAAAAAGTGAAAAAAAATCTAATGTTCGCTTCTTTTTGCAGGAAACATCAATGTGGAATATTTCGAAAAAAGGACCTGATAATTATTCGATTGGATCAAGTAAACAATACTTAATGAATATAAAGTTGGTTATTTGAAACATTTCTTTAATAAATAATCATGAATACATAGGCGCCAGTTTGGGAGATGTTAACTGTGGAGCTTTACAATATTGTGTCCAACAGGATGATGATGGCAATTATACCTTTACTGCAAGTATACTTCTTCGTTATTATGATTATTTTAAAATTATTTTAATAGGATATAACTTTAATTTCTAACAGTTAATTAGTCATTGAGTGAGCAAAAAAAAAAAAAAGATATTATTCTGATTTATAAAATAAATATGAAAATTATCAAAACATTACGAATAATAAGCTAGACATTAATATTAAGATAATAGTTAATGAGAACTTGGGGTGATCAAAGGAGGCGGGAAACCAAAGCTTAGCGATGTAGTAAAAAAAAAAAAAAAAAATGATATCTGTCTGTGGACACTTTAACATAATGGACAATCCTCACCTTAATTATTAAAACTATTACCGCTTTAACTACAACACAATAATATTCGCTCTTAATGTTGGCTCTAAATAAACCCTACGTCCGTCGTTACTTCCAATTCGCTAAGGTTAAACATTGGGAAAAATGAGGGAGTAAGTAGAACTGTTTCAATATGTATACATTTGGCATTTGATGAATCTAAACAGCTAAAAAGATCAACTTTAATCAACAATTGCAATTATATTATTTAAAAAACGGTACATATAATTGATCCATTTATTGGATCGCTATTTCTCTAAGTTATTCTGTGTATTGGTAGCTAAGGAAAGGAAGTAGAAGAAAACAAAATGTCTATGTTAGCTCAGGCGCACGACTGTATTTTACTCTTTTTTTTTTTTGTCTTCGTTGAAGTCGTGACTCAGGGGTACCCCGTACCTCCACGATTTTACTTTTTAAGAGCTATTATTGTGTAGATTATGCAAAAAGAAGGTAAATGAAAGCATCTTAAAAAATAATCAAAGCATATATAAATATTTATTCATATTACTTACACCATTCCAATGAAATATATAACATCAACTATTTCACATAATAATAATTTTTAATTTTTAATGAGAAAAGATAGGCCCTCGGCCGGGATTCTAACCCGG
Source organism: Arma custos (assembly GCA_037127475.1). Classification (NCBI taxonomy): domain Eukaryota; kingdom Metazoa; phylum Arthropoda; class Insecta; order Hemiptera; family Pentatomidae; genus Arma; species Arma custos. The sequence continues at coordinate 89,424,067 of CM073762.1, forward strand.
ACCCTTTGCCTTTCCGTGACAGCGCTCAAACATTTGAGCCACCAAGGCCGCCTGCCGGCAAAGGACAAATCTTTTCTCTTATCCGATCCCATGTCCTCGTGTTCTCGCAATTTTTGTGATGAATAGACTAGAACGAAGTTCTTTGAACATTAATTTAATTTTAGGATCTTATTGACTTACGTCATATTATTATTTATTGGTGGTTCAAATGGTAGAGCGCTGTCACGGAAAGACTAAGGTTACGGGTTAGAATCCCGGCCGAGGGCCTATCTTTTCTCTTTAAAAATAAAAATATTAAAACATAAAAAAATTGACCAATAATTATAAAAAATAATAATTTTTAATATTGTTATATAGATCATTCTTGAGAAGATTCGTTTGTTCTACCAAGAACATTTAACATGATTTTGAAAAGTATTTAATCCGTGAATAGTATTATGATCGTTATTAAATACTGTGACAATAGGTTTGTGGTAACTAAAATAGGAAACGTGCACGTCAGAAGTTACATTGCATAAATAGTTGTACCATATCTAGTCGCCCCGAGTAATCTGCCAGAAATAAAGTCTAAAGCAAGTTCATTTTTCAAGAATACGGAGAAACCTCCTCCCTCACCGTTCAAAACATTTGTAAATCTATTCTCATAATTGCAAAACATAAAAAACATCTAAGCTCAAAGGTAATATTGAGGTTATATAGTATATGTATTTATCTTCTTAACTAGTTCAAACAATGCTGTTAACCATAATTTACGGCTTTAAATTAAATTTTAACCATCCTGTCAAAAACTATCCTTCTTTAAAGCATTCACGGACTGGTTTAATACGAAAAAATCATGCACTAATAGAGTTTTTACTTTAATTTTGAGCATTAATCACAATTTTATAGATTGTCACAGTAAATTTACCAAGTGCAGATAGATCTTCTGTATTGTCTTAATATTCTGAACTATACCAACTAAGATATAAAATTATTATTATTAATTTAACCGGAATTTGACTTTTAATTTCTAGCTGTTATGTAAAACAAATAACCTTAATTTACGACCTTAATATCTTATCGAGAATGAAGTGAAGGAACGTAACGGGCCACTTTTAGTTAACGCTCGATTTTGCTTCTCATAAAATTTTCATACCTCGGGCTAAATATGAAACTCGTTTCTTAAGGAGTAAACTCTAAAAATTGAGATCCCAAGGCTCGTAGTTTTAAGTGTCCCAAATCTACGTTTGAAAGAATAGCCCCATCTTAAGAACTTATAAATCACAAAATAATTAATAAATTAATAAAAAATATGTATTAATTAGTTAATAAAATATTATTTAAGCTGTAATTTTTACTTAGAATGTTTTTATCATCTTAAGTACATTTTCAGTATATTTATACTAAAAATATAAAATTAGAAAACTTTACGGAAACTAGGGGAAATCGAAAAACATTGACAGAATGAAACGGGAAAGGAGGAATTTGGCGGTTCAAGCTGGATACGACGAAGATTTGCGATTCAAAAGGTTGAAACAATTTTCGAATGGGCGAAAAAAAAACCAATATCAAAGAAACGTATGTAAATTATGAATGGTATGATATGATTATTTAAAAATATTCTTTTGAGATTTGACAAACTATATCTGACTAAGTTGTATTTAGGCCTTACTGAGAAAAAAAAATACAATTTCATTTACCTTCTAAATCTCTTCTTCTTTCGCAACACACAGCTGTGTCTCTCAGAGTAGGGGAGCGTTTAGCCTTGACTGTTGTTCTTCCCTGGCTTCGAACTTTCCTGATGTTTTGCCGTTAGTCCAGGTATGACATTATTGGGCGTCCTCGGAATCTAGTCCATCGTTTTCAGCCGGTACTTATGCTCTTCCATTTTGACTACATGGCTAAATCGTTTTAATTGGCGTACCTTAAGTTCCTCCCGAATCGTTTCGTTCTATCTTTTTGTTTTACCGCAATTCTTCGAAAAAAATTTAATCTCTGCCGCAGTGACTCTCCTCTCCAGTCTACTCATTAGTATCCAACTTTAAGTACCATAAAAGAGTAAAGATAAGATGTGGAGCTCTGTTTTGAAGATGTGCAGCTTCACTTTTCTACTAACTTACCGTTTCCCAATCACAGTAATGCAGATCTGTTAGTAAACTGTGTTTGTTTAACTTATTCTGATTGAAATTTTCAAATCCACTTTCCCAGTCCTGTCCAAAACTCAAGAAATCGCAAATCGTTCTCTCAATAGAAATCTCATCATCTCAAAGAAATCTTACCGTTTCCCAATCACAGTAATGCAGATCTCTTAGTAAACCGTGTTTGTTTAACTTATTCTGATTGAAATTTTCAAATCCACTTTCCCAGTTCTGTCCAAAACTGTTCTGAGGTAGGTGAGGTCCTTGACTGTTTCCATCTCTCCATCATTGCAGTGTATATGGATTTCTTCTTGTACTCCTCCTACTTGTACTTCCTGTCTTTTATTGGAGTTGATCTGCTTACCTCTTGTCCGTAGCACTTCACCCCATTCAGTCGATACTTTCTTCAACTTATCTTTGTAGTTTGCAACGAGGACGATGTCATCAACCTTTCTTAATACTAAGTTAAATTAATTTCCTCCTCTTTCCAGGACAAATAAATGCGAAACTGATTCCTCATCATCTCATATTGTAATATTACATATAACCCCTTTTCTTCTTTCTTCTCATTAAATGTTCAATTCCTGTGATAAACAAAGAAATCAGCGATTTCTCGAGGCCCTCCCAAATATTAAGAAGAGTTTATCTCCCGTAAACACTTTCTCACATATGACTACTTGTCAATTCTCATGTTATCATAAATTTAGATTATCGTAGTAAGTGTTTAGATTATCGTGATTAGTCAGGTATCTAAATATGGTAACTTCCACTTTTCTGTTCACTATGTAGTAGGTTCCGCAATTGTAATTCCATTCCAAAATAGCTTTTGTTCTTGACAAGAGCTGATGCTGCTTCCGTCAGGAATACTGTGTATTCTTCTGAGCATCGTTTCTTTCAAGTGGAGAAATCTATCCAGGAAAATGTTGGAACCGCAGAAATACGAACTGGTGCTAAGTTTTACATCCCTAATATGTTGTTTGTTCATTTAACGTCACTTTTTGCTACTATGGCTAATCGGACGATGCTACATTGGGAGCTCTAAATTTTGCCTATCCAGGTTTAATTAGGCTAGGGATTTTTAACGAGTACCTGTCATCGTACAGGCTCGGGACCCCAGTTTAACGTCCCTTCCGATGGACGGCGTAACTAAGGATTTTTTACTCTCTTTAAAAATTCCTAGGGCCACCTGCCGGGCTACGAACCCGCGATCTTGGGTTTAGTAGTTTGTTACGCTAACCACTAGACCACAGGTAGCCCCTACATCCCTAATATCACCAACAGGTGTATATAATTATTATATTCCAATCCAAATACAAAATATCTATGCCATTTCTATGCTAAAAATAATACTATAAAAAAACACGAAAAATACAAGCCTCGGTTTAACTAGTGATCTGGGTAGGTAACTTTTATCCACCCTCTTCATTCTCATTTCTCTTCACTAAATACTAAGAACTTTTTTGTCGCTTAATCAATATGAGAGACTTATAGACATTTAGTCTGGTTCCTCTCAGCAATTCAAAGCCGGAGCAATGATGTAAAAAAATATTTGATATTGCACTAATTAATATAACCGTATATAGTATTCCTCATTCACCCTGACCGTTGCAGTAACTTGTTTATTAGAAAATATCTAAGTATAGACGGTATCGAAAGAGCAACTTAATTAAAGTTACTTTACTTTTTTCAGGAACCGATGGAAAGAAACATGGTGGGTTCGAAATATGACAAGTGAGTAAAAGGTTTTGTTTATAAGGATTATATCTTACTAGATGTTTCGCATCCAATTAACTACAGGAATTAGCCTAAAAAAATACATTTTTTTTATAATTGTGAACTCTAATGTCAGAAGCTGAACAGTTTTAGTAAGCTCTGAGACTAATTATTTGGATACAAGTAGAATAAAGAAGAATGCATTAATGTATTTTGAAAAATAACTTGAACCTAAAGCCATTTATGATTATAATGACAGTATATTCTTAGAATATTCATTAGATCTGAATTATTGTTGCTAGGGATGACATCGATAGGAATGATGAACGGAAAACACATAGGAGACAATATCGAAATAGTGAACAAAAGAGGTGTATGTATAGGTGAGACATAAGTATAAAATAAAAATATGTATATTATGTGCATAATAAAGGCATAATACTCTATTGAGTATTGTTGGTAAATATGAATAATGTAAGGGACAATTTCCTAATTTTATCATTACTTTTTGCAGTTGCCAACCTTGCGGTTCGAATGAAATTTCCCCAACAATTTTATTTGAAGAATGTGAAATGTAAGTAAAATATGTAATAATAATATAAAATAATAAAGAATAGATAAAAAAATTTAATATATAAAATAAAAGTGATTAAAATATCAAGATCAAAAGCTCTAAAGTGGTAATACAAATAATTGGTGCACGCATTATTTACTTATTATAGTTTTTATATTTGTTAACATCATTTAAATAATTTAGTCATTCAGTAATTAACTGTTGATTAAAATTATATTGGTAATTTTTTTTTAGATTAATTTATTGATATTTACAACTGTAATAATATTACAACAAGTAAATTTCATAATATGAACAAATGACATGAAAAAAAAAAACACTTATGGAGAAACTACCCATCGGTAGCACTCCAATAAAGTTTTATAGTAGAATGTCTCGAGGCCATCTTCTTTTCAGACGCCTCGGAAGGTTATCAGGAATAGTATGGGAAGCAAGTTGAGAGATTAGCGGATTCAAGCGTGTATGGAGCTTGTCAAGGATAGGTATCTAGTTTGGGCCTAATCAGCAACAAATGGTATATTAAGATCATGATGGGTGAGTTTGTTTATGACATAATAAGGAACATTGAGGAATGTACGAAGGATTTTGGATTGTAAGGATTGAATACGAGAAGAATTGGATGGTTTAGTAGAGCCCCAAAGCTCTACTCCGTATGTCCAAATAGGTCTGGTAACTGTCATGTAAATGAGTCTTTTGTAATTAATTGGGAGCTTAGAGCGTTTGTCCAGTAATGTTGCAGTAGACGAAAACGTCGAGCAGTTTCTTGTCTTTTCAGTCTTGTAAGAGGATTCAAAGGGAGACGTTTGTCCAGATGGACTCCTAGGTAACGTATCTGTTCGGCAGGGATCAGTGGAATATTATTAAAGGATACAGTAGAGCAGGAATTTGTAGGTTTACGACGAAGAGTGAAGATAATTTGAAGTGATTTGTTTTAATTTATTTTAATTCTCCAATTTTGGCACCATTCTTGAAGGTTTGAGATATCGGATTGAAGAGAATAATGATAATTATAATATAAATTAAAAATATTTAAAAACAATATTATTGCTTAGTAAAACTGTTCTGTTTTTATCTAATATTATTTCATCCATCACAATATCATCTTTAATACGAATTTTTCTTCTTTCAGGTTTGCCAGTACTGAAACAATCAGATAGTGAGTGATTATATTAAATTGTTTTATAAAAATCTTTCTTTTGTATATTACTAGAGTATACAGATTAAATAATACAATAGTATAATAAACAAGAATGCTTTGAAAAGTATCTATGTCTAACGAGTTTTGATATTTTCAATCTTTAATGGCAGAATCCATTTTGTCAGGGATTCTTTTAGAAACATACTTCGAATCACCATATCCATCACAGAGTATTTTAGATGCATACTACTAAAAACTGCAAATCTTTGGAAATAAATGTTTACATAGATAGTGCAAATTTAGTTAACTATATTTGTATCACATTTTAATTTAAACTAATATTTTAAAATTTAATAAAAACAACTGAGTTAAGAGACCATAAATTGATTAGTGTTGATTGAATGCAGTCGGAAAAGAATGCCCATTATTTGTTTCTAATTGTCATTAAACATTATTTAATTTCATTTCGTTTATATCATTGTTTTGTTTGGAATGATTGTAAGCTACTTAGCACGATTACTTATTGCTCACAAGTGCCAGATTGTAATGTTTCAATAAAGTGTTAAAAAAAAAAATTTGTCATTAAACCACGTTCAGTTGATCTCTCTTCTGGGTTTTATCTAGTAGAAGTATCAATAAAATTAGGAAACGTTTCGTTTTTTTCGCATCAATCTGAAAAAAGAAAGAAAGTGGGAGCTAGGGCAGTGTCAGATGTCAGTGGCTACTCTGACTACTGGAGTTGTTGCCTACTCTGACTACTGGAGTTGTTGGCTACTCTGACTACTGGAGTTGTTGGCTACTCTGATTACTGGAGTTGTTGGCTACTCTGACTACTGGAGTTGTTGGCTACTCTGACTACTGGAGTTGTAAAAATATGACTGCAAGGGCAAATATATAGAGAGAAGTATGATCCTTAGCTAACCAATTGTGCGGTATCATTTAGTTACAGAAGGAGGGTATACTTGCGAGTTTATGGCAACCACTATGATTGTGTTAAAATGGAAAATCTTAACAACCTTCCATATTTAATTTTATTTACACCCCCACACACATTTCACATTATTTACGATTATCCTAATAAGGTGTGTTTTTGAAACTTTAAAAGGTTGAACTTGACTATAAAAGGTAGCATTTGCCTTGGAAAAGATTTATTTTATTTGTCTATTAAACCCATTACAGCGAAACCGAGAAATACGAGGAAGATGAAGAAGACGAGGAAGAAGATTTAAAAAAAAATAAGAAACATTCTAAAAAAAATCCTCCAATTTCCAAGTGAGTTAACCAACTCAACTATTATTTAAAAAAAAAGTTAGTATTACTTTTTTTCGAAATTTAAAATTAAATAATTAGAGTTAGTATGTTAACTATTAAAATTAGATTAACCAATTAAACATTATTCTATTATGGTTGTCTCAGTAATTTTTTAGGTACTATAAAATAAATTATTAATTATAGAAACTTAAAAATTTATTAAATGTCTGTTTCAGGCCCACTTCTTCACTATTGAGTGTGAATTTGAAACCCCAAGCAAGTAAAGAAAAATTGTAATTACCTAGTCTGCAATATACTTTGAGCAGCTTATTCCCGAGAAACTACCTTTGTTTTTTCAATTTAATCAGGGATTAAAAATTGCTATATGAATACTAAATTTTAAAGAAATGAATGCCTTACCTGATAAAAAAAGATTAGAATTATCTTGCCTGCTTTAATTGATCATTCATCGATAGGAAGAACTATTTCTTTGTTAAAATAGAATAATCTATTGATATTTACAACTGTAATTATATTACATCAAGTAAATCTGCTATATGAACAAAGGACATGAAAAAAAAAACACTTGCAGAGAAACTATCCATTGCACTCCAATAAAGTTCTATAGTGGAAGGTCTCGAGGCCTCTTTGTTAAAAGAATCTTTTGATAACGTACATCACTGTTTCATTGAAAATACGCCCCGAATGGTCATATGGTGGATATTTTGTGGAAATTGTGCCGTGTTTTTCGTTAAAGAGTTTTTAAAATTAAAATTAAACTTTTTTTGTATTTATATATTTATTTTGTTTATAATTTAATGCACCGTTGTAAACCACTTTAGGATCCGTGCCACAATATCTTACTTTAACCGTTACTATTCTTGTCGTGTTTTCGGAATGATCAAATTAAAATTAAAACTATTATGGGCCAACATTGATATGAAAACAAAGCGGTACTTCTCTGCTAAAGCTACGCCAATGGTAAGATTGCTGAATCTAACATTCCGACGCGTAGGGCTTCTGTTAAAGAATTTTGAGGAAACGAAATATATCACAAACGTTTTACATTTGTTCAAACACAAATCATTTACAATCTTATGGAATTAACAAATAAAAGTCTCGCAGAATCTAACCAGGTTCCAGTTCTTAAACTGCACTTCTCTAACTTCTTTCAGGTAGCGACACTGTTAACAAAACTTCTTCCGAGGCAATATCCTTTTTCTTATAAAAACCAAACTGCTTCAATCTCTTTTTTCGGAAGATCCCACGTTTGTATCATATTTTATTAATTAAAAACAAAAAAGGCTGTAAACACATTATATACAAAATAACAAACAAAATATCCTCAATTGTTATCAGTAGTGGGGCCGCTCTAACAGAAAAGTACCAATAAAACAATTATTAATTATTTTTTTTTAGAAAAAGAACTATTTTTTTCCAAATTAACAATTCAAGAGCTAATTTCTGAGTCAGGGGTTGGTGAAATTTTATATTTACCCTTCATAACTTAATCCATCTCAGAAATCAGAATTATTACAATGACAAAAATTAATATAAATAATTCAATATTAGTATAATACATTACCGGATTTCGTTGAGTCCTTGAGCAAACTTGTGTTTATATCTAGAACACTAGATGTCCTGACGTATAGATTCCAGAGAGATAGATGAGTCGTAGCCTAGAACAAAATGAACGAACACTTTACTCAGTAATTGGTCAGAAACCACTGCATTAATGTTTGTTATGAAAATAAATTAAATAAAAATAAATTACAGAAAACCCGGGGAAGACGATAGATCAGAAGTTAAGGAGTCCAAACACAAAGATCAAAAGCCAAAGAAGAAAGACAAGAGTTCAAATGAGGACAAGCAGAAAAGGAAAAGAGATAAAGCATCAAAGTGAGTTAATTTACTTATTTATTTCTCTATACAAACATACACGCATACATATACACATACACAATATATATTCATATACATTAAAGTTTTACAAAATATCTGCAGCCACGGATGGTATGTGGTTAACTCGAATTTTATCCTGAATGGGTTAATTATATTGAGGGATGCGGAATCGCATCATTCTCGTAGTTTTAGTAAATGGAGTTGTAGTATAAGCAATAACTTATACTTTAACTCTTCTCAAGCCAATACCTGACTTAGTCCTTTATTCGCCACGAAAGTAACACGATTCAACTTCTTTAAGTACAAGAAACCAATTTTGGGGAAATTCGACTTAACCACTTATCCGCTGAGGCTGTATGTATTATGCATATACATATGAACATATTACTTTGACACTAGCGCATTCGTCCTTCCATTTTGCAATATATTCCCGAGTTGCTTATGTAGTATTGTTAAGTTGCTTTTTACTCCATCCCAGTTATTACGTCGTATGTAAGCTTTTGTCAATTTTCAGATAACTTCATGATACGAGTTACGTATCGATAAATAAATACAAGAGGGACTTTTCAAACCTTCCTCATTTTACTTTATACATTTTAATTGGGTTTTTGGAATAGTAAAAACTATTAATAATCATTATCTTTTAGTTCATATTTAAGATAAAAAGATCTACTGTTCTTGTAATTGATATTAAAGTTATTATTATACGTAAATCTAAATATGCACAGAATGATTAAATATCGGGTACAGCAAACAAATTACTGTCCCTGGTGCTATTTCGACGTTTTTTAAATTCATTTTTTTATTAATATTTTGAATTAGGTCTGTTATTATAAAAAAAGAAGATAGCGATGATGAAGAGAGCGAAGAAGAAGAAGAACCGATAAAAGCAGAGTAAGAAATATAATTACAATATATAGTTGTAAAACTCGATAGAAAACATAATATAGAAAAATGGGATGATCAATTATATTGATTTTATCAATATCAAAGATCAAAAAAGATTGGATGAAATTTTTATTTTTTTAAATCTAAAAATATTTACTTTTCTTTTCAAATAAAATATTTAAAAAAATATATCATATAACAATAAAATAAATCATAAAAATATTTACATATGCAATACAGCTACATCAGATATATTACACTATCAGTGGTGTAGAAATGATTTGTATTTGGCTTTTGATGGTAGTTCCAAATAATGAATAATTTGTTAAGTATCGACTCAAATCAATTTTTTTTTCTCGAATAAACTATGCTGGCTACTACATAGATGCAATAAGAAAAGAAACGGCGAAAGAATAACGTAGTTTTATTTATATATTTAATAAAATTCATAATTTTATGACTATTGTGTAGTTTTGTGCTGCAATGGTTTAATGCAATCTTGATTATTTTTCGAATCCCAAAACATAAAAAAAGAGGATATTTGTTTACAAACAAATCTTATTATATATTTTTTTTTTACATATTAAATGTTATGTTACAGAAATTCTCCGTCTAGAAGCACAGGAAAAGGAAAAAAGAAAGAAAAAAGAGAAAAGTAATTAAATTTTAATTAAAACTCGTCTCATAAAAAGAAAGATATCAGTGAAGAAAAAAATCGATGGTTTGATTAAATATTACTCTATGCGGCTGAAAAATAGTTATTTTTGAAACCTAACAAGAAAAGCAGTACAGATTTTTTTCCACTTCACTGGTAAAATCCTTAAGAATTCCGATTTTCTATTATTACTAGTTTTTATTATTTATTTATATTACTTATTATTTGTTTCCGTTGTTTTACTAAAAGTTATTATACGCATTATAGTTGTCCTTATCATGAATTTATACTCTTACCAGGGTGAACTAAAATGAAATGCTAGAAATAAAATATTTCCAAGCCAAAGTGGGGTTTACTGGTAGTCTCTTTATAATACGCTTTTTCTTAATAATTCAGAGCTATATTGTGGTTCGCTTTAATTTATATTTCGTTATTCAATTTCTAGTACGGGAAACAAGTAGGTAATTTTGAAAATATGTCTGCAAACAGACTAAATAAAAGTATTGCCAGCAGCGGGATTTGAACCAGGATTTACGGCATGGCAACTCAGTGCTCTGCCACTGGCCACTCCGCTCCTTTTTTTCAAATATTAGCATAAACTAATAGAATTAAAATTTTAATAGAACTAAAAGTTAATATATATTTTTTGAACCTGCTTTATATTCTAAACTTATGTCATAGTAACGCTCAGTCGAAAACAGACTTCTTATGGTTAACAGAAATGTCTATTATGTTATTTAATTTTTAGTATTGTCGTAAATCCAAAACCAAATATAAAACTATTTTCTCATCAATTATTCAATGGACCTAAATTTTTCAAATGCTAGCATAAACATATAGAATTAAAAGTTCATATGTTACTTTATGTAGACGTTATAAGTTATATTCTAAACTTACGTTACAGTAGCGTTCAATAAAAAAACAGACCTCGCATGGAATATATAGAAAGAGAAAGAAGAAATAAAAATGTAATCAATTTATTTTAATATCTCTATATAAAAGAAAAATGCAGCACGAGGCGTTCAGGATCAATACTGGATAACTCCAAATTTCAAAAATTAATTATTTCACTCGCTTTGTTGGGCAATGCTTTATGCTCCTGAAACTTCAGGTTCAGATCTGAATCAAAACCATTAGAAATATGATGGTAAAGTGTGGGGTTGGACAAAATTGCTTGTGAAAAAGTCAACTATTGAAATTTCGGAGTTGGTGTTTGTTGTTTAAAGGCGTAAAACCCTTGGGTCATCAACACCCAACATTTATCCCCGAGTTTATTAAGAGCTTTTAATTTCGGTGTTTTTTTCACCCTCAATACTGCATCTTGACCTGCGTACTGTAGAACCCACCGTAACATCTGGCATTGTGGACGCACAAGTGGGATAAATTGTTTTAATTCCAAGATGTTTTTTTATATTTGTTAATAATATTACGTTTAGAACAAAAAACGTTGGATTTGAGTTAGCTATGTCGTTATATCTACAGACCCGGTGAAAAACTGGTTAAGTCTAATTTTCTCCAAAATGAGTTTCTTGTACTTAAATGAGAGAAATTTTCTTAGTGAATAAGGGGCTAAGTAAGGCATTGGCTTGAAAAGGAGTTATTGTTTTTATTACAGGGTAATTCCAAGATTACAGGCCAATTTCAATTCCAAGGTGGTTAATTTACCTACTACGAGCGCACAGTTAATAATAAGTGATTAATTGCACAGTAGTATCCTTATATTATTATAAAATGCAAAAATAAGTGACAATATATAATATTATCTGGGCCATTTATAAATTTTAATCCCAAAAATGTCGTTACCGTAACGGTCCCAAGGAGGGATTATAATTTTCTTGAAGTCTTTTTTATTTTTTTATCAAAACAAGAGCTTTCTTTTTGTTATTCCACGAAAATGAACTTTCATTCAACAGTTTTTATGCTCTGTAATATTTTTTTTTTATATTTTGGAGGTATTAAAAAACTAAAAAAACACATGTCCCTTAGTTCCTATGTCATTCCCGTACCCAAAACATAGAAAGGTAGGATTTGAATATCAGAGAGAAATTTTGTGAAATGGTTTGTTCTTTGAAAAGTGGTAACACTATTGAAGAAAGAGCATTGATCCGGCGCCTTCCATCAGTCACACACCAACCATCCAGCAATCAAGGTTAACTTTCAGATTCGTACTTTTTCATTGTTCATTACCGTATTACTTCACTGTTCAAAAACGATAAAAGTTATCAATTTCATATTATTATATCTTGAAAGCTGTTGTCAACGGCAACATAAAGTACTATCAGTTTTGACTGTTTAATCACTGCTTAATAAAGTATGTTTCCTTTAAACCAAAAATGTCAACTACGTTACCCTTAAGCGGTCATTACCGTAACATTTATTTTAGTAACGTTTTTGGCACGGTACTAACTTTATGGATTATTTTACTGAAAAAGTTTTATGGTTATTTATTTCTGCGTTATGTAATATCTATGATATGTAAATTAAATTAAAATTTTATATATTTATTGTGTGTAATCTGGTCCTCCTTCCTTAAATTAAGTAAAAATGGCTTTTCCTAAAACCTGGACAACAATAAATATGATTTAAAGTCATTTCCGTAGCATAATTGTCATTACCATAACGGCATTTGTCATTACCGTACACATCCAAATTTTAAATTTCAAACCGGACCAGTTCTAATTCTACCTAAGCATTTTAAGAGCATCAGGAAACCAGCCTTAGTATATATGAACAGCGAACGTTTTTATTGATCTAAATTTTTGTTGTTGTCAAGTACTCAAAGTGGCCTGTAATCTTGGAATCACCCTACAACACCATTCCAAGCCAAAAACTACGAGAATGATGCGATTCCAGTTATCTGAAAGCAGTTGAATCTCTCTGGACAAAATCCGACTTTTACTTTTACGACTTTAATTATTTTAAAGTATTATTTTACATTAGAAAAATTAAACATTTCATTTTTTCAACAAATAATATGTTCTTAACTTATGTTACAGTAGCCCTGAATCAAAAAATAGACTTTCGCCTGAAAACGCTAAAAAGAAAAAAGAAAAAGAGGAAGAAAAGTAATGCAATGCATTATTATTTCTAACTATAGAAATAGATAACAACAATTCATTTGTTCAAGTTAAGTTTTTTTCTACACTTTTTGTTTTAAACATATGTTACAGTCTCACTCAATCAAAAGTCCGATTTTCACCCGAAAGTTCAAAAGAGAAAGAAGATAAGAAGATGATAATAGAAACGTAATTTATTTTATTCTTATGGTTTTCTAAAACTCATTAGTAATTACTGAAACATTTAGAACTAAATTTAAAGTGTTTATGAGAATATGAGAGAACACTGTATGTCTACAGTGTTGGTAACAATTCAATTCCTAAACCTTTGCCTATTTTAATTTATCGTTTTATTTTTTTTTAAATCCTGTAACACTACAATCCATTAAGGATCTTGGGTTCAGTACATGGTAGAGACTGTTCTGTACCTAGGACAACGGTTGATTGAAGGAAGGTGATTTGTCCTAGATCACGCTCAACTGTCAGATTTTCCCCCTTATTCTGGGTATCTACTTTACAGAGGCTAGGTGAGCCCCCGGAGAGTCCTAGACCTCATAGGATTAATCTCCGGTCGCTAACAGAGTAAATTTAAATCAGCCGGCGAACGCGATTTGAACCCAGGACCTTTGGCATTGCATCTCAGCGCTCAACCATTAAGCCACTCCGCTCCCGCTTAAACTATAATATCAAATAAAAATAAAAATTTCTTGTTAATTGGGTAATACAGTTATAATTAAATGTCCCTTTTAAAAGTATGGGAACTGGGTAGCTCAATACGTGGATCTGATCACAATCCAAATCAAGCTAAAACAATTGCAGCGTCTTAGCTTGAAAGTAGCTTTCGGTGTGTGCTCCTTGTGTTTAAAGTTAAGTCATTTTAAGTGTTACTGATATGTTTCAATTTAGATAAATTAAAATAATTTTAATTCCGAAATAAAAGCAAAATGAATTCCTATCCTCTTACGTTGAGGCCTTTCTTTATTAGTAATTTTTATTGGTCCAAATTTCTGTTAAAATTTGGAAGCTTTTAGGAATTACCTCGGCAAGAGATTTTCCTTGAATTCTCAAGAAAACAAAGAAACTATCTCTAAGCTTGCCTCCTTGGTACTAATTTACGATCGTATCTCGAAATATTTTTCCAACTCATCCCCAACACACTATACAAAGCCTGATTATGCTCACCTTGAAGAAATGAATTAAAAATAATTTCATTCTGGGACTTAATCTTTTCAAATAATCTGGCTTTCCTTACTTAGCCAGGGACCTGCAATAAGAGTACTTGGGTTTTTAGTTGATAAGTACTTTGATATTTATTATTTTATCTTAAGTTTTTAATATGACCAATAAAGTAACCTCGCAGTAAACGTTTAATAGAAACTTGGCAACGGCTAGAAATTGTTGCCGAAAAGCCATCCTGAACAAGAGAGCACATTTTTATGATAACGAGAATGAAGAATAAAATAAAAAGAAATATGAGAAAAAATCGACCGTTTTATGAAAAATAAAAAAATTAATTATATTGGTGTATTTTTTCTATTGCATTAAATGAAATGAAAAATAATTTAATTCTATAACAAACCCCCTTTAGAATAATTACAATCATACAATTTTATATGCGTTCACCTGGATTAATATTTTTATAAACAGTGTACTTAAGTTAAAGAAATAAAATTGTAAGTGATTAAAATCAACTAAACGATCTTACTTTGATTAAAATTTAAATTTTTTATGTACAAACCATAATTTAATAGTATGAAAACACAATTGATTCCACAATCCTAAGAAGCATGACAAAATTTGTGCACCATGAGATGATTCACGATAGTCTATAAAATAAATATTTCTTTGTAGAAAAAAATATAATATCGGGTTTTCGCATTTAAAAAACACAACAATCAAATATAAGTTTAGTTTTTATAGACTGATAGATAAAATTGAAAAATCACACTTTATTTTATAATCACAGAATCGAAGTAGCTTCAATACGGAATTTAAAGCTCTATCAGCTACACGAAATGCCATATGGTATAAATAAAGCATTAATTTTTGTATAAATAATTAGGACTCTAAAGAACTAATATAAGAGGATGATTGAATAGATGAAATACTGACCATAAGAATACACGTACCAATATTCTATTATTCAGAACAAATGAACAGATTTTTAGAAGAATGCATTTTGATAAGAAGACACTTTATAATTGTAGCCACAAGCTTCTATAGCCACTAAATAAATGTTTAGTGGTTTGTTATTTCTATCCAACATCTGATTTGTTTTTCATATCTTAATATTACAAAATTATTACTTTAACCACATACTGGTATTACTTATACCTTATATTGGAGGATATAAAAATCATGCAAATAATGCAAGAGGGAGAGGAAATAAAATTCCACATTTCGCTTGTCACGGTAACTAATGTGACTTTTTTTTTAGTGATTTATTTTTTAGTTAAAAATAAAATTTCATTCCACTCTCAATTTTGGTACCAATTTTTTAGGGCTGAGATTAAGGAACCCACACAATACATACAACAGCTAATCACTGTGCAAACTACACCATGGATATAGTAAAAATGTATTGAGAATTAAAAAAACATACCATGTCTATAAGGATAGTCCAAGGAAGCAACTGCAGGAATCTGCTCTCTTCAAAATAATAATGGAGATGGAATGTTACACTAACTTGGTGAGGACTAACACTTTTCCGCCAATTTACTGAATCAGTGTTGCCAGGGACCAATAACTAATGTAATTTAACCTCTTGGGAAAATCTACAGACAAATGCTTTTCTTAAGAAATACATCCTTAGCCAACAAGTAGAATTAACCCTTTCAAATACTACGTAGCTCTATATTTTCAAAAGAGAATTGATGACTGGTAAGCGCTAAAACTCTGAAAAATCGTTAGTAGCTGTGGGTTTTTAAACTTTATAAGTTTTTCTCAGGATTCAGCTTAGAGCAGTGGTTCCCAACCTTTTTTGTACCCCCCTCTGTTTAAATAATAAGTATTACATTGAAAACCCAACATTTAGTTTTACATTCACGAGATATAAAATTATAAGTTTCAGTTTAAGATAATAAAGTACTGTTAGGAGAAAAATTAAGTGAGACTTTATAAAATTTAAAACTGCTCCTTTTTGACTTGTCTTCATGCCCCTAGGTTGGAAGAGACTGGCTTAGATGAGTCTGAGCACATTACTTTATGGCACAGATATATAGTTAAAATATAATACCTAAAATACAGCCCATACCCCTCACTGAATGCTTTTTAATTTGATAAATTCCAAACTTATTAAATAAAATTGGATTTGTTATCACTGAAGTAGGTTGGGCTATAGGTTCAGTATTCATGAGTAATCAGCTTTCTTTACCCTAATTGGAATGCATTCAGTGTTCAACAAACTGTAAGTGCTGAAGGTGTGAGATAAACTTGTTGATTGATTCTTTGTTAGACTTGGGGTTAAACATCCATTTTCCCATTTCATACTTAACATAATAATTATCATATCTGATTGTTATGAATACTGTTTCAAAAAACAAAATAATTTAAATAAATCTAATAAGGAGCGATCAAATTTACAATTTAAT
This sequence comes from Arma custos, assembly GCA_037127475.1. Lineage (NCBI taxonomy): Eukaryota > Metazoa > Arthropoda > Insecta > Hemiptera > Pentatomidae > Arma > Arma custos. Next base: position 89,440,951 of record CM073762.1, read on the forward strand.
AATCAAATTTAAAATAAATCCAGAATAGATCATATAAAGTAATATTGCTTTACTGTCAGGACACATGGTTTCAAGCTGAATTATTTCGACGATCCCTACGTACAAAGCGACATGTCAAAAACTGAGGTTTACAGGATAGCGTAATGATGAGTGATTTGATTTTTCATTATGCTCTCCTATAACTTCACTTTTTGACATGCAGCTTTGTATGTAGGGACCGTCGATTTAAAGACAAACTTTCAATGAAACAGCTGCGTTGAAAAGGGCCCTGCATCTATTTACAGGATATTAGAACCATTCCAATAACTGAGAGTGAATTACATAAGACAGGCAAGTATCAAATTGCTGAAATTACTTAAGGAAATCAAGGTAAAGGATAAAAAAAAAATAATAATTTCCGCTGAACATTTAGTGTAAAAAAAAAAAGTTTATTTCAAATAAAGTTAATTATAAAGCTGTGATTTTATTTTTTTTTGTATTAAAGTAACTTAAGGCGAGGTATAAATAGAAAAAAAAATATTAGATTTGATTATCATTGGGTGTTCTGACATCATCAATTTTGAGGATCATCTTAACTAATTGTGTAGCAAGCATTATTTGTTGCTTTTTGCTTTTAAGTGTTTCAATGACGTGCTGCTCTTTCATATCTGAAACAAAATTGAGACCTGTTTAATCATTTAAATAAATTTTATTTAAATAATTGTAAAATTATTTTACAATTTTATTATATTAGATAATTGTAAAATCAATTAAATTTTACAGAAATATTTATTAATTATTTAAAACAATAATATTTCACAATTGTTTATCAACTTTAAAGTATTTTAGAATGTTGATCAAGCCAAGGATTACTTTGCATTCCCGTTGCACCATAATGAATATACTAATAATATGATTTCCTTGAGCAATTAAAAAGTTTTGTAACGTCTTGCTATATACAATCATCCTGGAGGGAAAAACATAATTAAACTTGAAACAAGAAATTGAATGTGTTTGGCTGGGTTGTAAGTCATAAAACATATTTTCCTCCTGCATTTTAAAATGGAGTCAACACAATAGACCTTTATAAGGTATAAAATTTTGAGTAGATGTACTGTAAAAAGTTATTAATGCTTTGAAAGAGTGTAAAGTATTTTTTATGGAACCAATCAATGTTGAATTATCAAAATCCTTAAGAGATAGAATATCATTCACTTCTAAAACATCTATCTATCCATTTCTAGTTGTATCTGCTATTTATTGTCTTCCCCATTTTCTCCCACTTTCAAATCCCTTAATATAACTTTTAATTCTCAGCCTGTTTCGCATTAGAACAGGAAGGACTGACAGCTCATTTGCATCCATGTGCGGAATATTCATCGAGCAGCAACTGCCTGCTATTATCGAGAGTGTAATAATCTGTAAGCCATGACCTTCTTTTGTAACCAAAAGGGGAGTATCCTATATCTAATTGAATTGTCTTTGTCCTTACGTTATAAAATGAAAATAGTTTGCTTTCCATAGGTGAGCTCTCAAATGCAAAGTAATACTTTTGTAATAATTAGTAAGTAAAAATATATGATTTATAACAGATAAATTTTAGGCCTCACCATTAGTTCCTTTCCCCATACAATCTACACCAAGTGCAGGGTTGTTTTCTTGTATTTGCCTTCCTCTTACGCTAGTTACAACTTGCATTGGTGCTAATCCTGAATTCTCTGCCAAAGCAAAAGGAATTGTTTCCAAAGCTTCAGAAAATGCACGGAATGCATACTGCTCAATTGTTGAAATCTACAAATCAAAGTAAATCATTTTTTAAAAATTTTTAATGAATCGATGAGCAATTTTGTCATTAAAAAGAATTACATGAAGAATACATTCAATGGGTTTGGCTTTTCTTCTGATAATGTATAACTACATATTATTAATGATGAGTACATTGTACAGATTTTTTTTTTTAAATATTACACAAATAAAACATAATCTTCGTTGTTGAGTAATGAAGTTCATAATTATTTTTGTTATGGTGTTTCAAAATATATGGTAATGATAACATCATGTTTTTATGTTAAGATGAACTTAACAATGGTAGCCAAGAGTACATCAAGAAAAACTAGGTTTTCTTTCAAAAAGTGTCAAAGGTTTGCGTCCCTAATGACCTACTACTGGAACTTTAAGCACCACTCCAGGTACTGCTAATGAAGTTCTGAAACCCTTAGCACATATAGGTAGACATTGTATGTTGATATTACCACAACATACAAACTCCCAAAGTTAAGAACAAGATACAAATCTGTGACTTGAAAAAGACCCTGCAAAGAAAGAAGTTCAATATCTCTTTCAGAAGACAGGAGCAGCCTGATAAGTGTGGCAAGATTAAATAAAGGTCACTGCCAGCTGAAATTAAAAATCTAGGAATGGATGAATCACCAAACTGTTTATTTTGTTTACAGAGGGGAAGAAAAAGCTTATCACATACAACACAGATGTGATACACAATACAACAGTATTTGTATTGCAACTGTATTAAGAAAATAAGCTCTCTAAACTTATCTACACAATGTGAACAAATTTTCAATCTTACTGCTTTGAGTTTGTTTCTCAATTACAGAATGGTGCACAGTAGGCCTGTGGCCTCAGTATGTCTTTAAAAAAAATACACCAGGAAAAAAAATCTCTTATAAAGTGAAATTATAAAATTATATAAAAAACCAAGATACCTTATCAGCTTGCTTGGCAGTGGCGATAGAACATGAGAGTTCAGCAGCACCTCCACCATAAACAATACTGTCATCACAAATCAAATTTCTAACAACACAAAGTGCATCATGCATTGACCTCTTAGCTTCATCAATTATCTGAAAAAATATTAACAATTAAACATAATTTGTAAATAAATTTTAAATAAATATATTTTATTTAATATTTATAGTTACTATAAAATAATCACTATACTTTATAAAGTATTTAAATTTTTAAGAAAGCTAATGAAATCTGCCGAAGTTTGATATTTAAATTTTCATTTTTTTCCAGTTAATTTTTTAAGATTTTAATCTTATTATAAAGAATAACTACTAATAATATTTATGCAAACTGCAAGGAGACAAAATTTTAACGTATCTCTGTAAGTTTTGTATTGATAAAATATAGTAATATAAGCATGCTAAGGGCTTACCATTTGGTTTGAACCTCTGATGAAAATTGTGACAGAACGGGAATTGGCACATTCTTCAATTACAAGCATTTTGTCCTTAGTTGTACCAAAAGATATTTCTCTAACAAGGCCAGCCCGGCCAAGTTTTTCAGGACTGAGCTCTTCAAATCGAGGTACAATACGCCCCCCAGTCGCAATGGCAATTAACTATAATATAAAGCAATAAGTTTATATTAAATTATGATTGATAATATGTGGATATCCATAAAGTTCTTGAAATAAAAAAATATATCTTGCTAGCTTTTAAGATAATAACGAGATTGACAAGAATAAATCATGAGCTGTAATTAAAGAAACACATTAGTTCATAATTGTTTTCATGAACTTAGTACTCTACCAAGTAAGAAATATCATTACCTCGATTTCTGGACCACCAACCCACCTAACAGCAGGCAATTCCCTCTTTAAAAGGAGATGGTTGGCTTCATCATCAAATCCCCATTGACAAATAGCAAGAGTAGCACCAGCTTCTTTGACCTACAAAATAGAAGATGAAAATATTGCTACAATTGTAATTAATAAACACTTAAAATTTTTTGTGGCTTTTTAATAATTTGATCCATCAGATTGAAAACTTAAAAACTTCACAGTAGCGAGGTCTGTTAATTATTAACACCTCAAGCCAGTCAGTGTGCACTTCTCTTCATTGGAATCAGAATTAATTTGTTTCAATCGATTGTAAACTTACAAGTTGCTTGTACTTACTTGAGAAACCATTAAATTAAATTTCTCTTCCTCGTATTTCCTCAATGCCCTATAGTCTTCAATAGATGTCACATCCAACTTATGTTTGGTTTTTGGCTTGGGTGGCTCAAATGGGCAAGTTAAAATTGCTATTTTAACATCCTTCAACATCTGAAACAAGTTAAAATCCATAAAGAATCAAATAAAATAAATTTAAAAAATGATGTACTTTCAGTTTTCTTTTTTCTTGAAAAAGAGAAATATAGCTTTTTAACTATATTTTAAACCAATGAATTAACATTCAATGTTAGTGGTAAATTGAAAGGTACAACTTTATTCTTACTATACCTTTTCAAATTTTTTTTTCAATATATGAAATAAATTTTTAAACATAGATCTAACAATTGCAAATAAAATTTACTTTGATGAGGTAGCATAAAAAAAAAGGATAATTTCTAAACACTTAAGTTTCTTGGAAAACATCATCAAATAGTGAATCATGCAAAAATTAACCAGATTAGTATGAAAATAAAATAGGGGCAAAATATAATTGCAAAGAGCAGTAAAAACAGAGAAGACACTATCGAGTAGATATTTGTAAATGGATATTAAGTCTGGCTGTGATACAATATTTGAATGTATGGTCTGTTAAATTTGTATAATTTAAAAAAAATATTAATAATAATTAACTTACCTTTGGCATTTGGGGATGAGAGAAGTCCTTATCAATAACAACCCCTTTGACAAGCATCGAATCTTCCAGCCTTCCACCGACTTTTCCGTCAACTTTTATCAGCTCAAAGTTGACATCACGTGTTTCCAAATCGGCCACAGACAACACTGCTTTAACAGCTATTTCTGCCATTTGGCGATGACACTTATTGACACTAGAATTTTAATGAATTTGGTTTAATAAAAAATCAAAAAGTTATAATGGTAAAAAAAACGAAAAATAAATAAAGTTATTACATTTTTGATCCAAGAGTTGTCATAGCGGTCTTGATAAGTGGTTCTAGATTGTTAGGATCGACAGGGAATTTCGTAGCAATAGAATCTAAATGCTCAATAGCAGCTCTAGCAGCTAATTCAAAACCATCAGCAATCCTGATAGGATGGATTCCTTTATCCAATAAAATATCGGCTTGTTCCAACAAAGCACCTGCAAGAACTGAAGCAAAAAAAAAATAATAATTATACATATAAGATGAACAAGAAGCCCCAAATTGATTTATCAAATTCATCTATCTTCACTTACCGTCTTCCACTTTGGGAGCTTTACAACTAATAATAATAATGAAGAACCTGTTTACTCAAAACGTTTTATGATTTCCAGCCACATATATCAAAATATATTAATTTCAATAATTAATAAAAATTTAAATCTTTCAGTGGTATAAATTAAAGCACTATTACCACAAGCTCATGGCCTAGTACTAGTAGTGGTGGAATGGAGTACTATCTAAATACAGCCTGACGGATGTTATTAATAAAATTATATTTGTTTAATTATTTTTAATTAATCATTATATATTATAATCATTATTACTGGAGTCAAGATTTCTGTTATTGCAAATCCTATGCTTGCCTAATGGGTTCAAATCCAACTATCTATTCAATTTATGATCAATTGAATAAAAAACAGATATATGTAATGTGACTCTCTTTGGTTTAAATTTGATAATTCAGACTTAATAGCATAACTGATTACAATTATTTTTTATTAAATACATCCCAATAAATTAAAATTCGTGTCAAAGAATAAATACAGAAGAATATGTAGATATTATACATAAGAATATGTAAATTTGAAAATATAATTATGGGATGTTATATAAATGTATATAATTGGAATACATATATATATATATATATATATATATATATATATATATATATATATATATATATATATATACACGTAGATATATATATATATATATACACGTATATATATATATATATATATATACACGTATATATATATATATATATATATATATATATACGCCCAGTTGGTTGCGTATTACTTTCGTTCAGTTGTATGTTGAACGTCTTGGTGGTGGTGTGCTGTCTCATGTTTGGAGCCTGTTAGGGCTGTTGATCGTTGGGATGTATTGCACCTTTTTCTTCGAGATGTGATTCACATAACCTCCTTTTTGTTTGGTGTCTGGATAATGCCTGAATAGGCGAAACGTCGACTGGTAAGTGGGTGTATTTTTGAAACATAAGGCTTTGCATTGTGGTATTTCTATTCAAGTAAAATTACACATAAACTTAAATAGAGGTGACATGATATTGACTTATGACTGCTGGGACTAATATTTGAAGACATATGGATGGAAGTGCAAACTAACAGCTTTCCGGATGTTGATTTTTACTTTGGAATGAAGTGTAAGGCGCTTGCCATCATATATTAATATTATATATATCATAAGTTTTAACATTAAACCTTTATCTACCTGTGTCTTCAATTGGTGATTGATTGACAGATTGAGTTAAAGAAAGCAGATAAGAGATGTTTGAAACAAGTATACATAGATCAAGACGATTGGTGAAAAATATAAAATTAACTAATTTATATTTACCAACAACTCCAGTTGTTCCATCGCCTATTTCATCGTCTTGGGATTGTGAAAGTTGCACCATAAGTTTTGCAATTTCATTATCTACATCCATTTGCTTCATAATGGTAGCTCCGTCATTGCTTACCATAACATCACCATCTTGTGACACCAGCAGTTTGTCCAAACCTTTTGGACCCAGAGAAGTTCTAACAATTTTAGAAATTGCTTTGGCTGAGAGAATATGACTCTAAAACAAACAAAAATATTTGCTGTAGGCAATACATTATTTCCTTGTAAACCAATTAAACCATGAATCAGATGCTCAACAAATGCTTTTAAATCAAAGTAAAACCTAAGGGTTCAATATCATGTACTACTAAATATTGCTTTTTAACTACCACAGAATAATGCAAAATAAATTTTTAAAAATTTACTATACAATTAGTAAAATAAAATTTGGATAGCAGTTTTCAGCAGAATCTCATATTTTCATAACCATTTTGGAGGAATAAATAACGTGAAACTTCCTATTTATCAACTGTATCTACATTTTCAAATATATAAAACTGATAAATACTAAATTTAAAAAGAATTAATTTTTATAGAATCCTATGATGATCTTCCAGTGATCAAATACAAACCAAAAAGTGAGGTTAACTACTATATGTAATACCAACCCTAAATTAAATAAATTATTACTTTCTGCAGCCAACAATTTTTGAGTTTTGAATGAGACGAATGATTATACATTCAGAGATGGTTAAATTGGATATATCCATTGAAATCTAAAAAACATTGTGATTGCAATGGTCCCTATCCTGCATACACTAAAGTAACAATGTCTAAGACATCTTCTTTATAAAGAGGAACTTTCCTTAGTTCTGTTTATCCACAAGATTTCGTACTTCACAGTACAACATAAAAAAAATTAGTGCATCATATATGAAGGGAATCAAAATTCTGACTAAACAATAGAATTAAATTACAATAAACTTCTGACTCAACCATATCATTAATCCTAACTTGAGAGGCCACTAATATTCTTTTTAATTTAATTGAATACTGATAGTAACATCTTAACATATTCCTGAATCAGTCATGTTAATATATAAAAATACTATACTAGCATATGAACTAGTACCACTATTGTACTAAGAAAATTCACTTTCCAGACTTCAGTGGATATAACAATGTAGATCAAGGATTCCTAATCTAGGGGATGTGAAGATAAATCTTAAACTTATAACGTTGTATCTAGTGACAGTAAAACTAAATGTTTTCTTTTCAATGTAATACTTGATTTTTTTCATAAACCCATTTATAGTGTAAGAAGGCATGGGAGGGTTTCATTTTGGCAGGAGGGGGGTGGTACAAAAACAGTTTGGGACCCCCTGATTTAGATCTTCCCTGAAACCATTTTGAATAATTATGACTTGTCATCTTAAAAGTTCATAGCTCTCTTGCATAACTCAAGCACTTTTAGCCCTAAAAAGTAGAAATTTAGTACTTGTGTTCGATATTACATAAAGAAGTGCAATTCTCTATTTGGTAACTGAATGATCACTAGAACCAATATGCTCAACATATTGTTATAATTAAACTGGAGTTGACAAAAATTTAACAAACTTAATACGTTATCCCGATCAAACGTTTGCATTTTTGTTGCAGTGAAGCAATCTTCTAAATGTAGTTTCCAATAAACTAAATACCAACTAGTATTAACAGTCCAAACAGAGATGTTTTAAGCAAATTACTAGATGAATCATTTTCATCAATAGCTATGTATATTAGAGCACAGCTTAAATAGTAATAATAAATATTATGACCATAATCTTTGATAATATGCCGTTGTTTACACTTAAAACACCCTTATCAAATGATTAATATTTAAAAATATTTTACATTAAGGCAAAAAAAACAAATAATAGCAGCCATGTGGTTACACCATTCTTAACCCACAACATTCCTGTATAATCATTTATTAAATTAAATCATTACTTAAATATAAATTTTTGAACGTAAATATTTATCAAGTATGTTAACTAATTAAATATAATTCCTATTGCAAATATTACCTTGATGGCATCGTTACCGGTTAAACGTTTTTGGTTTTCCTGATCTTTAATTATAATAAACGGTCTACCATACTCATCAAATGCTATAGATCCTGGAAAAGCAGCCATCGGTCAAGTTTAGATAAAGATTATGACTTTATCTATAAAGTTTCAAGTAATCAGAAAATAAAATTCTCGTAAAGCACTGTAAACCTACACACACACCATGAACAAGACAATCGATTTTATCACCTGACAAGAACTAAATCAACCATATTCATTGAAGATGTTTTTCCGAAACGCCTCTGCTATCTTAAGTAAAAGAACTGAACCTTTTTTTAAAAACCATATGCTCAAGCTTCAAAGCTAAGACTGTACAAAATCAATAATATACTAATAATTTTGGCTGAACAAATCAAGTTTATTCATAACACATTTTCACCGTGCTTGATCTTATTACAAAATTATATCCAGAAAATGTTAGACTATAGTCAGGAAATATTTTAGTACCATTAATGAGTGAAAGCTCAATTCAATTAGCTAAGAGAATCGTTAGTCTTATTTTCATTTAAGAATTAAAGGAAGAGTAAATTTAGGGCTTGACAGTACGCTGTCTTAGTATTACACGGTTACCTGTGGTATAGTGGTTAACGTAACAAACTACTAAGCACAAGATCACGGGTTCGTAGCGCGGCAAATGGCACTAGGATTTTTTGAAGGAAGTAAAAAATCCTTAGTTACGCCGTCCTTCGGAAGGAACGTTAAACGGGGGGTCCCGAGCCTGTACGATGTCAAGTACTCGTTAAAAATCCCTATCCTAATTAAATCTGAATAGGCAAAATTTAGAGCTCCCACTGTACTTTCGTCCGATTAGCCATAGCAGCATAAAGTGACGTTACATGAGCAAACAACAACTTAGTATTACAAGGTTGTATGTTACAAAATAGAAAAATCAGAAATTTTGATACCAAATGGTTCTGTTGGTCAAAAACGTCAAAAAATCGCGATCGGGTATCAACCAAAGACCAAAAATAAAAAGATACTCAGAATCTTTGATATTGTTTTTCTCATTTTCATACATGTATATCATACAACTTTGTAATGCTATGGTAGCGAGCAATTAGGTAGACTTGTTATTGTAAATGTATAACGAACGTACTGTTGTGATGCTCAAAATACACCAAGACAATTAGACAAAATTTTGTTTGCTACTGTATGTAACTTAAAAAGTTTAACTTATCTAATTAAGAAAGATTCAAGGAATACTATCCCCATAGTTCAATCAATCAATCAACACAGGCTCTACAACCAATTAGGAATCTTGGCCGCATCAAGGCGTAGCATCCTCTCTTCTCTTGTACCAAGGTCATCTGCCACACGCTCTGGATCCAATAATGTTACTTGCATCCTTCTCGACCTCCTCTGCCCGTCTTGGTTGTCCATGTTTTCTTTTTCTATCAGCGTGCGTTCTGAGTAGTGTGATCCTCCATTCTGGTTACATGCCTATTCTTGCAATCGAGATATTGCACTACCTCGTAAGTAACCATATATTGTGTAACAAGAACCGACTGCCAATATGCTACGAGTTGAGACAGAATTAAAAAAATATGATGATTAATATAGTAGTTAATATTCAAATTTATAACTGGAAGCTAATGCTAATTTATTTTGAAATTACAGTTTATTTTTTCTTGTTATTTGTTTAGTAAAAGTTTTTCTTACGGAGAAATGTTTACTATCATACATTTTAACGAAATGTGTATTTAACCAAATATATATTTCTGGAAGTTTATTTGGCGAAAATGATAATAAAAATAAATAATTTCATTCAAAATTACAACAAAAAAAGTTTCGGCCACCATACTAATACTAATTTTCAGGCTGCGATGGCCAATAATACCAGTTTGGAAGAAGATGCCAACATTCAACACAAGAATTTGTATAGAAAATTATCAACCTATCAGCGCTGATCTCAACAACTTTACCTCATCTGAACTAGTCAGCACTGATTGTCAAAGAATTTGTTTACTAGCACATTCAACTAATTTTCATTAACAGTTATCTGCTTTCATTTAGTTAATGCCTTAGTATGGTCATTAGTTTCAGCAACTAATTATTGAATACAATATATCTGGATTACCAATGCCACTAATTAAATATTAGAAAGGTATGATTACTTTCTCTATTGTGACTTATCTATCAATAAAACAATGTTTTTATGTGTAATAAATTATTTTAATCATTATAAATTAATGAGTGATTCACTTTGTTTTTAGAATGGCTGTACTACACAGAGCTCTATTTACTTGGTTTGTTTTGCTTGTATTCCTCATCCTCTTGGTGTTAAGATTAGACCTTCGGATACAATGGAACTGGTTTATCGTGTTCATACCACTTTGGTTTTATGATTCTATTCTGTTATCTTATGTGTTTCTCAATATGATGTCCTATTGCCGCTCAGGGCATGAGGCTTTGTCAAGTTCAGTACAGCGAAAGCTCTATTATTTGTTAGCTATAATTTTAAAACTTATATCTCAAGCTATATTATGTTTAAAGCTAGAAAATGTAGTTTCAAACATTTCTACATTGTATGTTATGATCCCATTATGGTTTTTGATACCATTTATTCTTTCTGATGTTTTCATGATTCTTATTAAGAGCAGTAGAAGTAGATATCTGTAATGATATGTTTTTCTTTAAAAGAATATTATACATACTGTATAACTGATGTAGTTCCTGCGTTAACATATGTATATCTGTGATATTAATTTAAGTCGTAAGTATTCATTAAGTAATATATGATTATTTTTGACTGATTTTAATTTATTGGCTTAACCTGTTAATGAGAATATGATTCTATTCTGTTTGCTTCTTCTCATTTATGTTTCTCAATTATGTTTGCTTTTTTAATGTAGTAAAATATTAAAGAGCACATTGTATTAAAATAATGAAAGTTACAGGAACTCAAAGTATTTTAATTACTTTGTGTGATGAATTAGTGATGTTCTCATGCTATGAATAAATTTTGTGGGGCTTATAAGGAACTAAAGACTCGGATTAAAGTTGTTAGGTGAAATTTTATGGCCTCAGGTCTGGCCCTCCCAGCCCTGAAGATGGCCTACATCATAGGCGGAAATGTTGGTCCATTAAAATAAGTTTTGCTTATTTTGTGTTATCTTTGTCTGGATCCCCTGACCAATTAAATCCATTATTAAAGGCTCATATCCTGGGATAGAAAAAAAAAAGTTCTCATTCAACTAGCTCTTCTTAATAGTATGAGCCCAGATTATTTTATCTTCGCAAAATCACAGAAAGATTTACTGAAATTACTTTAAAATGTAGACTTCATGGTATAAGTGACTATACATTTATACTGCTTATACCTTGTGTCCCTGCTTCTTATTCAAATTAAAGTTATTTAACACAAACCGTCTAGAAGCTAGTTTACATCAATGACATAACCACCTGGAATAGATAAATTATTTATTTTGAAATGATCCTGTGAAATTTGAAGACTCTTTGGGTCCACCCTCTATAATATATCTATATATCCTCTATAGGAGGATACTCTAAATTGGGAGAAAAACCTGTACATGATGTGGTTGACCGTCATCTCAGAAGAATTACTTCCTGCAGAGCTAGTTTATGCAACGGCCATACAACGTTGAACACACCGGTTCCCGTCCGATCACCGAAGTTAAGCAACGTCTGGCATGGTTAGTACTAATCAAAATAAGAAAAAAGATAAGGATTATTGCATTTAAACTAAATAATTAATGATTTATTGTTAATCTGTTTGGAGATACAAATACATGAATAATTTATAGTATACTTCAAACTAATTTAATAAAAGTCAAAAATAAATTTTCAATAATGCTAGAAAATCAATTATTTTTGATATATAAAGATACAGAAATAAAAAAACAAATGTAATAAAAGTGGTACTTAAAAAAACAAAACTATGAAACGTAAAAAAAACATTTACAGACACATTTGATCATGGTCTCATTTTATCATAGATAAAGAACTCAATATTTTTTTCTTTTTCAGAAGTTATGTCACAGTTTTTTTTTTCTTTCTTTTTTTTAACTTTTCTTAACAGGAAAGAAAAAAAACATATTGAAATGACTACCCATAAGTTTGTGATCACATTTTAACCAAAAAATATAAGCAGCCCTTTGCTGAGGAACTAAAATTAACAATTTATAACCTAAAATCACAATAAATCTTTTTCTTGAATGTCTAAAAATAACGTATCAATAGTCAAAACTAGTTCAATTCATTAAATTAAACGAAGCTAACACAGAAAAAAAGTCAAAGAATACATATAATAAAAAATCATTAATAACTAAACATATAAAATATACATTTATTGTATGAATACATAGATTAACAAATTAAAAAAACATTATAATTTTAAAGATAAAAGATATGCCCCCGGCCGGGATTCGAACCCGGATCCTCTGTCTCTCCTTGACAGAGGACTCTGTCTCATAATTAGACAGAGGATCCGGGTTCAAATCCTGGCCGGGGCCATATATCTTTTCACTCTAAAATAAAAATATTTAAAAATCAAAACAGCTGAACAATAATTATAAAAAATTAAAAAAAAAAACATTTTTTTTATTTAAATAAAAATGAACTAACAAATCTGTAAATGCAATATAAAGAAGTATGTAGAAAGATTTTTTTCTAATTTCAAGAGGTTATACTTGACAAGTCAGCCTGCATTATGAAGTTAGTTTGAGAGAGAAGACTTTTCTCACCTTGAGCATAAGTCCCAGTGTATACTCTTAATCACCAGGTTCTCCCTTGTTATTGGCCTATTCTTGGTCTTTTTTTTTTTTATGGGTTGATTAATATAATAATTAATATGAAAGATATATCAGTGCAATAAACATTTATGTAAAAAAGTATCATATTCATGTTTTACCACATACCAAATATTACCCTGCATTTTGCTATGTTATTGAACATTATTACTTTGAAAATAATAAAACTAATTAAAGAAGCAAAAAAAAAGTAATACAGTAAACTTCTCTTAAATGACTTGTCTCATAGCAGGAAAATTTAACAATGTTTCCGGAATATGATATTTAATCAATGTGAAATGTACAACCCCTTATGAAGGTGAATAATTTTCTCTAATGTTTTTCATGATTGAACAATTTATTCTGTTACTCTCTTAAGCTAGTTTCTTTCTTCTGTTATGTTTATAACTATATAGGTTAGGATTAAAGAGAAAAAAAAAGTTAAGAACTACATAAAGGTTTACATAACTTGTGTCGTTTTAAACGTTTTTCTCTTATGATAAATTTGTCTGCTATCCATAACATAATGAAGCACATTTGTGTTTAATTATTTTTTACATTAGCGGCGTTGAAATAGTGTTGTTCTTCATGGTTTATATTAATCTCAAATAAAGAGTGATCAGTGAACACAAGAAGATAATTCTAATATATCTGTCCCTCAAGGGTAAACTAGAATATGTAACATTAACAAGTTTAACATAAAAACAAAAAGGTTACAGCATAGCTAGTGGATAATTGAATGATATAAATGAAAGAGTTGGACTTTTCATTACTCTTACTGAAGAATGGAATAACTATTAGCATTATGAAGGATCCTATCATACAAGAATTTCAACTATGTTGGGATGCTGAATTAATATTTCCAATATGTAATTAAGTTGATTACTGCTATAGAACATACTTCAACAAATCATTTTGGTTCCCTGAGCCAGCTGTTCTAAGTATTCAACATTCAACCAATGAACTTTAGATTGTCTAAAAAAAAAAAAATTTACCCCAAAATAAGAGATAAAATTCTTTTGATAAAGCTAAATAAGCAATTAAAGTTGTGTTGATAAAAAATAATTAAAAAAAAAAAAAATTATGAAATTTTACATTTTGATCATATTAAGTGATAACCTGTTACTTCATATGCATGAAAATAATCTTACTGTGACGAATTACAACTACATTAGTTATAACAGTATATTATTACTGAAAACAGTATCCTTCCTTAGTCACAAAAATAAACTAACAGTTAGATGATTTTGCATGTTGATTTTGTCCCTATTGGAAAGTGGTAATTTTGCAGATACAAGATATACCACTTCTACACTTATAAATTGCAATGCTTTATTAATTTTAATACGTTGATTTATTTTTAATCTATAAAACAATTTTTTTTATTTTTTGCTAACAATTCTTTATAAAAGTGCAGATAATTTTATTCCTAAGATAACATTTTCCTGAAATTATAAATAGAAGAAAAATTTTTATTTCGCAGATTAAAAGTTATTTTAAAAACTACTAAGACCTACAAATGATATTATTATTATCAAGAAAAATGTTTAAGAAATCGAAATGACACAAAAGTAGACAGAAAAAAATCAGAGTAAACTACGTAAAATACATAAATGAGAAAAATGTAGTTAAATATAAACCATGATTACATTTCCCTACTAATAAATTACTTAAAAGCAAATATTTTATCGATTAACAAGTATAATATATATAAAAAAACTTCAGTGTTATTTAAATCATTATTTACAAAGAAAAATTGAATATAGAAAAGGAACAATATAATAGTGACTAGAAAGTAGAATTTGACATGATTCTATCATCATACAATGAAAGCCTTGCTGCTCGCTCACCCCTCTTCTTTCTTACTGCTGGTGGTAGATCTCCAGGTGTACCGATTCTGCCGGAAAGTTCTCTCAACCGTGCTTCTTCTTCTTCAGTAAAAAGTGTAAGAGAAGTAGGTCGAGGCGGTTCAAATGGAGATACAGTAAGCTTTCCTTCACCACCCAATAACTTTTTCAGAGGAACAGAAAAACGAGAAACTACCCCAGCGCCACAATTGCTACCAACTTCTTCATTTGTCTGAAATGGAGGAAGACTTAATAATGTACAGGAAGCAGTTGAAAAAACAAAACAAAACTAATAGACACCAAAATCAATAGTTATAAATGTTAAATCTTCTCTATCAGGACAATTCCAACTTTGGTATTCCTTTTAACAAAATAAACTCTTTATTCATTGTGCTATTTCCTGTTAGAATTCAATTTACCTCTTCTTTAAAATGTTCAGTTCCTTTCCAATATCTTTCTCTAATTTATTATTTTTTATTCAAACATATGTTACTTCCCCAAGAGGATTATCACTGTAATTATTTAAATTTGTGCCTGAATTAATGGGACCAATATATTATCTATCAAAATAAATATAATAAAAAAAATTTTTATAGAGTGGAAAACTAAAAAAATGTGAAGAAATGAAAATTTCTCCTTAAATATTACAAACACATGCAACTATAATTGCATGATTTTCAAAATATATAATACCTGTTTAAGAGGCTGGAAAGGACTATTTTGGTGGTATGGCACAGGAGGCGGTGGTCTAAGAATACGTTGTACGGGAGCATGTGATATAAGAGCTTGGGTTTCTCGTGAGTCTTTAGCTGAAGTTTCAATAATACAAACTTCTTCAGAAGAATCACTTAAGAGATTGCGTTCCAGGCAAGGATTACGTCCTTGGTATGGTTGTAAGCATTCTGTTGCGACTGAAAAGAAATTATAAGACATTTTAAAATCATATCCCAACATTTACGTCACCAAACATATGTCCAACACCGATAGACAAATGTCTATTGCAAGACATAGTTTTCTATATAACTGTACAGGATAATAGAGCAAGTTAGTTGGCTCAGAGGAGGAGACCCATGAGCAATATGGTAATGAACTGACTTTAAATATTATAATCATGGAATCTAAACATGCCATTTCAATTATAATTGGAGTTAAATTACAATTACAATAATTTTGAAGAATGGGTAGTATAACGGTATTGTGATCATTCATTTTAATACCGCTATACTATCCATTCTTTTAGATTACATTAATGGAAAATTGAAATTGAAAGTTTTGGGGAATGGAATGATGGAATAATCAAAACATAGAATAAAGACAACAAATGAAATAAATAGAAATTTTACAGTCAACTTAATAGAACAGATAATTTAAAAAATGTTTAATAATTAAAGTAATACATACATATAAGATGAGATGAAGATTCTGAAGGAGAATGAGTGATAATGGTTTCTACAGTACCTTCTGAAATTCCGCCATCAGTTCTATCACGATCACCTAGTATAAATATCAACAAATTATTATTCAGTAGGTAGTAAATTGTTTTTTCTTTTTTTAGTCTTTAAGTAAATAAAAATGAATACAATATACTACTTGACACATAATTAATAATAGAAACTATGATTTATTCTTCTACAAAATACACACATATAAGGAATCTAACAGGGAATAACTAGATAATGCTAATTCAAGAGTATAATAGTTCGGTATTGCCAGAACTCTTTCAACACACAAAGCTCAATGCCACTCCAAATAATCTAATTATAAGCTACACAAATATATTTCTATAGCATTACGGAGCTAGGTTCACAATCAAGAAAATTACTAATAAAATATGAGTACCGGCTGTTTTTTTTTTCCACTTATTTAATTTTATTTCATTTTTTTTTTTAACAGATAATAAAATACTTTGAGCATGTCTCTACCATTTAATAAAGCTTGATTAAAGAAAAAAAAAAAAAAGAAGCTCTTTATAATCTTCCTATTTAAAGAATCTTAAACAACTAGCAGCTTAATGGTAAAAAAATAACTCAATGTAAAGAAAAAAGAATATGCAAGCTTCATAGTTTAATAAATGTACAATTACTAGATAAAATATTTTGTTAACCGATAACAATACGTAAAACAGCAATATTGTACAATAATACCAACCTGTTAGTTCAGAATCTGCATTTTGTCCAAAACAGTTGTTTATATTATTATAATAATTATTGTTATAGTTTAGAATGGTCATACTGAAGTTAGCATTAGTCTGATTGCCAGTCGGGCTTGAGCCTCCATCAACAGTAGCTGAAAAATAAAAATGATATTTTTCATTAATTTCATTCATTTTAAATTTACATAAAATGTTAAATTATAATTCATATAATTTAATTAAGACATTTATAATAAACAATTTTTTAAATATTTTATTAATTAAAATATTAGTTTATATAAGTTAAATATATTATTTTAAAATTTTGTATGATTGCCTGATTACGAAAATTCCTAGAACTTGAATGAATATTATAAATCAGTTTAAATTAAATAATATATTTATAAAAATATAATATGACTAGCTTTTGCCCACGGCTTCACTCGTGTGGAATTTGGTCTGCCACGTAAAGTTTCGTGACAGATCATTTTAAATAAATAATTTAATTTTTTTTAACTATAAGTTACTCGTACACCCGGAATTTCAGATGTCTAACTTCAAAACTTACGGATTCCATACACTCTTTGAACCCCTATTATATTAAGGGGGAAATCCTTGGGGGTGTCATGGCCCAAATTCCTTACTTAGTACATTTAAGCTATCCAAAGAATCTATCTGCGAATTTCAAGATGCTAAGTTCAGTGGTTCTGCTTTGTGTTGACCCCTGGGTGTGTTAGTCAATCAGGTTACAGTTTTATGTAAACTTCGCCTGTGTGGTGTGTTGATAAAAAGTAGCCTATGTCCTTTCCCGGGCTTGAGATTATCCATATCAAATTTCATCACAGCCGTGAAACATACATTGACACTGATTAACAAATGGGACGGACCGAAGTTTACTGTTGTTCGTGACAGTAAAGGATTAGTTTGTAATGTTATTGAATTTATTGAAAAGGATTACTTAGTATAACGGTTTCACTTGTCGTACGGCAGCAGTGAGAAGTGAACTTTTTTTTTTTTCTCATCCTCCAAAAATTTTATTTACAATACAATATAATACAAATTTACAGAAATTTCTGAAAATGCTCCTATATAAACCAAAAGCCTTCTGTTACCATTCGGTATTTTAAGGCGTTACAATGGGCTGAGTCCGCTGAAGGCGGTTTTTACTCAAACCGGCTCAAAGCCACTGACTTTATACAATACAAAACAGGGAGGGACACGGGATCAAAGATACGTGAACTATGTTACTTGATTTGTTTTGTTCAGCGAAAATATTTAGATTTTGCGAGTAAGAAACACGTGAGCAAGCATACCAACTTTGCCCCCCTTTTTCATTCCCTTAGGATTAGAATTTTGGAAAATCCTTTCTTATCGAATGCCTACGTCATACAAAGAATACACCCTCCAAGTTTCAGGTCTCTACGATCAGCGGTTAGGCTGTGCGTAGATACCACAAACTTAGCCCCCTTTTTCACCCCCTTAGGGGTAGAATTTCGGAAAATCCTTTCTTATCAGATGCTTACGTCATACAAAGAACACACCCTCTAAGTTTCAGGTCTCTACGATCAGTGGTTTAGGCTGAGAGTAGATCCCACAAACTTTGCCCCCCTTAGGAGTAGAATTTTGGAAAATCCTTTCTCATCGGATGCCTACGTCATACAAAGAACATACCCTCCTAGTTTCAGGTCTCTACGGCGGTTTAGGCTGTGCGGATATCGGGACTAGTATTGGTCCAGGGAACTATGCTTGCAGTTGGGTATGGCCCTGTATTGACTGACCCAAGAAGGAATCAAAGAAGTATGATTTGGAACATGTCACTTTGGGGTCATCCTCCCTACATTCTTGGGCTTCAAGACAGTGGATTTGAGTGTTTATCATCTTTTCATAATCATTTCATTAATCAGTTGAAGGAATCCTCACACATAGCTGTAGTATTTAAAACACATAAGAGCAGAGAGGTATTTTTGAAAGTTTGGTAAATTAAGTACCTAAGACACCATACATAATTTTATTATCAGGCTTTGACTCTTGTTAATTGTAAAAGTAAAAAAAAATGAAAAAAATCTATACAATTACATACCTCTATAAATATGAGCTAGTCTTTCTTGAACACATAATGCAGTAAGCCTAGCTTCGCCATCCTGATCAGTACAGTCTTCGATGGTTTCTCGAATACATTTCGAAGCACGCGTGCATTTCCAATCTCTTGGGAACATAGCACGTGCTTTATTTCTGCATACAGCCATCTGCATTTCTTCAAGAGTTGGGTGCAATCCTTGACAAAAAGATTAGATTAGATTAAATCGGATGTGTATCCTATATCAAATGATTTTTTCAACAGCGTGATAGTCTGGTCATTATAAAAACATAATTAGTCCGAAAGGTAACTTACCAACTTCCCTTTCAAAAGGTAGCATGTACGGCAGAACATCAGAAGGCTTTTGATAAAAATCAGTAACACGGATAGCCATTTCCCATAAAACAAGACCAAGTGCGTAGACATCAATTTGTTTCAAAGAAGTTTCACAGTCACGAAGATTTACAGCACCTTCTAAAACTTCAGGAGCCATGTATCTTAGTGTACCTACCTGTAACAAATATGCTAATTTTATCATACTAGTTAATCTTAAAACATTTTATACAGCTAATCCAGGAACCACGAATTATATTAAATTTTGACATGAAATAAAAAGTAAGACGAGTAATCAAATTTGCACTAAAGTTAAATATTTTGATTTTATCCTTTTCTAGGGGTGAGGAGGATGATAAATGGACACACATTGATAATTTTGGGTCTGAAATAAACACCAGAAATGATATTAGGTAACAAATACAGAATAGAATAACAAGAACCTATAATAGAATCATAAAAATAATTTTAACTTACATCATTTATACTTTTTGTTTCAGCATGCATCTCTTCTCCAAGACTGTAATAGTGTGGGCCAGTAATTTTAACAGCTAGTCCTAAATCACAGATACAGCACGTCATATCTTCCTTAACAAGAATATTGCGAGAATTGATATCACGATGTGTAATGCAAGGTTTCCATTTTCCTAAAAATAACAATAGACCACATTAACATAAGTATTAATAAAGATTACGAATCTAATTTGAAAAGTAGCTAAAAATTACCATGAGCATGAATTTCGGTATGTAGATGAGCAAGTCCAGCAGCAGTTGATACAGCTAAACTGCAAAATGTTGTAAGGGACATAGTTCTTTCTTTCAGGAATTCTTGCAATGTCCCCATTGGACAATATGACAAAAACAAACACAGCCTTGTGATTCCATCTTTATCTCTTGATTCATCAGAACCTAAATTCATTTGTAAAGAGTATGTTAAACAAAAACTTAACAAATTAACATTAATAAAAAGAATATCGACTTACCAAAATACGTCAGAAGAGAAGAATGTTTCATAAAAGGAAGAGTGTATATGTCTTTTTCATTATAAAAGTAATGAGAATAGTACTGAGGAAACATTTTAACAGCAATTTGCTCTCCTCTCACTAGTCCTAACCATACGCTTCCATATCTTCCCTCGCCTCGAAACAGAAATATAAACTTAAACATTTATTTTAATAACAGTACAATAATAAAAGATATAGTAAAATAGGATTGGTTGGGTGATACATCAGTCAATAACTTATTTTTACAAAATAAAAATCTACAATCAGGGCTAACAATCATTATAAACTATAGTAGCCAAGTTAAAACCTTTTAACCTTTTAATTCCATCTAAACAGACTAAAATTCAATGGTAAAAAATATAAGAAAATTTAATATTTCAAGAAAAAATATTCTGAAATTATTTTAAAAAAAATTTAATTTAAAAAAAATCAAGAATTTAATTTACCAAGGTAAAGTACTAATTATTAATCTTATATCACCAAAACGCATGCTCCTAAAGCATGTAGTCATAAAGGTAAGGAAAATTAAAATTTTATTTAAAAAATTGTAGTCCATTTCTTTTTAAAAGTGTAAAGTTTTAGTGACCTAAAACCCAAACTTCAATATCTATGCTAGCATTAAAACAAAGTCCAATAGTGTATGCATTTCAGATCAAAATGTTATTATGAAATCATGTTTGAAGGAGGAAGGAAAATAAGATGAATGAGCAATATCATATTTTTAAAAAATTTTAAACATTAGTAAAATAATAAACGTCACACATACCTACTATCCGTGTAAGGGAAATATTTGGCATTGTATAGATAGGATTACGTATTTCTCTCCCACAAATTTCAACTCCTTCATTAGTCTTGTGATTAATTTCCTTTTCAACCAGAGGACTCCATCTCTTAAGAAATGCGATAAGAACTAACAAAGATGCTATGAGACTGACGCCTGCACCAATTAATACAAATATCTCTCTGCCATTGTTATTATTATCTGTGCGACTTTCTACTGCTCCAGCACCAGCTACAATTAAGGAATTAAAAAATATGCTAAAATTAAATACAGTGTAATGTCTATTGTCTATAGTGTAGATAACTGCATAACCTTTTATTTAGAAACCATTTATAGTAAACAGGTTTAGTGTTTATTACACATTCAAATATAAAAAATCAGTGTTTACATAAAATTCTATGTACATAATAGTTGATGCCACAAGCTCATAACGTTACAGTTGTGAATTCTATGTAATAATTTTCTTTATTTACATGGATTATAAGAAATGCATTTCTTTGTGACATATCACATTGAATTTCTTCATTATAATTTTGTATTTCAAGCTCAGCTCTGACAAGATTATTAATTACTTTTTCCAGCGACTTCAAACATTTTCTTTTTAAAATATGATTTTTTTTAATTATATAAAAAATTTAAATATAACATTAATAATAAGTGTTCCTAGCTATATCTGATTCATAGCTACAAGGCGATTGCTTAGCCTGTTTGTTTTTTAATATTTCCTTGGAATATGCTAGCAGAGAGTAAAAAACTTAGTAGGAAAACAATTTTCAAAAAATCATGCACAATTCTAGCATATGTCGATGATCTGGATATAGTTCATGCAATTTCAATGATAATGGTAATAAATATTGGACGTCTAAGATAAGCAGAGCATGTTGCTTGACCGAGTAAAACACAATTTTGGCACAGAATGCTAGGAAGACCTTGCTTACACTCGGTGGTTGTATAACAGCGAATGCCCAAATATCCTTGAGATAAAAGATTGATGGACAGCATCACAAAACAGGTGGTTTTTAACAGTGGGCCTAGAATCTTATTGAGGCACCAACAACAAACCAGATGTTAGCATTTCAAAAGATGATTGAAATGAAGAAGGATCAATAATGAACAATAAAGAAATACCAGAGGTGATTAAATGTCTTGAAGAAAACCAAGGAAACCAACTGTTAGACTGTACTGGGGAGACCATGGGGCCAATCTCTCACCACCCCAAATCTAAATGATTAAAAGAAACATAAGGAAGAAAGCTGTATTTTAGGGCTACAACTTGTTAGGAACACGGAACAATCTCTACACTGCAAGGTAGAAGAAATTATAGAATAAGGAGAAGAAATAAAACAGTAAGTAATTGTAAGACCAATTTTAATATAAAGTCCCAATGAGAAACAAAAATAAAATAAAATTTGTTATCACGTATAAAAACAGGTTTACATCACATGATTTTTAAAATAATAGCTTCATTTCATTAATAATTAATAATTATTGGTAAATTACTAGTATATTAATAACAGAAAAAAACTTTGATAAACATTATAAAAAAATGTATATTACATAGTACATTATAACACTACTTAGGTTTGTTGGAATTTACATGTCAATAGTAAATCTAGTATTTGTCATATCGATAGTCTTAAAAATATTCCCTCCATTTCCTTGTCCGTTAGTTCTTTGTAACGGTTTTGTTCAGTTATTGGTTAGACGCTCTCCTGAAATGTTTGTCTATACCCTTCTATCATATATATATATATGTGTAAATATAGTCTTTGTGTAAGAAGATATCTATATATTTATCATCAAAATCCAAGAAGTTATTGGCCCAGAACTAAGCACCCAGGATTATAGAGGAATTTCTAGTTGTTTTTTTTCGTACAGTTTTGTGAATGTGGTTCCTAGAGATCTTTCCAAGTCTAATAAAAACGAAAAAAATGGCAAAAACAAGATTTCCGGCAATAAAAAAGTAAGAAAGGCGTGGAAATTCTAATTCCTGGAAATTTGGGATGGAAAACTACTTAATTGGTGAGGGACTATGGAAACATGTTAGTAATAATGAATTGAATAGTAAAGACCCATTAGTGAGAGAAAGGATAGTAAAGTAAAAATAAAAATAAAAATATATTTATATATTATATTATATATTTATATATATTATAAAAAAATATATATATACATATTTTTACTTTACTATCCTTTCTGTACATTTATTTTCTGTATTTTATTTTATATTCGTTATTTATAATTTATAATTTCTGCTCATTTTCTTTAATTTTATTAAATCTGTCTTATTTTATTATATCTGTCATTATTTTAATTTTCTTTTCATTATCATTAATTTTGTTATATCTGTCTTTATCTTAATTTTATTATATCTGTCACTATTTTAATTTCTTTTCATTATCATTAATTTTTTTAAATCTGTCTATATCTTAATTTTATTATATTCTGTCACTTTTTTAATATTCGTTATCTTTCATTTTCATATCTGCCACTATTTTAATTTTCTACATTACTTGTCACCATATTATTGTTACTGTACATTTTTATATTTTTTGTTCTGTTTGTTTCTCTCTCATAGCCCTGAAGATGACCTACACTGTAGGTCGAAACGTCGGCACATAATTATAAGTTTATTACTTATTCAGTGTTTTTTTTTACTGCACCCCCCAACTATCTCCTTTACATTAGCTCATCCAGTCAACTATTTTCATCTCATATATTGTTATTATACATTGTATTTGTATAGTTTTATACATAATACGTCACCACGGTGATTTACGATTTGACCAAAATTTTTCGCGGACCGGCAGGAAATTTCTACGGCCCGGTACTGGGCCGCGGACCAGCGGTTGAAGAACACTGAGCTAAACGACACAATTGAGGTAAAAGATGCATATATGTACCAGAAATTACCCAAAATTTACTTTCTGTAAATCAAATGACAAAGAAAGAGTTGTACCTTTCCATACACCATACAGTATGGTGAAGCATCAAGGTGTTTTGATGTTCGAATAAGGAAAGGCAAAGACATATTCATTGATCAGGAAGAATATGTTGATGAAATTTTGATTAAATTTAGAATGGAAGATTGCAAGACAGTCTCTACTCCATTAGATACAAACTCTAAATTTGACAAAGAATTGATAGAATTGGCAGTTTTGACTAGACCAGACATATGCCATGAGGTAAACAAATTGAGCCAATACAATGTTAAATATGGGGAAGAAAATGGAAGGCAGCAAAGCGTGTGCTAAGGGACCTAAAAGGCACAAAAGGATATTGTTTGCGTTTTAAAGGTGGATCTTCCGAGCTCACAGGATACACAGATGCAGATTGGGCTAGAGAAAAAACCGACGGTAGATCCTTCACAGGATTTGTTATTACACTGGCTGGCGGAGCAATTTCCTGGTAGTCAAGGAAACAACAAAGTGTAGCCCTCTCTAGTGTTGAGGCTGAGTATATGGCCATCACTGAATGAGCTAAGGAAAGAATACATATTAAAAGGATAATAAATGAATTATTTGGGACTTAATATCCAGTGGTTATATACAATGATGACCAAGGGCATCCAGTTCATCACAGAAGGACCAAGCATATTGATATCTGCTACCATTTCATTAGGGAAGCAGTAGAAAAGAAGGAATTCTTTGCAAAGACTAAAATAAAAATAAATATCCCCTAGTGAGGAAATGGTTGCTGATTTTTTAACCAAATCATTACCTACAAAGAAGCATAAATATTGTATAGACAATTTAGGTTGAAGTATTTTTTAAATTGTAATAATTATATAAATGTATTAACATAATTATTAAGGGAGAGTGTTGGAAATTACTTTTAAATAGATCTATTATATCTAGCTTTTATAATTATTGGTAAACTGTTTTGATTTTTAAATATTTTTATTTTAAAGAGAAAAGATATGCCCCGGACGATATTCGAACCCGGAACCTCTGTCTCTCTGTGCTCTATCTATTTGAGCCACCAGGGTAGCCTGCCGGCAAGGGACTAATCTTTTCTCTTATCCGATCCCATGTCCTCGTGTTCTCGCAATTTTTTGCGATGTATACACGAAAACGAATGTTCTTTGAATTACTTTTTTTTTAAAGTAATGTTATATCTAGTATTTGTCATATCAATAGTCTTGGGAATATTCCCTCCATTTTCTTGACTGTTAGTTGTTTGTAACGGCTTCATTCAGTTATTGGTTAGACGGTCTCCAGAAATATTTGTCTATATGCTTCAATCGTATATGTGTATAAATATAGTCTGTGTGTAAGAAGATATCTCTATATATTTATCACCAAAATCCAAGAAGATTACACTTAAAAAAAATTATAAATATGAAATATTGTCATCCTTTTAGTAAAAATACCACTAGAATTTCCAACCAGAAGTTTCATTATCAGCTAATAAAAGTGAGTAAGATAAAAAGTGACCACGATCACCAATTTTATTACTGAAGGATCGCATTGGACTCTGAAACAGGTCAGAGCAGACTTATTGACAAGGTGGTCGTGATCTCATTCTTATCACAACTCTGTATGAATACTAAATTTCATGAAATTTTTAATAAATAAAAATAAAACTTAATTTCCACCGAGTCACTTAAAAAAAAATAAAAAAAATATATATATATATATATATATATATATATATATATATATATATATATATACAGTAAAACCTCCGTTTCGCGGAACCTCTGCAATACGGAATCCCCTTGTTAACGGAAAAAATGACTGGTCCCGGACAAAACAATACAGCAAATTTACCTCTCCTAGGCGGAAACTCCAGTAAACGGAAACGGAAAGATATTTCATCAAAATTGGTCAAACGACCTCCATTTAGCGGAAACGGGTAACGTTTCCACCCTTGTCGACAACTGCTTTTCATCTTCTTCCGTTCGAGTATGTCCCAAGTTGCTCACACTTTTCAGTTCTCAAACAGTTTCCGTAAGTGGCATATCGTCGATCGGTTATTACATATTTCAAATTTTTAAGATGCCAAGGAGTGCATTAACGCTATCTGATAAAGTGAAAGTGATCGAAATGAAAGATAAACTTTCGATAAAAGATCTTGTAGTTAAATTAAGTGTGGGAAAACACAACTTTACGACATCATTAAGAACAAGGAGAAAATTATGAAAGAATGGGTGAGTAGCCAAAACTCATTAACTTGTAAAAGAATAAGTACGCCAAAATTTGATAAAATAGATAAAACATTGTACGAATGGTTTGTCAATGCAAGATCAAAAAACTTGCCAATATCTGGGCCAATTTTACAAGCCGAAGCCACACAAATAGCCAAAAAATTTAATGAACATAATTTTAAAGCTTCAAACGGGTGGCTGGAAAAATTCAAAAAACGCCATAATATTGTTTGGAAAGAAATTAGTGGAGAAGGAAATGACGTAAACAAAAATTGTGAAGAAGAGTGGAATAAGAAACTTTCAAAAATAATCGAAGGTTATCGAGAACGGGACATTTTCAATGCAGATGAAACTGGATTATTTTACAAAGGCATTCCAACAAGATCTCTAGTAACTAAAGGTGAGTCGTGTATTGGGGGGAAAAGGCTAAAAAAAGACTTACAGTGTTTTTGTGTGCTAATATGATCGGCGAAATAAGAAAACCATTAGTCATAGGGAAAGCAAATAAACCTCGCTGCTTTAAAAATTTAAATGTTACGCAACTTCCAGTCATCTGGAAATTTAACAAAAAAGCCTGGATGACAAGTAGCATAATGGAGCAATGGCTATTTTACTTCAATGCAGAAATGCGTTCTGAAAATAGGCACGTTTTGTTGTTTTTGGACAATGCTAATTGCCACCCTGTCGTTCAACTATCAAACGTTAAACTTGCTATGTTGCCCCCAAACAGGACCTCGGTTACCCAGCCTATGGATCAAGGCGTTATTTACACCTTTAAACCTCATTACAAAAGATACCTTTTACAATCTTTAATTTCTAAAATGGAAGAATCAAATTCTATTCATCAATTAGCAAAATCCATTAATGCTTTGGATGCAGTCACGTGGATTGCTGAATCCTGCAAAAATATAAAGCAGGAAACTGTGCGTAACTGTTTCCACAAAGCTGGTTTTGTGAGAAAAGAAGCAATGACCAAAGATTTACCTGCTGATAACGCAACACTAACAGAAATTCAGAACCTCTGTAGCCTTATTGATGTGAATGCAGAAGATTTGATACGGTTAGATGAAAACCTAGAGGTTCACCAAACATTCCACCCTGCCTCTTCGTTTATCGAAGACATCGAAAATGAAGAAGAAGAAATTGAAGACGAAGCAGACGAAGAATGTGCAGTAAAAAATTTTGCAACTGCCATAAATTATTTTTAAGAACTTCGGAAATTTGCGGCATCAGTTTCGAGTGCAGAGTTGCTTGATATTACGAGTAAAGCACGCGAATGTGCCGAGAGATTATCTGTAGGAAATAAAAAACAATCAATCATATCCGATTATTTCGATGTTAAAATGTAAATAATTTTATATTTTTAAATAATTTTTTGAATCATTAGTTTGTAAGCCAGTTGTCATTTTTCAAATACATACTTTAAATAAAAACATTTTTTTTACATTGTTCTTTATTGTACTTTTCGTTTTTTGAAATAACCTCCGCATAACGGAACCTCTCGTTACGGAAGAAATTTGTTGGTCCCATGCGATTTCGTTATATAGAGGTTTTACTGTATATATAACACTTACTGATTGCAGGAGTAGTAGTAATCACATCTGCATCGAATTTTGTGATATTGGCATTACAAAAATTTCCATTACAACAGCAAAACAGATCTTTTGTTTGAGTATTGGTCTTCTGTGGTATGCATTCTTCTCCAACACAGTCACTTAGCCTAGAAGTCTCCCAACACCCTAAAAGATTTTTAAAATAAATAAAATTCAGGAACCAAAAATAAATAATAAAAATAGTAATAAATAATGAGATAGTACACGTAACAAATTATAACACTCAATAAATATTATAATATTGCAAAACCTGAAATAGAAGAGTGTAGTTTCTGGGATGTATAATCAACTAACCGTTAAAATATTAACCAGCATTTAGCTAACAAAAAATTAACTGATAGGCTGCTTATAAATGACGACACATTTTATCTATTTAGTTTCTTACAAAATCTTGTCTTATAGTCTATTAACTATTAAAAATATAATTAAATGTAATTACAAATAAACAACTTACCCTGAGTTATTATTTGAATCGCTGATGAATTATTTGCTCCAGAAACAATTCTCCATAAGGAATAGCAGGCGACACCAGCAACAACACCTGTGTTGCAAACTTCTTTTCCCTGAAATTATTTGTAGGAGTTAGAAATAAAGACATTTCGAAAAGTAAATTTATTGTTATAACGATTTTCCTTTATTAGGATAGTCTGAAAAAAAAAAATTGAATAAAATATACAGTGAAGAAAGTATTAAAGATAAAAGTAAAAGCAGATTATGGACACGAAAAGCTCCTCTAGTATGACCAATATCATTCAGTGAATACAATTGAAAAGATATTATTGAAGGCAAAGTGACCACTTTTTGAATCTTCCTCGTGCATCGAATAATGATACAAATTGGACAGTCTTCAGTTATTTGCTTTAAACAAATCCTAAATTGTTTAAAAATACATACATATAACTCATATTAAGAAATGGAAAGATTAGTTAGAGTGTGTGCAGTGTAACATTCTGAAAGTTAACGTTTTAGTCCAAATTTGTGAGCCATCATCAGGTCTAAAACTAAATTACAGTTACAAGATAAAGATTATAAACATGAGAATCAGAAGGTGTGTTCGGCTTTACGACAAAATAAAATAAAATATGGAAAACAGATAAATAATTTAAGAAAAATCATAGTAATAATGATCTAATAACAAAGCAATGCAAGTTAAAAGAATAAAAAAAGAACAGAATACTGTAGAATAAAACAAATAGATATGCTAAAACAATGAAACTTAAATGCTCTAGAAAGACTTCAAGAATTGAGGTGAGAGAGGAGTGAGAGGATTGTTTCAATGAAGGAATATGACTGTATTCAAAGTTATCAGTATTCCTGCTGATAGAAAGCTATGAGGTTAATTAATTTCTATTTCAACGGTTAAGCCGGGCCAAGGACAGTAGAAATTGAAGGCAGTCAGAATGTTATGAATAGCATAGGGATTAAGGATAATAATAGGTCATCAATGTATTTTTAATAAATACATCATTAAGAAAAAAGATATTATGGAGTTGAGGATATCGAGAAGAATGCTCGGGACATTAGTTGCAAGAGGATTCCACATTACCAGATAAAAAATTTGATTTAAGTTTTTGCTATGGGAACAGAGGTAGGCAGAATTATGTCTTAGTGAAATGGAGAGAAGGTATGTATGGGATTGATTGGGGAACAAAAATGTGTGTAGTTCCACCGTTGACCAGTTATCATTAATTATTTAAAAAGCATGGTCAACATCAAATATTAATATAAAATATGATTATTATTACACTTAAAAGGAGGTACAAATGTAAATGGTAACATTATATAAAAATACTTAAAACATCATTGATGAATAAGAAAACAGAAAGTTCAGTTCAAATTTATTACAATTACTACTGTAAATTTAATAATATTTAATTGACATCAACTAAATGATTGTAAATAAATTACCTTATTTGCATAATAGTAATTCTGAATACTGTCTTCAGTGACATTATAAGATTCTTTACTTTTAGCACAAATCCTCTGAACTATGTTTCCTATTAACAAAGACAAATATTTACAAGAATTAAAAAACCAATAAATTTCAATAAAATAAAAATACAGCTGTCATTCTTTTTATAATTTTTAAATTATTTTATGAGTAAATTTTACTCACTTGCGAGTAGAATTTTACTTAACATCCTAATTAATAAACAATACATTTTAAATTAACTTTCACAATCATTGGGATATGTATTAACACAACAAATTTATATTCAACCATAAAATAATATTAACAATCACAAAATGGACTAAATAATGTTGAATAAAGTTATTTCATTCTTTTTTTTTTAGCATAATGCACTTAGTTCTTAAGATCTTCAATTTTTTTTTTTTACATTCTGATAGTGGTATTATATCTTTTCAAAATGTATATAACTTTTTGCTTTTAAAATACTTTTCTTAAAATCTACCATTATCACATAATAAGCTGTCTTAGAAACACCATGACTCTTCAATGAGCAGAGATTAAAGGATGGTGGTTTTGTGTTAATGTTCACCATATCCCACTCTAATATCGCTGTTATTCAAGAAATACGCATATACATATGTTCAATTAAACGGTGAACACAATACGCCTATATACATGTTTTACTAACTCATTGATATTTTTTATTTGTGTCCCAACTAATACTAATATCTTGCTTCAATTAATTCAACTAATGGCCTATCACAATGAATACTTTTAACTATTCATCTATTTTTTTTTTTACTTTTATGCTTGTTGATTGCATTACATTTTGATTTCATTACACTTAATATATTTTTCCTAATGGTTTCAAAAGCCTAGCCTTTATTTATTTAAATATTTCAATTTTTAAAATATATTAATCTTTTTTTCATAAGTATATACATAATTTGAAATATGTAAAACTAAATAGATTATATTACCTACATTGGTTAATTTAAACTATATGTCAGAATGTTATAATAAATCAGATTCCAAGATATAGTAGCATAAGGAAAACTAGAGAGATCATTTGAAAAACTTTGTGTGGGGTGGTTAGTTGTTCAATGTTTCTACATATTAACCTCCCTTATTGATATTCATATCACCCACAACAATAATTGTTTTCCTTTATGCTGTATAGTTAAATATCCACATTCATGCGAAATATGAAATATATATATATATATATTTTTTACTTCAGTGGGGGGTTATATCACTTCAATGGTTTCTTTCATCTTAAAAACTGTGATTATTGTCTTTACATCTTGCTGCTTTCAGCGATAAATACAGCATATATCTCTATACCCTCTAGATGCCATATCTTTCATTTATAACAAAGCATATAAATGACATCCCAAGAGCATCATTACTGATGTACAACCATATAATAAAAAAATTAAGGTAGATTAAAATTTTACATCACTTTTAGAAACATCGCAATATTTGCTAGTGAGGGAGTTAATTTTTAAATAAAAAAATTAATATATTAAAATTTTTTCAACGATTGAGTTAAACTAAAAACTACAAAATAAGTCTAGAAATATAAACCACATTTTTATGAAAATTACAATTATGCTAAAAAGAAATTTGAAAGCTTACCTCTAATAGCTGTAAGAAACAGCAATATAAAGAAAAAAGTTTCCATATTTTCATTCAGTCGACATTACCAAATTAAGAGTAATAAATACATGGCACAAACTCTTACAGATTACTTTTTAATAGTATTAAATATATATGGTAAATAAGAGATACCAGATTTATGTTTATGAATGAAATAACTTTTAAAATATTACTTTCATTAAAAAATCACAACCCCTATGTACTTGAATAATAGTCTAAATACATATTTTAAATAATGAAAATCCTAAAAGTATTTTCATTGCAATAAAACATCAGAGTATAAAAAAAAGGCTAATTCCTTATCAAAAAAGGAAAAACTAAGTTCGACATATAAAAGTTGTGCAAAATCGGCTCCAATGAAACTAAGTATAGTCTATACTACGCCCATAAAAACTAAAATCTGCAATTCCCATTTCGTTTTTCTGTCATTTTATTAGTTAAACAAACCTAGTTCCTACCACAACCTTCATCGAGGTCTAAATTGGAATGCCAAAGAGTATAAATTGATGAATAGGGCTTTAAGAATGAGAAGGGAAGCCGGTATAATTCTTATTATATTTCTTCTAATATATGTTTTTCATTTATAGAGTGAATGGTCATCGATCATATCCCTTAAGATTTCTCGATTTCTTTACAGCTAATTTGATATCTGGGACAGTTTTTCACTTTTCCTTCTATTCCTTTGCCTTTTTTTATATCCTTGTCTCAGCCGCAGATTTGGTCGTTCGCAAGGGTTCTCACTGTTATTTCAATGTCCATTAATTTAATAATCTTAAAGAATATATGTGGCAAAGCTTTTGGCGCTTCCCATTCAACAAAGTCAGGAAGAACTTAACAAATCAAATCAAAATATCACCATAATCAAGCAAGGAAAAACCAATATCCAGTCTGCATAATTATATATTTATTATTTAAACGTTTCGACATTAGTCATTATAAACAGCTAAACTATTAGCATTTTGCATCCTGGTTGACGACTTACAATTGATTCGAAGGTGATGATAACTTTGGAAATTAATAATATAGTATTGCACTTTCAGAGATGAATTTGACTCATAAAACTATTGAGTTATATACGTTGTTGGATGATGCAAAATGCTTACATTTTAGCTTTTGATAATGACAAATGTCGAAACGTTTAAATTATAAATTATTATGCAGACTGGATGTTGGTTTTTCCTTGTTTGATTATGGTTATTAAAAAATTACAGTCTAGTGAATTATATCGAATCAAAGTCAAAATATCACTTAAAATCATGATTAAGGCCCCCAGATACACAAGCCAGTAATACTGTGTTAATTTAAAACTCCGGCGTGCTTTTCTTTTTCTTAATATGATTGATTGCGAATCTGATATTATAATTTAGTTGACCGTGGCAGTAAAGAATATAAAAATAAGAACAAGTAACTTAGGGGTAATAAAGGTGGTTGGAGAAATCTCAGACGTCCGATCCTGATAAACATTATTATATCAGCTTCGGCATACAATCAATGTAATTCTGCCTAGGGACACTGACTCTATTCACCATATGCGCAAACCCTCCGAATATCCTTCGCAGTATTCGCTTTTGCAATTATAAGAGGTTTGCTCCTGAGCCTTTGGGATTGTCCTGGTTTCGGAGCTGTATGTTAGAACTAACCTGATGACCTGGGTTTTATGCAAGTGAAGCGTCATGGCTCTTGCAATGGTTCTGCTCTTGAAATGCTCAAGCAAATCAAAGAAGTTTCTGTTAGCATTTGGGACTCTCCTTTGGATTTCAGGCTTTATCTATATTTACTTGTGAGCCAAGATGTACAAATTAATCAACCCACTCAACAATGCTCTTCCCATTTATTCGTTCTCCTCACTAATAACAAGTCCGACTCTAGCTGCTTCTCTCTGCCGGTTTAAAAATACTTCCTTTACTCCGATAATATCTTGGTCATCAGCGAATCCTAGGATCTGTACTCTTCGATTGAAATTGGTGCTACAACTTGGTACCCAGATATTCTTATAGCACCTTCAACAGCAGATATGCGAGACTGAGTAACACTCTTCTCCGCTTTTAGTGGCCTCTCATACGGCGGTCATCCTTATACGGGTTCTTACAATTTTGGAGGGCATTCCCAATCTAGGAGTTCCTTATAAAGATCATCTTTATACTATAAACTATACTATGTTTGTGCACATCTAAAAAAAAGGATGCTGCGTATACTTATAACTTTCCTATAATTTCATATTAT